>JAJIZL010000146.1:135352-148656 GCA_023969395.1 Amblyomma maculatum
ACACACACACACACACACACACACACACACAGAGCTAACTTCCAACAATATTATTGTGAAGAAAGAGGAAACCCAGCTATATATACAGGCTGCATTGCCGTAATATCACGAGACATGCGTGATATTATCGGGCGCGAAGGTACGAACATTTTTTGGGGGGACCAATTAACAGAAAGGGTACTTACTCAGGCGCATAGTAATCGATCTAACTTTTCTACATCAATTATTTCCCGCGTACATTTATCCTTGTTTTTACCGATTAGAAGTGTCTTGTCATAGTTGATATCAGTTATTTCTGGTGATATCTCGGCAATGCAGAATGCGTATATAGATGTGTTTCTTCACAATAACGTTGTTGGAAGTCAGTACTTAAGGTTTAAATAGCAGAGGCTTGGATGCCTCAAAACAAGGATTTAAAAATTAGAATCTTACTTGGCGACTGGCTGTCTTCATAAATAACCGTGAATAATATGAACGGGTTTAATGCGCACAGCTGTTCTCACGCGTCTTTTCATAGAAACTTCACTGCCTGACTTCCGTAGGATGCTTTGCACTATAGGACGCACCACGGAATGCAAACTCACATTAAGCGGTTTAACACGCTGGCTACATATATCACCAGCCTGTTTCTCCAAAATTTAGGCTTTATTTAGGCTTCTAGCGGAAAAATAATCGGTTTGATTTATAATGTTGGTCAAAGAAATATAGTTAGGTAATAATTTTGTGGCTGAACTTTCTTTCTTCTTTTATTAACAGACGAAAGAAAACCATATGCTAATTGTGGGATATGAACCCACGACATCAAAAGTACACTACAATGATCTACCATCTGAACTAAGGCGGTGACAGCTTTTACCTTGTTGTTTCTACTTTTGTTTGTTTCGCTACTAGTACTGACTGTGGCTCCCATATTGATGAACCAGGAAGCAAATCAATGCAACCATTAGTTAATTTTCGCGATTAATCTTTTGGAAATAAGCGACCGGTAAGTCTTTCATATTACGCCTAGATAATGTAGAATCAACGCCGGAGCCTGCCCCGCTCTGCCTGAAACAAGTGACCGACATTTTTATGCAGCGCGCAGCATGGCATGCGTGAGGCTGACGTACTGCGTCAAGCAACAGCTGCTGCGTGCGTATCGCATTCCACGTCTTGAGAAAACGCCGCTCAGCTGCACGTGCGAGCGTCTCCGGCGTGGTCTAGTGGCTAGGATACCTGGCTTTCACTCAGGAGGCCCGGGTTCGATTCCCGGCGTCGGAAGTGATAGGTCTCATGGTGTAATGGTGAGCACTCTGGACTTTGAATCCAGCGATCCGAGTTCGAGTCTCGGTGAGACCTCATCTTTTGCTTCTCACTTTTTACCTGTGTGAAGAGTGTAAGTTTACGATTTTTTTTCTCTAGTTAAGAATAACAACTTTTGTTTCTGAGGTGCTATTTCTTACAAGCAATTTTTGTGTGCTTTCTTTCAAATGACAGAATGAAGAATTCACTATATCGAACATATTAACATCAGTTCCTGATAAAAAACATGTTTGTATCGTCACAAGAGCAAAGTATATAATATTGTAACGGGTATTGAGCCAAACGTTCAGGCAGCGCCCTGAGCCTAGAAGACTGCCGAAGTCCGAGAGCGGTCCGAGCAGCGGTCTGAGCGCGGTTCCAGGCAACCAACTTCGTCGTCTACACCAACTAGCCACTGATTGTCTCCGCTTCGTCGTCGACTATAGCTTGTATCACTGCCCCCCTCCTCAGAAGCATCGACTCGATGCGACGCGGTACTGCTAGGAAGAAGTTAGCGAAAGGGTGCACAAAAGTGTCACAAGGACCCGGCGGCGTTGACGAAAAGTTCAGTCATTCACGATCATGATAGGGCTTCAGCCGAACCACGTGCACGACTTCAGGACGCTGTGGCCTTCGGGATGGAGCTGAAGCTGCGGGAACAACGGCGTAGGTGACGTCACTGATACGGCGAACAATCTCGTAAAGGCCGAAGTATCGGCGTAGTAACTTTTCAGATAGGCCGCGATGACGAACAGGTGTCCACACCCAGACGAAATCGCCCGGCTCGTAAGTGACAATTCTTCGGCTGAGGTTATACCGAGCAGCGCCATTCGCCTGTTGTCGGTTGATTCTGAGGCGTGCTAGTTGCCGCGCTTCCTCAGCACGCTGAACAAAGATGTCGGCGTCAAGTTCGGCGTCAGAGCCGCAAGAAGGACCAACTGGCATCATGGCATCCAACGACGTGCTCACTTGGCGACCGAAGACAAGTTGGAACGGGGTCAGTCGCGTCGTCTCTTGAGTGGCGGCATTGTAAGCGAAAGTTATATAGGGCAAAATCGCATCCCAGGTGCGATGTTCTGCGTCCACATACATAGAAATCATGTCGGTGAGGGTGCGATTGAGGCGCTCCACCAGCCCGTTGGTCTGAGGGTGATACGCCGTCGCACGTCGATGACTAGTGTGTGTCAGAGTCATGACCAACCGGATTAGGCGAGCCGTAAAAGATGTTCCACGGTCAGTGATTATCACGGCGGGGGCGCCATGACGTAGGACAATGCTATGAACGAAAAACTGAGCAACGTCGGCTGCAGTATTTTTAACAAGGGACGCAGTCTCTGCGTACCGTGTTAGGTAGTCTGTCGCGACGACTACCCAACGGTTGCCAGACGAGGACTTCGGAAAAGGACCGAGAAGATTCATGCCCACTTGATGGAAAGGGGTCTTCGGCGGAGCATACGGCTGAAGAAATCCAGCGGGTTTCAATGGCGGAGACTTCCGACGTTGGCAGTCACGACATGAACGTACATAGGCCCGCACCGATGGGAGTAACCTGGGCCAATAATACTTTTGACGAATTCGTGCAAGTGTACGGCTCACCCCCAGGTGGCCGGCGGTGGGTTCATCATGACAGGCACTCAATATATCTCGGCGCAACTCGGAGGGCACAACAAGGAGAAACGGCTCTTCACTGTTAGCTAAATTTCGCTTGTAGAGCAGGTTACCACGCGGAGTGAACGTTTGAAGCCCACGATGAAAAACACGGGGAATACGGGCATCGACGCCCTGCAGATAGTCGACGAGTGACGCTAACTCTGGGTCCATTCTCTGCAGTTGCGCCATTTGGGTTGTACTAATAGCCCCAAGAAAGGGAAAATCATCGGCCGTTTCTTCTGGACATATGGCGATGGGCGAGCGCGACAGACAGTCAGCATCCTGATGCTTCCGTCCTGATTTGTATACGACTGTTACGTCATACTCTTGTAATCTAAGGCTCCATCTAGCCAATCGTCCTGAGGGGTCTCTGAGGCTCGCGAGCCAGCATAATGAATGGTGGTCGCTTATAACGCGGAAAGGTCGGCCGTAGAGGTATGGTCGGAACTTGGTGAGGGCCCATATTACCGCCAGACATTCTTTCTCAGTTGTTGAATAGTTGGTTTCGGAGCGGGTAAGTGTTCAGGTCGCGTAAGCGATGACCCGTTCTGCACCCTCTTGCCACTTAATTAGTACTGCACCAACCCCAACGTTGCTGGCATCAGTGTGAACGTCAGTTGCGGTGTTTTCGTCAAAATGGCCTAGTATCGGGGGATTCTGTAGGCGGCTGCGAAGCTTAAGGAAAGCGGCCTCTTGTTCACTTCCCCACAGGAACGGCGTGTCATCTCGAGTCAGTGTGGATAGCGGTTCCGCGATGTGCGAAAAGTCTCGTACAAAGCGTCTATAGTAGGAGCATAAACCTAAGAACCGTCGAACAGCTTTCTTGTCAGTAGGGTGCGGAAAATAGAAACGGTAGCTGTCTTTTCAGGGTCCGGGCGAACACCTTTTGCGCTGACCACTGACCAAGGAAGCGAAGTTCCTCAAAGCCGAAGTGACATTTTTCCGGTTTGATTGTCAGGTTGGCGTCTCGGAGAGCTTTTAACACAAGGCGTAACCTTTCTAGGTGTTGGTCGAAGGTGGTCCAAAATATGACGACATCGTCCAGGTAAACCAAACACGACTGCCACTTCAAACCGGACAGAACGGTGTCTATCATGCGTTGGAACGTGGCCGGTGCCGAACATAGGCCGAACGGTAGCACCTTAAACTCATACAAGCCATCGGGTGTCGCGAAAGCCGTCTTCTTCCGGTCTCTCTCATCCACTTCTATTTGCCAGTACCCACTTTTTAGGTCTAGCGACGAGAAGTATCGGGCATCTCGCAGTCGATCGAGTGCGTCGTCTATGCGTGGAAGTGGGTAAACGTCCTGTTTAGTAACGAGATTAAGTTTTCTGTAATCGACACAGAACCGCAGAGTGTTGTCCTTCTTTCTGACGAGAACAACCGGCGAAGCCCACGGGCTTGTAGACGGCTGAATGACATCGTCGGAAAGCATTTCGGTGACCTGTCTCTGAATCGCTGCTCGTTCCGTTGGAGAAACGCGGTATGGGCGTTGGCATACGGGGCGCGTGGTCTCGTTTGTTATTACACGGTGCTTGGCGACCGGAGTTCGGCCCACTTTGGAAGACGTTGCGAAGCAGTCTGCAAAATCTGCCAAGACAGCCGAAAGCAGATCCTTCTGAGCCGGTGATAACTCGGTGTTTATTTTGACGGGTGGCAGAACATGGCGAGGTCCAGTGCCATCTTGAAGGGCTTCTTCCACGGTGCACAAATGTGGACACTCCGCGACGTCTTGGAGGAAGGAGATCACCGTGCCTTTGACGAGGTGCTGAAATTCGTTCGAAAAGCTGGTGAGCAGAACGGTAGTGCAGCCATCCCGTAGATGGACGAGACCTCGGGCAACAATGGGACCCTTCTCCAGCAGCAGTGGAATATGACCCTCCGCCATGCCATCGAAGTCATGAAATAGGTCATTCTGCGCGCGCATTACGACACTGCACCGTGGTGGCACCGTGACATCATCCTTCACAATACGCAGAGCATGGCTGCAGGGATCGCGGGTGTCGAGGAGTGCCACTGCCCGTTTAGTCGAGAATGTGACTCGTGCCTCGTGTAGGTCGATCACAGCATCGTTTGCCTGCAGAAAGTCGAGCCCCAGAATCAAATCTCTCGAACATTCGCGCAAGACAACGAATTCCCCGACGTAGACGAAACCGCGGATGCCAATTCGGGCTGTGCACCTTCCGGCCGGGCTAATGAGGTGACCTCCAGCCGTGCGAATGCTGGGGCCCAACCATGGCGTCACAACTTTGCTCAATTCCTGGGCGAGGGCGTGGATCATCACTGAATAGTCTGCACCGGTGTCAAGTAGAGCGATCGTGTCAGTTCCGTCAAGTGTCACGCACAAATCAGAAGTAGCGCGTCGGATGCTGTCGCTACCCTGCCCCTGTGAGAAATCAGCGTATCGGTGTATCGGCGGCGGGGGATCTTCAATGTTTCCGACAGCAGCGGCCCTGCCTCCGGAGACCGCTGGAATTAGTTTTCCCGGTGTGGACTTGGAGAACGCCGCTCAGTATTGCTGGCGTCTCTGAGAGGGCTCGGGGAACGGTACCGCAGCGGAGATGACGATCCTGAGTCATAGCGCCTGTATCTCCCAGGCCTCTGACGGGCCGACAGATGAGCTTCTATTTCGAGCGGCCGTTCGCAGTTCCGTGGACAGGGCGCATCGGGTCCGAAGCCGCGAAGTCCCACTCGGCGATACGGGCATGCACGGTAAAGGTGACCGGCCCCCCCGCAGTGGTAGCAGATTGACCTGTGGTCCCGCGTACGCCACACGTCCGACTTGCGAGGGCGTGGAAGAGGCACCACAGCTTGAGCCGATGCGTCATACGGACTGATGTGGCCAACCACCGGTGTCGGGTCAATAGGACCAAGACAGCTGCTTGACGTGCAACGAACGCGTACGTTCGCTTGTCGTCGACCCGTGGAGGCATCGTATCGACAGGATCGTAGGCAGCTGATTGACGAACAACGGATGTGTGCGTGGGCATTTCATCGACGCGCTGCAGTACGTTGGTGACCGGGAATTCACGAGCAGCCTGGCGTACTTCATCTCTGACGACTTCGGTCAGTGATGTCACTGGCGCACTCTGAGGCAGACGGAAACGTTGGAGTTCCTCTCGAACAACCGACCGAATGAGGTCACGTAAGGCGTCCACACCGCCTCCATGGCACGACGAAAAAACATCTGGGGTCAGGCTGCTGACATCTCGGTTGTACTGCCGGGCCCGTTGTTGGAGCGTCGTTTCCATGTTCGTTGCTCCGCGAGGAATTCAGCAACGGTACGCGGTGGACTGCGAACGAGGCCCGCTAACAGCTCCTGCTTAACTCCACGCATGAGGTGGCGAAGCTTCTTCTCCTCTTTCATATTGGGGTCTGCGCGCTGGAAAAGACGGGTCATGTTTTCACAGAACATGCGCACACTTTCATTTCGCCGCTGGTTTCTGGACTGAAGTGCAGCTTCAGCTTTCTCGCGGCGGTCGGCGTTTGGGAAGGTGGTCAGAAGTTCACGGCAAAATGCTTGCCAGGTAGTAAGGGCGCCCTCGTGGTTTTCGAACCACGTACGCGCAGACTCTTCTAGGGCGAAGTAAACATTATTGAGCTTTCGCTCGTCGCTCCAGCCGTATACCGAGCCACTCGCTCGAAGGTCGCCAGCCAATCCTCAGCGTCTTCGAAGACGTCGCCGTGAAAAGATGGTGGTGTTCGCGGCGGGTGGCAAAGGATCGGATCTGAGAGCCTGGGATCAGTGGCCATGTCGAGGTGGCTCGAGAGTTGCGGCTGCGTGATCCTCGTGGGGGTGGAAAGGGGCCCAACCTCAGGCGACTGTCCGCGGAGGCGGCGACTGAGTTGCTGGTGGACCGGAGTCAGATCCGTCGTGAAGCGCGTAAACGTGGGAAAGCGTACCCAGTGCACTACACCAGACTGTAACGGGTATTGAGCCAAACGTTCAGGCAGCGCCCTGAGCCTAGAAGACTGCCGAAGTCCGAGAGCGGTCCGAGCAGCGGTCTGAGCGCGGTTCCAGGCAACCAACTTCGTCGTCTACACCAACTAGCCACTGATTGTCTCCGCTTCGTCGTGTACTATAGCTTGTATCAATATAAGGATATCAGGACAATATCAGTAATAAAAACGTTAGAAAGAAAAGAATCCAACAGGCTGCCTTGAAGAACACTGCGATAAATCGATTCTATATTCCATACACAGCATTTGATATCGACAGCTTGTCTTCGATTACTGAATAAGAATGTACGAGAGATCCTGCCTGATCTCGGAAACCATACCTATCAAGCTACCGGATTAGTAGTTCACGATTCAACAAATCAGACGCGTTTGTAAAATCTATGAATATGGCAAGAACTATTTCATTTTGATCCAGGCATTTTAACATGTATTCTTTCTCAAGGATTTAATGCCCGTGCTCTTTACAATAGTGTTTACGAAATACGTACAGTGAATATGTTATTATATGTCGTAATATATGTGTAATATACGTCAATATATGTCGTGAATCTATAAATATGGCAATAACTACTTGATTTTGATCCGGTCATTTAAATATGCATTCTTCCTGATTTAATAACACGTGCTGTGTACAATGGTGATTACTAAATACATACAGTGAATCTGTTAACATATGTCGTTATATATGTGTAATATGCTCTCACATATGTTAACATATGTTGTGAATCCATGAATATGGCAATAACTGTTTAATATTTATCCAGGCATAATAATATGTATTCTTTCTGATTTAATACTGCGTGCTCTTTACAACGGTGGTTACGAAATACGTGCAGTGAATCTGTTAATATATGTCGTTGTTTTCAAAATTTGGAAAGCGCGTGTGAATTAACTTTTCAAAAGGCTTCAAATGTAGTACTGAAATGGGTCTGCAATTCCCTAGGTTATTTTTGTCACATTTCTTACATGTCACAGATGCGCAATCTGCATTTTGGAAAGACGGCATCAGCAATACATATGCTCAAAATATGCGCGAGATTTGGAATGAAGAAATAGAAAACATTTAATAGGGTTAAACTGCATTTCGTCGATATCTACATTTGTGGCATTAGTAAACTCTTGAAACGGTCTTTGTACTTTATGTTCTTCTACGGGTTCAACGAATATGATTGCAGTGCTCATAGGGATATTACTAAGGTCACTGTACACGCATAGGGGCTTCAAAGGTTAATAAAATGCGTGTTGAATTTCTTTACCATTCTTTTTGGCGACATGTTAAGCCCATTTTGCATCACAATGCGTTATAAGTATTTCAGGCATAAAACAGATTGTTTAATTACTTCCACATAACGTACTACATCCGACCCACAGCGGAACCAAATTTGTTAGCATAGTGCCCCTTTTTTACTCGCTTAAGTGAATGTTCGGTAGACTGGGGTAGTTTTAAATGACATCATATCACTGAACCTTTCAGTTTCGATAAACATATGATATTAGTTATGCTTTTCAGTAGTTTTGGTCGTAAGCTGGCGAGTAATTCGCGATTTACATGTAGAGTAGTTCCGCTTTGCTATATTTAAAAAAAAAACAACTTTATATATACTTTTAACATTTATAAAAGGTTTAATATCCTTATTTTCGGTTTCTTTCGTGAAGAATATGCTTGTCCAGTCGACATTTTCTAAATGTTTCTGAATTTAAGGAGATTTTTATTGTTAATTACCTTAAAGCACTATTTTCAGCTATTAAGCATATTTTTGTGTGTTTTTAACACAGAGGAATATAGGTAAGTGGTCATTAATATCGGAAAGAATAATACCAGACTTAAGAGAGTCAATTTCAAGATTTGGTATGAAAACAGAGTTACCACGAGCAGGAAGATGTGATACCCTTTGGTGAATGAATTATGTTGAAGATCCCATTCCCTTCCAACAAAAGATGTGGAATATTATCGTGCGTATCTGAGACTAATATATTATTATTTGTCTCAACGCCAAAACACCGCCTCTAAACAGCTGTCATTACCATATAGTAAACCAATAATACAAGAAAACGGAAGAACTTGGTAATGCTGTCATTAGGGGACGAGGACATACAACCTGACTCATGTCGTCGACACAAATGGGCAACCTTTCAAAATTCCTTGTGGATGTAGTGAACATGGCTAGTACTTCAGAATGCAAAACTCAAACGCCACCAACGCGGCCAGTTACGTGGATTAAAAAGAATATTTGGTAACTATGTAACCGCGGAAATTCTACTTGTATTTTCACTCGTGCACCACTTTTCTGATGTCATAATGATATCAACGGACCCATAGCAGGATAGAAGTAAGGCTTATAACAGTAACTTCATGTCTTTTATTGATTGAGTGTTTATATGAAGACACTTCAAGGTCTTTGAAAAACTTGAGCCGATATGGTTTTAAATTGCCTAGGTAGTATGAAGCAGAAATAAAATTAATGGTGCAATACCACTCATGCGATGAAAATCTAGCCTTAAGTGCCATGTTCGAGGTCACATGCTTTTGCTTAAGTGTTTGCTGATGTGCTTCGCATTGCCGACCATCTCTGCTCAAAAACACGAGCAGTGGACATGCTTAATAGAAATCTCCTTTTTCCCGGCCGGTCTTAAAAAGTTTCTTTAAAAACTTTTTTGTTCTATACCCTGATCAGTTATTGTGCACTGGTATGAAGAAACACTAGTTCACAAAACCTAAACAAATATTGCTACACAGGAAAGCAGTTCGGGAAATAGAAAAAGTTTCATTTATTGAACACACCAAAACTCTTTTCAGGAGAAACAAAATGATTAAAACCACTAATATGTATAAGCTCAATCTAATGATAAGACGATAAGGGTGAAGTTAGATTCTTTAATACTATTAGCTAATCTTCGCAAACAAGAGCGCATTTAGCCCTATTTCATGCAACTACTATGGAAAGTTCTTTATACAAGCACAAATTATGACAGCGCCATCGCAATGTTCACTCGCTCCCCAACAACATTAACGTGATGTCACTTAAAGATACTGATTTTCTGGAGTTGTTCATAGAGTCTTAGTTAACCGTTCTGCCTGCTTTTTTTTCTGAATTTTCATTGCCCGAGTGTTTATAACCTACTGCATTTTAATTTAGAATGCAAAGTTTAAACGTATTAAGTCCTTACACTACTGCGGGTGTGGTTGGAACCCTGTCCAGCTGCTACTGTGCAGCTTTTTCTCACCCCCCCCCCTCCTTTCCCTCGTATTTATTTCTACTGAGAAACATAAAATTGATTGATTGATTATTTGATTGATTTGCTGATTGTTTGATTGATTGATTGAAGCGGCCGCCGCAGCTGGGATTTGATCCCGCATCCTTGGACACAGCAGTCGAGCACCCTAACCCCTGAACCACCGCGGCAGGGATCGGTTTATGACAACAGAAACAAATAGTTTTTGCGATACTTTTTTTTATTTCGCAAACTTTCCATATGTCATACTGTATAAATTCATGTAACTGGTTTTCTGCCTGAAACCGGAGAAGGATTTTGCTGTTAGTGTTGTCCGTGTGCCACCTGGAGAAATCCTCCTTCCTCGTAGCCGATAGTGTGACGGATGTGTTTTTCTCAACTATGTTGTCGAAATTTGAAAGCTATCGAAAGCATGCGTCGCTGCCGAGTTGCATTTGCTTTTAGGGGTGTCGGCGGGCGAACGGGGGTAGCAGCTTCGATTTAGAGCGAATTTATAAGTTGTAGTATGACTACCATTACTGAGTGCCACGGTACCACCACGTGCCGCAAGGGCCATAGTTCGTCGTAATTTTTCCTATAATTCCCCGTTTTTTCGCATATCCTACTCTAGGATCTCACAGTATATATTATTCGATTCTCATCTGTGTCGTCTATTGTACAGAAGAGAAAGGAAAGCGGGTTTTCTGGTGGCACGATCGGTTAGAGCCCTGCTTTAGGACACGTTCGGATCCCGCTTTTACTTTAACGCTTTTAACTGTGTCCTTTTGGCGCGTGCACTGTACAAGCCATTTTTCAATTACTGCTGAAGGTGTGCGGACTACTAAGCTGCATTTTGATATGCGTTCGAGCAAAAATTGTTATTGAAGCCGTGAAAAGAAATATTTTTCTCGTTTCTCTCTGAAAATATTTTTCTAAATAAAAATACAACTCCTCCTAGAGGTGTTTGTTACCATTAAGAACAAACAGATGTCGTGCTTTGCGCCCCATATCGCAGTTTTAAAGGATATCGAACGAGGCAGGAGGTTTTTGGTGTACTGTACCGTTAATGGTAGGGAAATACACATGATCAAGATAATAAGGTTAAGTCAATTACGCCTTTTTGGCTATCCGTTACTTCGGGTGAAACTGAAGGAAACGAAAACAGAAATGTGTACTATGCCCGCTACCATCTCATATCTACATATAAGTTCCGTAATTTTGTGGTATTTGAAGGTTACCTTTTTTTGCCGTCTCTTGCTGCGAAAACAATTTTGAGAGCAGCTTTAAAATCTGGTTACTAGAATAAATCTAAAATTTCTTTCGGCGCAAATACAGCTAAACAAGAAAATTTCTTGTTTTTATTTAGAAACCAGTTAAATAGAAGGATAGCTTGATCAAAACCAAGCGTTGCCCGACTTAGTTTACGCTTTGTGCTCTCAAGGAGAGGGAAATGAGAGGCTCGTTGCGATTTACATGACAATTATTGAAGCCCACAAAACATCAAGTTCATAACGCAAATGTTTTTCTTTCCCCTTAAATTATGGTGCAGGTCAATGCAGAATTATAAGTTTGACCGTTTTGCAGCTGAATGAAAGAAATTTGATTAGGTTGATGAGACATCTGATGTGAAACTAACCATACTGCGATAGTTGGATACGAACTCACGATATCCTAACAACGCGTACAGTAATCTACCATCTGAACAAAGGCGGCGTCTGCTTTTACTTTGTTTCTACTTTTTTCCTGTTTCACGTCTAGTAGCAACTGGGGCCCATATACAGATTAACCGAGAAACAATTGTGAGTGGTATTTGTACATTGTTGCGATTAAACTAACGTGTAAAGATAGCGCGTCATCAGCACTGGAGCCTGCACGACTTCGCCTGAAACGAGGGATGGATGTTTTTATGCTGCGTGCCGAATGGCGTGCGAAAGGCTGACGTGGTGCGTCACGAAACAGTTGCTGCGTGCGTGACGTATTCCTCGCCTTGGGAAAACGCCGCACAACAGCACGCGCGAGCGTCTCCGGCGTGGTCTAGTGGCTAGGATACCTGGCTTTCACCCAGGAGGCCCGGGTTCGATTCCCGGCGTCGGAAGTGATAGGTCTCATGGTGTAATGGTGAGCACTCTGGACTTTGAATCCAGCGATCCGAGTTCGAGTCTCGGTGAGACCTTATCTTTTCTATCGTTTAGCGAGCGACCTGCAGGAGCCCTACTTGCATCGGGGTTCGGTAATAATCCATGATTAACTTAAATGGGGTGGCTTTTTATACTTTATCACATGCCGCCCGCTTGCCATGGCACGAGCCTTTGTTTGGGCTTGCGCCATTTTTTCATCGTATAGTTTCACAATATCACGAGTTATCTGAAACTCGGAAAGCCGCAATGAGTGTTCTGCTTTGCACAATCAAAGCGTCAAGTATTTCGAAACGCGAAGAAAGCCTTCGACGTAGCCAAACTGAAATGTCAGAACTAGAGGTAAAAACGGGAACAAAATTTATTGAAATGTTTCAAAACCAGTCATCGCAATGAAATTGGTGGTCCTTTGAATCGCATAGAATTGTGGCCTTGACTAAGGCTAAAGAGTGAGGAAACGATTATTTTTCAATACCCCGTGCAAGGAGGGCCGAATAGCATTGCCGTCTTCATTAATCTTCAGTTTTTGAACGAAGGAGTAGTATCCTGCAGGCATTCAATGCGGCTTGAGCTTCGGATCAGAGTTCTGAACGCATGATGTCAGCAAGGACAAAGAATGCCTCTAAATGCAGAGAAGTTCAGTGGCAACGTGAACCCTAGCATGAGCGAAGCATGTTAAAATACCGTGTTTTCCGTTTGATCCAGAGGTTGACGCAGTACTCTTGGCTAACCATAACGCTCAAAAAAAAGCTTCATGTCAGCGGTGATATACTGAGTTTCTGACATTGACGAATTTTTCTCTGAAGAAACATTCCTTAAGATTTCGTTAGAGGTCTACCCGAATTACCTCGAATTCTAGTCATCCATAGTTTGATGTTTTTTTTCTTGCGTTATTACATGGAGTGTCTCTTGAGAGGGAGACACAACCTGCGCGCCGTGTACAGCGACCTACGTTGAGCTAGAATCTAAAGTTTAATGCCAACATATTCCCAGTAGACAACTCTTTCTGGGCCCTGTTCCTTCCTTCCTTCCTTCCTTCCTTCCTTCCTTCCTTCCTTCCTTCCT
>JAJIZL010000146.1:155659-173062 GCA_023969395.1 Amblyomma maculatum
ACACACACGCACGCACACGCACACGCACACACGCACGCACACGCGCACGCACACGCACGCACACGCACACACAGGTATGGTTTTTAGTAGCTAACAATTTGAATATTTGGAGCGAGTGTGGCACGCGGCTGCGTGTACGATTCTAGAACATCCGCACTCACAGCCTCGATACTGTTGGCCATTTTTGAGGAGCATTCACCCTTTTTCCTCTCTGGAAAGACGGTACCTCACATTCCGTTTGCTAATAATTCTTGCGCACAGAGTTTTTCGGAAGAGCCTACGCTTATTTCAATCCCAATATACCCGCGACAAACAGTTGTTATTGGCGATAAGGGAACAAGATTGGTAGCCAATTTTAATATAATCCCACATTTTTTCGCTTGCTTTTGTAATTGTAGCCAGTTTGTAGGATATCTTGGTTTAGTAGCCTCATGCGTTTGGTATACTTAGAGCTTTGAGCCCAGGAATGGAGTGGTGGGCCTTTTGTCATTGTAGACACATAACAGAACATTTCAGCGTGGCGTCTCAATAAAGTCAAAATGCCTGCGTACGTACCTGTAAGGACGTAAGTAAACGAAGCTCCGAGTTCCCCTGAATCTTAATCTCGCCTTCCCTATTAGAAACAAAATATAAAAAAGCGCCTAAGCGTCCACTACCTGAAGGCACATATTATAGCTGTCAATTGTGAATCGGAAGCTCATGAGAACGGTTAAAAGCGAAAAACCTGCTCCTTTTACTTGCGGAACTGATTTGTCCTTGCACTAGTTCCGATCCCTGAACGTTCAGTTTGTTGCGCTACATTATCAATGCTTACATTAGCAAGCGGCCTTCCAGCAGCTGTGCTCCAAAACGCTAAGCGCTAGAGCGAGATGGGATTAAATAATCATATGACAACCTCTTTCTACGTGCTTGCGCAATCCCGCATTTTCGTAATATATCTAAAATTCCTTTTTCCACTTAGGGCGATGTATGTTGGGAATACCAGCTTTGTGAATGTGTTGAAAATCTGAAAGAAGAAAAAAAATCTAAGTTTTGGTTTATGTCGAACAAAAATTAGAATTTTGCTAAGACAGAAAATGTCCTTGGGGGCTGGAAGTTTTCTTGGTATTTAATCTCGAGCATCATAGCAACTGTTCAGGCTATTACCCAGTTGATATTATTGCATAGCTCTCAACAACAGGGATTCACTTCTTGATATTTTGTGTTTGTTCGGCCTCTTAACTTCATGGTTCGGAGACTGAACAACGTGGAAGTTTCAATTAGATGCTGTGGCGGAGGTCAGAAAATGGGTGAAAATGTCTAGAAACGTTCGCACTAGTTTTTTCGAGCTTTATGGTAGTATTCGTAAGAAATATAATCATATGTATTTGCAAAAATTAGAAACAATGCGCACTGATTCTCGGATGTTTCCCTCGCGCATAAGCACAATATGCTTTAAGTTGCGTAAAAGTGTTTGCGTTGCAATTCACGAACATTTAAATGGGCATTAAAACACGGCAACGCAGCTGCTTAGGAAAACTACTCGATTACGCGTAGTTTCTCGCTTTACGCTGAAACACAATTTCTAGGCATTCTTTCTACTCGAGCTAATTACAAGTTTGGCATATTAATATGCAGCATAAATAAAAAAGACATATACTCCAAACACAGCTACGCGGGTTTGTATACATTCCACAATCTTTGAAACTTGTGATGGTAATTGTGAAAACATTAAGCGCCGGTTTATCTTCGCTAAGCGCGGACTACAAGCAGAAGCTTTAGCTCGCACTGATTTAGCATTGATTGGTCCCGTTTTTATAAAACTTGCCTAGACTCCCTTACTTTTGATCTACGTTCTTTTTTTTTCGTTTAATTCTAATGGGTGTACACACAGTGAGGCAGATGGTCGGCATATTGCCTGTACTGCAAAGGCCGCTATGTAGACTAGTAGGGCTTGTCGCAACTGTGCAAAGCATGGACAGGCTGATTTCGTTTTCTCTACCACACTAATGTCTCTCCTGACTTTCAACGCCACCTCATCTTCGTGAAGTTGTGGTGTGAATGAGGTGCACAATAGATAGCCCAAGGCAGCAAGCTAAAGCCAAGAGCAGGCTGCAAGATGGAGTGGAAGAAACAATTTTGTTGGGCGGCGTAACTTCGTGTGGAGAGCGGTTAAAGGGCAACAGTGCAAACGGACACTGCACGTCCAGTCGAAACAAGTGCCGTGTGTTGTTGTGGGTGACTTTCTGCATCGTCGACAGTGAGAAAAATGCAAGAATGCATCATCGCGAGCGCGGTATCCTTTGCAGCTTTGAGAGAAAATGTTCGCATTATACCGAAACTCAAGAAGAAAAAACAGCACAAGAAGCTCGTTATGACTGTACCGCGCTGATTGCAATCGGAATATAATTGATGCATGACTACAATGCAAACCTGGCGTGGGGTAGCCATTCGTCACAGCGGATGCATTTTTGTCACCTTTCCTCACTTAAAATAGATGCTATCAGCATAGCAATTACATGGAAACGTAGACGTATATCGGCTTAGTGGACACCTCCTGTGCAGACGCAGTGGTAGGGACGATGTAGACAGAACTACTGCACGTGCGCAGCCGACATTCAGCCAACCGGTATAATACATTTACGCTAGCATGTCTCCTCTATACTGAACCTTTATAATGATGCGCACTCCATCGAACCTGTGCCCGTTCTTGCAATTCTGAGCCTGCCTGCCAACTTCGTTCACATTAAAGGACTGTTTCGCTAATGTTTAAAGTTTTGTTGACTGCCCTTTGTAAGTTTATCATTCGAAAGAAAGCCTACACATTTTTCAGTTCACTCTGAAGCCGTGCATTTTTTTGTCTGTGGGCAAGTCCATATATTCTAGGGATAGATTACCTAGTAATTCACAAACTCACAAACTCAGTTATGAGCTTAAAACAAGCATGCTTGCCGTTGGATGTCGTGGAGCTCAGGTACATCCAGCTTACTCTCCTCGCAACCAGTGCAGAAATGTCCTTGCTTTTTGTTAAGAAATAATGAGCGCACGAAGCTTCGATTTACCAAAATGTAATCGAGGATATGTAGGCACGTTCTAGGGGCTTAGAGAACATCTTGAGTAAGGTTGCCACGCCCTTAGGAATGCGGAAAACGTGGAACCTTCAAGTTGCCCTATTTCGTGCTATACTAAACAGGCTGTTCAGAAAAAAAGAAGCCTAAGTACGTCTTGCTTTGGCTTGTGACAGCCACACAAACGAAGAAGAAGTTCCGTGAAGCATCTTGTCATCGTCTCCTGGAGTAAAGGGAGAAACGACCAAAGGTTAGTTAAGCTGCCTTGAGTTTGGGAATTCTTTCAGCAATATTTCATATTTTTGGCGCATGGTTTAACCTTCAACGCCACTGCAATGACTCAGACCAAACTGAGAATACAGGTATCACCTCGTCTAATCTGCCGGTGCAAAGTAGTGAGCGCGAATGTTATAGAACACTGTATCCTCGGAATGCTTAAAACGGAAAAGCTAATTAATGGATTTAGAGGATGTACCGTATTTGCTTGAAAGTCCCACGGAGGTGTATGTCCGGTCCACACCACCTTCTACGGATATCTGGGACATTTCGTTTTATCTCTGAAATATAATTGCAGGCGTTACCCAAGAATCAGTCCAGTTTTAAATATCTGGTACTTGCGCAAAACCTTTAAGTGCAACGTTTTTTTTTCTCGCTGCTTTTGTGACAACAGTTCTGGAATCTCTCGTGCAGAATCGCAGGCTGAAAGCAACGGCAATGCTCGGATCAGCAGCGCAAACGGGTGAGTTCATCCTCTCATTTTCTCGAGCGACGAATACCACTCACGATGGTTCGCAGTAGCAAAGGGTTTTAGTGAGTGCATAAGATATATTTTCTGGCAATATCCTCTCAGAAGACCAGCTGACGGTAAGGTGAAACCATGGCCGCGGCTGTCGCCAGGAGTATTCACGAAGTAATTGGCACGGAATGGCATACAAAACCACTGAAGCACCGACTCTCGCTCAGAGCAACAGAGAAGCGTGAAAATAGCATGAAAAGTTTTTATCGAAGATCGGTGTTTTTAGACTACTAGAAAATTTTGTAGTGAAGACAACATGTAATGCGCTCCGTAATGCAGAACAATATGGATTATATGCATATTTCTATATAGAGGAGATGACTAGGCATGAAACTCACAACATATTGGAGCAGATCGTAGAGGGTGATACTGTGGTAGGTACACGGGGTTTAATGCCACTAAGGCGCAATGGCACTACGAAACATGCTGTATATTGCACGGGATTGAGAAATCATGTGGGGTTTTTAACAGCGTGCAGCACACGTGCCGGAACTCCTATAATGGAGCTCCAGGGATGTGATGCGACGTTGTGACACCGGGATCAGCACCAAAACACCCTAAGCATTGCGTCTTCATGGCAGGTGAGTGTGGATGGGGGCCGCTTGCGCCCACCCACACTCACCAAGATTGCAAACAGATGCAAATGCATGTTTATGTACCTTCTGTGTGTCCACAGTTCTTCTGAATTTGGATGTTGTCAAAGGTTCATAATGGTCGTGAAATCGGCGTTCTCACTGAGCCCATTTTTTCGCAGATTTGGGCGGCAATGAATCTGTCAGTTAGCAGCGAAACTCTCTAGAAATTTTCGATTGTTCCCCTACTCTCACTGCTGCCCAACACCTGCTCAGTGTTTGATATTGTTACATGTATGCCCTGCGTCGCTGAACGTTGAAGACGACGACGATCAACAACAGCGAAACAGGAGGAAGACGTCTGTAGCAACGGTAGTTGGTGCTAAGAGAAGGTTGGCGCTTGCCAGAACATTCACACAAGTCATCAGCCATTGTGTTTCTTGAACTAACCTTCTTACCACATATCAATATCAATATTATGAGTAAATATCACATGTAATACTTAGGAAACGTCTGTTGCACCCCTCATGTACCGTAGTTATTCAGCTATCGCCTGAGTGAAACCAGACAAGCCGCGAGTGCTAATGTACCCTGACTTCTAGGAGAGGAAGTTGTACTGCCCATAAACTGTCAAAACTGCCATTGTGATGAAGGACAGGACTCTGCGCGTTCAAATTGAGCCGGGACGTTATGCAATCTCGATTCTGAGTGTTTAAATGTCATTGCTCGTACTACATATTATTTAAGCGCTGATCCACTGACAAAGTTGAGGCTTTTGTCCATACATCCACCTGGTCCTTCTAAACGTTACAGGGCTGTTGTGCTTATCTAGAGCACAGTGTTGTGTTTACGTTTTCTATCTTATTGTGCCATTTTTTCTGACTTCTTACGTTTCGGGAACCAACCCCCCCCCCCCCAAAAAAAAAAAAAAAAAAAAAAAAGTCCTAACTACGTAACGACGTAGTTGAACAATCGGTGTGAGCCCGTGCCTGTGCGGCAGCGGTATTGGCCAAAGCACAGGCTTTTTCTTCACTTTTGCCCCCTGACAATAGATGCTTTTGGCATCTATAGACCTCCGCCTTCTGATAATCTGGCTTCACGGTGAAGCCTCGTGCGCTACGCCATGGCGAGACGCAACATAAGAAGCGAGATAGCGGCGGACGAGGGAAATAAATGTCTGGTGGCTCTTATGTCAACGATAACACAACTAGAGAGCCCTGTGTAGAGTTGATAGCAAGAAGCGAGCGCAATAGCCGCCTTTCTGTGTCGTTTTCCTTGTCTTTTGTATATTTCTGTCGTAAGTGACAGCACCCAACCATTTTCTACGCTACTTTTTCACTTCTTTCTTTCACAGCTGTTCACTACATTCTCTGACTTTTTTTCCGCTGGTCGTTTCATTTGGAGGTCTTGGACGGACTTCATAAATGCGGTGGCTCGAGTTGGGTGAAAGCAACTCACGCCATAAAACAAGTATAACAGAGAGAGGTGGGCTAGTTGGTGACTAGTATTAGAATGCATTTTGAAACCACGCCCTCGTCCCTTGTCTTTTTGTGCGGCTTCAATATGCATTTTAATGCTAGCCGTATAACACTCATTCTGCACAGGGTAGCGTGCAACCACATGATATCTTCCGCATTATCGTCAGCCCCATTATGTCTACTAAATGCCAGGGGTATCTCCCATTCATTTCCAATTAAATTTTTCTTTACGTGATGCGACCACCCTGTATCCGCCATAATTTTCTTATCTAATTTGAGTAATGGATGGTGCTAAAGCCCCCTTTGCGCTAGTGTTCCCCTTGTCTCTTCTTTGTGAGCATTCTGCATGCTTATTCGGGCTGCGATACCATGAGTTCTTTCAGCTATTCGAGATGGACCAAATACAACCACCATCGTGACAGATCCTTCCGAACCCTGCGCAGTGTTGGCGTTTGTGGCATGCAACACGACGGACCAGTGCGCCTCAATGGAGGCTAACGCGACCTGCGCCAACGAGCTGTGCATCTGCCCGTCCTTGCGGCCGCTCACCAGAGCGGGAAGTTGCGCCTCTACCTGTGAGTCTCTCCACAATGAACTGTCCCAGCCATAACGCTGTCTTGAATCACGAGTGATTATCGCCATTTCCCTGTCATCACCTTCATTGCGTCTCCCATAAAATGGGAGGGCACGAAAATATTGCAATATTAATGACAGATTTACTTCACCTCGAAAATAATTTTCTGTGTCTATTTAAGCTTTAGTGACTTAAATTTAGCCAACACTGTGCGCACTATTCGCACTATTTGAGAGTACAGTTTCACTACTGGCACTTTTTCTAGTTTGGTTCTGTAGATTTTGCAAGCATATATGGCTTACAGAAAAGAGACAAGAATAAGAATAATGGCTGTTGATTTGCCAAGAGCTGAGAATAATACCCATTCTCCGTCAGGCGAGCTGCTGTAGCCCTCGTGTCTTGTAAGGTTTGAGGAGACGGCGTGATGACATGTAGCGAGGAAAATGACACTGCCAACGTATCTTTTCGTGGCTACTTTGCACGTACTGAGTATGCGTACCCAGCAGTGTAGGCACCTGTATGATGAGGAGGTATGCGCTGGCAGGCTGTATATCTCATGAGGCAATATGCGAAAAATGCCGGTGTAATTACGCAAAGCGGTAAGCTGGAACCCAAAACGACAGTACTCCTGGGTAAACCTATAATCCCTGTCTCCACTCCAATCTTAAGCAAGGCGCATATTTGAACCGCACTGATGCCAAGCGTATGCGAAGTTCAGGCCAGTTTTTGAAAACTAACACGCAGTGCTAAGGAAAAAAATGAAGCAGTCCTCCACATAAATTGATGAAGCTCGTTACATTTCAATGTTTTATATTATTTTCCCGTACAGATACTAGTTTTCATTCAACTCTTTCTTTCAACAGGTTGTGTTATTGAGCATGTCAAAAGGCTACACCATGGAGGGAAAGCCTTGGAACTCAAACACGGGGATTAGGCAACCAATACAAAGTAGATTCAAATAGACAACTTAAGTATCGTGAGGTGGAGGCTGCTGCAAACGCTTCAAAAAATAATGCCAGATGTCATAACGAGCCGAGAGCTCAAGAATAGAAGAGAAGCAATGATCGCATGAAAAGGGAACAAAAAAAAAAAAAAAGGAGTGCGAAGCAGCAAATAGTACTGAGAAGTTTTGGTAGTCACATAGGGTTGCTGCATTGAATATATGGAACTCCTGAGTGCCGGAAGTGAGTCAGGAGCCATCCGCTTACCTGCACAGCCCGGGGCCTCCAACGACCACCGGCGCTTCAGTCTCCTAATTTGTGGTAGTCGTTGTAGTTGGAGGTGAGTGAGGGTGACAAAGTAACGCTTGGAATGAGCGCCAGCTCCTGATTATCTATTTGACATTTCAATGCAGGGTCCGCTCTGGTGCTGCCGCTGGGAGAGAACTGCACAATGAACTCGGAATGCTCGGTCACGGCGTCGTGCCTGGAAGGACAGTGTCGCTGTTCCGATGGATACCAGCCCCTCGATGAGCGCGACTGCGTAGCCATAGCCATCAACCTGAGTGGTGCGATTTGTTCGCGTTTTGGTCAGAATTGCATATGTTGGAGCTGCGCCGTTCTCCATTCCTTGAGGTATCGAGAGTAAAGTATCGAGAGCTTGAATAGGTTATCATGGTGTACTCGTAGTCACTTCATTATAAGAAATGAATATCCTTCGCTCTCATGGCAGACTCGGCAAAAGGCACTCATAAAAGTAAAGTACATGAAGGGGAAGCTAGAAGAAAATGAATTCTATAGGAAGTAGTTTGGCCTTGCGGTACTCTGAGACCTCACTTAATGTTTCGCAGAGCCACAGGAGAGTAGTGTTGTTCCGGATCCTTGAAGACAACAAACGTGGCGTTAAACTCGTTTTTCTCTCTCGTTTGCACTTATCAGTCGTCATGTTTCTCAACTGTAGCAAGATCATTCACAAAACAAATCATTAAAATGCTTGCTACTGTTAAATTGAGCTTGCTTTCCGCTAAGAACTCTGCACTTTTCTAAGGTGAGGAGATTAATAGTCACTAGTCAAATAATCCGCGCGAATCTATTGTGTGAGGAGCCTACTGGGTGGCTATTTTAATCTAATTGCCAGTTGTGGAATGAAGACGGTTGAAGACATTCAGTGTGTACGAAGTTACGAAATGCGGTGGTCAGATTCAAGGAATGGAAATAGGCCCGAGAAAGTATTTCAGACGCACGTAGAAGAGACCGTGTACAAGAGATTGAGATTAGCTCTCATGCTTTGCACCGTCGCTGCAGAAACGTATTCTTTCAGTCATTCTTGCCTGCCACAATAGGCAGAAAATTGTAACAATACCATACAATGTCACACCCTACCTTACAATACGTACCGTACCATGTCATACCATACGCTACCATATTGTACCATATGCTTCCACGCTATACCATGCTATCCATACCGCACCATGCCATAGCAGCAATGACATGTCTTACCCTTCCACCTCTCACCTCTATGAACTGATGGAGCTTAACGTATCTCAAGATTTCTCGGCCTCCATTTGTCGCGCAGCAAGGATAACCGATGCTATTTACCTACCAGCATGACGTCACGTTGTCCTTATTACTCACGTTTAGAACGGTATGCACATGCGCTTTTTAAAAAGAACTAAGCTGATTTTAGGACTATAGTAACCATAAGAATACCAAAATTTACCCAATCGCACCAATATTACTGTAAAATAAAGCTTCTTCCTCCCATAAAATATTTCTTGCGAAGAAAATTTATACTCGTTTGAGGCTGTCCCGGGGGATTACTCTAGCAGTGAAACCAAGTCTTCTAAAAGGTTCTGTAGGGAGAGTTACAGTTGTTTATTCCTTGACGCGTATTTCTGTTGTGTATTCTCAATGTGTAAGCGATCCACAGTTGATCCTTGTTACTTGCCCTACTAATTCCCCCCCCCCCCCCTCTCCTCCTCCTCCTTCCCTCGTGTATGGGATGAGGTCATGTTAGAGTCCCGGGAAAACAAATCTTTTCAACTATAAATATTTTGCAGGAAGCTGAGCAACTCTCCCTTAGGATTAAGCTTCATTGGATTTGAATCAGTAATAGTTACTTGAACAGAAACGTAACTCAGCTCAAACAATTTATTCGACATTCCAACTATGACCATTTTATCCCAATTTATCCATACACATTTCCGAGCATTGCGCCTGCAATATCGGATGCACGAACACAAGCTTGAATAGTTAAAAAAATGTATTCCATAATAGCAGCATCGAAAACTTGCCTTGCGTCAAACAGGTATATCGAATGATTCATAGCAGTTGTGAAGGAAAACCATCGCTTAGTCGTAAGAGCAGCGTCCGAGCAAATAGTACAAAAAATTTCCGCTCCTGCGTCGCAATTACGTGCAGCAATGCATTTAGCAAAAGATTTTACTCCGAATATTGCATGCGAGTGCGTGCAGTGTACTATCATTAGTAAGGCACAAACCCACTATGCCCAATTAATAACGGAGCCTTTAACAGAACTCTCGAGGAACTAGCGACAGGCTTACAAAAGGGGACCGCGTGGCTCTCTCCTACTCGATTCCTCTCGTCCTGAAGTTTTTTCTCCACAGCTTGGATGACCTTCCAGCTCTCCTTCGCACTTTTCTTCATGGCTTGCAATTTTCTGAGCCGGCGCGCGGTGAGCGAGCCAATACGGGGGACATGGGCATGCATCCCTCTTTCAGACGCCTGCCGTGGCTTTGGCGCTGATCTGGGCGGTGCGTGGAAGGTGTTTTGGAGTCCTTTTTTAACAATATCGTACCTTCGCAGTGTCATTATTACAGGTAGTAAATATAAAAACACTTTTCACAGTGAGTCATTCTTCACATCACGTTATTTTTTAAGTAGCACTTACTACAAGAACACACAAGAATTCTGGCACGGTTCTGATTGTCACCGGGCCATGTCGAGTGTTCATCAGCCTTGGTGAACGGAACCGTGAGGGACAATACAAGCTTCAATTCTAGCCGTTAAACGCATTCCGCAATAAATAAACGTTGAGTAGTCAGTCGTGATTTCGAAAGTGAGCATTGACTGCTCTTCGAAGTATGTGTACTACAAAGATTTCATCTAATATGAAAGAAATTATTTTGACCGCATTCAGGCCGTAATTACTCTATAGCCCCGTCTGAAATGCCTGCATTCTTTGTTTTTCTCAATAGTTATTCTTTTGCAGAAAATTCCCATGACATTATTTTGACTTCATCTGTGACAGCACGATCCGTTCCTGTATGACATTTAAATTGCTTCCTTTAACATGGAAGCAGCCAGGCAGGTCCCTTGCTCTGCCCCTCTGGCATTCCCCGACGAAGCTCGACCACACTTGGCATATCTTGATTATTAGGAATTTATTTACATATTGAGCGCATATGATACGTATCACTCGGAGCGCGGCCTCTCCGCACGACACTCCGGCTCAGTCCCTTCTGTCGTCTTCTCTCGTCCCTGCGTCCACCGTGCTCGCTCCGACCCCTTTCTCCCTCCGAGAGTCCTCCTCGCCAGGTCCACGGCTGTCTTCGCGTCCCAAGCTCCCAACACCTCGGAGGTTCGAACGCTTCCCAGAAGCCGGCGATCATTGCAGGCTCCCGCTCCCAGCCGCGGGCAGCGGCCAGCTCGTATGACACGGGCAGTGCGCCTTGCGGGAGCCCATAAATTTCTCCTCCTTGCAGTCCTCCCGGCGCCGATTCTCCGGCCCCCACCGCCGCGTCGCTGCTATGCTTTCGAGAATGTGTTTAGTCCGCCAACGCTTCGCGAGGCGCACTGCATACACAAACACACAAAAGCCGATCGTTCGTTCTCCCGGTGCTTGGAGGAACACACAGCGTACATGACAGAAGCTATCAGCAACTTGCAACAAACCTTTATCAGTATTTATTTTTCTAATTTCTCACAGATTGTTTTCTATGTGTGCATCTCAGAAGTCTCTTTACCGCATACATTACCAGTGCGGGTAAGCTGCATAAGTGTGCAAAATTTTCCGACCATACCTCACTTGCATTATCCCATTTTCAGCGTTGGTGACTGTAGTTGGATTCTTTATCTGAACGTCCCAGGCATTTCGTTACATTCATAATACATGACTGGCAATGTTGCAAGACAACGCTGTTGTTTTCTTTAATGCGCAGAAGGGACGACGTCTTGGTTGGCCCTCATGCTCCTGTTTTCAAATGTCCTTTTTATACTGATGCTCGTGGCCTACCTATGCGTCGTGGCAAATTGGTAAGTAAGAAGGTAGTTTTGGGGAAAACGGAAATACACTCACTACTTACTTGACTGCTTGACATTATAGCTCCGGCAAAAAAAAAAAAGAAAGGTACTAACAAAGTTAACAGTAAAGAAAAAAAAAAGATCTCCACGATACTCTCCATGACACTTCCTTAATATCCGGGAGTGGATATATGCGATGGTTCTCTTTGAAACATGGGAACTGTTGAAACATCTTGACTTTACTCTGAGCAGGCGATGCTGTTACCTTTGTATTGAGTGAGCCCGTGTCCTAATGGCGTGCAGCGTTTAGTTAGGCTGGCGGCCTTCATTTATAATGCCGAAGAAAGCAGTAACAGAAAATTTTAGAATCTTCCACTTGTACAATATCTTGTGCTGTGAAAAACAATGCGGTCTATATTGTGGTCGAAAGGCTGTTCCACCATGAGGTGCTTAGTATAACCGGCGTAACACATTTCCGGACAATTCGTTAATGATAAGGTAGTACAACGGGCTAGTCAGTAATTCATATGAATAAAAAAAAAGCTCATTAAGACACGGACGGAGAAAGATAGGACAAGACTAGCGCTGAGAATGCTGCCATTTGCTCTCTTCCCCTTTTCATCATCATCATTACCGACTTTATCGGTCACCTTCTGGCACCTGCTTCTGTCGACATCTCAATCTGTCACTAGGAGCTCATCAGATAGTGCGGTTTGGGGATAATATTTAGCTGGCGATAATTTGTTCCTGTTTAAACATAGAGATTTCTATGTTCCTAGTCTATCTCTAGTTGAAAAAAACTACAGAGCTGTGCCAAAAATACGACAAAATATCCTGTAGTTCTGTCGTAGCCATCAGATTTTCCTGCAGTTCTGTACTTTTTGTTGTATATTTCTGTTGTCTGTAGTTCTGTAGTACTTTTCAGATGTAACTACAGAAATGTCTGATGTTACTAAGGAATGTTCTGTTGTCACAACAGGTTTCCCGTCAAAGTAACATCAGAAAACTTTCTGTAGTTTTTTTCCGACTTTTTTCACTTCACCTTGCTGACCGCAATCATCCTCTTGCTGAGAGCGCAGGGGACGCCAACTGAAGTGGCCCTATTGGAATCAAGGAGCGTCGTGCACACCCGCCACTATTGCACTGGGCAGACACGGGAGCAACGACGCTACGCACAGCACCGTCGCCGCGCCGACCGTGACCATCGAGTCCGCTGTCGGCGCACTCGAGAGCGAGCAGATCAGCACCGGCGCCGCGCTGATCTCGGAGGTAACTAGATTTTAAGCACGCAGGACGGACGAACTTCTTTGGCCACACTTTGCAACAATTCTGTGTTGGAAATATGCTTTAAGCTAAACATTTCTGGCGATGCCCACCATTAAGAGCTTCCGATGTCCTTACGGTAACCTGACAGTAATATTGTCGCAGAACTTCGTATATCGTCCTGCAGTCGTTAGACCGACAATAAACACATCATGCCAGTTCGCTCTGAATGCAATTTCTAAGTAGTAAACGAATCTGCAACAAGTGCTCTAAATCTAAAGCACGGAACTTTTCGCAATTTTTACAAAGCCTTATGAATGAACTTAGCGGATTTGTCTGATTATAATGCGTTCCTAATTTCTACTAAATTTGAGCATAAAAAAAGACATTGCGTTACAGTCCGACATTTAATCTAAACCAGATTAGTCAACATCATCATCAGCTTGACTATACCCACTGCAGGGCGAAGGCCTCTCCGATATTTCTCCACTTAATCCGGTTCTGTGCTAGCTGCATTCACTTGACCCCTACGAACTTCTTAGTCTCATCCGCCCACCTAATTTTCTGCCGCCCCCTGCTACGATTCCCTTCCCTTGGAATCCAGTTTGTTACCCTAAGCGACTATCGGTTATCCTCTCTTCGCGCTACATGTCCTGCCCATGCCCATTTCTTCTTCATTTTCACTAGAATGTCAGTAACTTGAGTTATTTCTCTGGCACTGGTATCTGAAATTTCGGCATATGAGATATCAGCTAAAATACCAATCTGCCTGTTTTAAACAAACAGCGGCAGGATGACAATGCAGTAACCGTTGGATGTTTATCGAACCAACGAGCAAAAGATCGAAATTGGCACCGTACAGCGATTTGTCAGTTAATTGCTGGCATGAAGGTTTTCACAGTGGACTGTAACATGCGTCTGCGTAGGAGGTAAGAGCAGGGCTAATCGTACCATCAGAAATAAACGTAACGTCGAATACGGAGCTGCACATCACCGACCGATGCTTTATACGCGTGTGCAGGCCGCCACTTGTGATGGGAACACGCCGTCTGGAGCGCATAGCTTGACTGAGACACGTGGCCTGGGCGGAACAACGGATGAACCTTTCGAGCGGCCGGTGCTTAGCAAAGAGAAGGTGTACGCCATGTACCCGCATCTGAGAAACATAAACGCGCTCTCTGAAGGCTCCCACCAGGACAAGATCGGCACCAGCAGGTCCACTGGCAGTGAGGCCTCCTCCGACGAAGTTAGTATGCAAGGGCGCAAGGAAAGGAGCACCAGAAAATTTCCAAGGAGAAATCAGGGGAAATAGATTTGTGAACGCAAAAAGCGCTTGTGACACGAGGAGGAAATATCAAGTGGTCGGAAGGAGATATTTGTGACCAAATAGCTGTCTCATAAAGAATGGAGGGCGGGAAATCAAAACTAAATGCTCAGACTTTTTTTTTTCTTAGTTTGGTCCTTTTGTCAGCAGAGTAGCCGTTAATTAAGTGTTCTAGAACACTATACTGTTAAAGAATCGCTGTGCGAGTTTTGTATATTTAAATAATTTATTTTCGAATGGGGGGGTGTGTCAAGAGAAAGTGGAAAACAAAAACTGTGTTGCGGCCAATGCGTGTAGTAATTAGCCACCACGACGCTACTACTACACACTCGTTTTTTCAGCTGGGCGGTCCCGCTAGAAAGATACCTCAGACGCCCAGCTTGGACGCCGTACTGTTCCAATATTTCTGCTGTAATTGTATGGAAGCCTTTAGATTTGACCTCACCCCCCCTATACAAGCGCGTCCTATATATAGGCACCTTTGACCTTCTCCTTAAAAATACCTGCTGTTTACTGCATTCATAAGCACTAATTGTAGTACCCTCTTCAAGCGCTACCGTTACAACCTCTACGTGAAATTATTTCCGGTGGCGTCATGGAGCAGGGGGGGGGGGGGGGGGGGCATTGTTTTCTTTGCTTATCGAAACCACACTCTGGAATGGCAGGCTGGACAACATGAGACTTGGCAACCGGGGCTTTTTGTGCATGAGGAGGGCGCCTCTTGTCAGTAATTCTCAGCGATTTCTTTTTTCCCAGATGGTGCTGAGTCGAGGAAAGATTCTGTGGCACTGGAAAGTATATACAGGTCTGCGTAGCTATCCGTTGCTTCAGACCACTTAGCAAGCCTTTCTCATTGCGTTTCGGATATCGTCGTATTTATCAACTTTCATTCGTGTGGGATTCAGTCCGCAAGTAGAAAAATGCGGCCACACGCACATGCGAGCCTTATTTCAATCGCGCCCCCGGTTTTGTGCGACGATTTCCCAACGCAATTGTAAGCACTCGCCTAAAACAAGAATAAAAAAAGAGGAGGCCGCAAGGAAGAGACACCTCACGAGAATGGAATAAATTAGACTGAAGAGCGGGAGATTTCAACAACCATGACATTATACATAGAACATTAAATTGTCAGTGTTGCGACGGAACTCAGTTCGTCTACATAAATCCCGCACAGAATCAGAGCCCACGTGCGCGTATTTTCGTCCACAGCAGTTTCATTGTTGACTTGTGAATTTTAATGAGCATTCACCAAAGCAGGACTGCAAACAAAGAAGGGAAGAAGAGTCGTTCTGAAAAATAAAAACGTTTTTTTCCTGTTCCATTCGCAATGCTTCTTGATGATGCCAGTGTGCCGTTAGCCGAAATACGTTTTTGTATATAGCAGCGTTGTTTCTTGTTCTTTCACATGCATTCTTCGTATTTTTGCTCGCTCAACAGGCCAAGCTGGAGAAGACCACACGTTCCTCTACTGCCGACGCGAGGGGCAGGTCTCTCCGAAAGCACTCTCCTTCGACCGTGGTTAAGCGCGTCGTCCTATCGCATGAGAGGGATGACGACAAAGGTCCCAAGGCCGCTTCCACGGACGATCGCGCGTGCGAACCACGTCGATACAGCTGGACCGTACCATGGAAGAGTTTGGGAAGCTCTCTGGAAGCGCTATTGTCCACTCCTGTGTCTGGAACTGTCCACTCTTCCTCCTCCAACGGGACGGATATGTCTTCTGAGGCAGACAGAGAGTTGTTCTATCCCGTCTGCAAGCTGTGACCATACTGTATGCCCATGTGCGGAGAGAAGGACCTGATAAGGGTGCAAACTCGTTTATTTATGATCAAGTTGACTTTACATGTAGCAAATGTAGGACTGTACAGTCAGCCTTCTGGGCCGTAGTGTGATCACAAGCTTCGAACCGTACCAATACAGTGATTGAATTAATATGGCAGTGGCACACAAATGTTGTCGCTTGTGAGAATTTACGGCGAACACGGACTTTCTTTGGCTGTCATATATAATTAACACTCGCGTCGCAAGGGTGCACAATTTTTTACGGTTGCAAGAAATGGCCGTGGCTGTCACAGTCACGGCACGCTTTCTAACAGGACCAACATCATATGTAGATTCTGAGCGGCTGGCCCTTCTTTAGCGGAGCTCAAAAACTACTAGGAAGTAAGGCAGCCGATCATAAAAGACAGAAACCTCAAATTTTATCGTGCGAAAGTCTTCACAGTGCATGCCCATAATGCAGAGCGATATATGTAGTTTTACAGCAATCATAATAAGGTAATCTATATTGCCTATAATAAATAAAATACCACAAAGATATGCGTGTGAAAGGGTTGCCGTAGTTCCCTGCTTACTCATCGACAGGTGATGGAGAAAGCTGCTTTGGTGCTTTCTAGATAGCGCTGTTGTACCCAAAGCTAAAATGCGTACTTGTTAGCGTTGGGCTTCTACTGTATAGGTTATCCGCTTAAGAATAGGACTGCTATTTCGCCGAGAAGTTAGATCATTTTAATTTGTTTTGGGTACTTTTGCTTCCATGGCGTCAGCTTGGAAATAAACAGAAGCACACGGGTGACCAGGGACAACGTTTTTCCAATTCTCTCCAGTGAGTTTTCGTTTATTCCCAATTTGACGCCTCACACTATGACAACCAATGCAGATCCAGCCAATCTTGCAAAAAAAAAAAAAAAAAAAAACATTTACTAGGAGTCATAAAAATCCTAATCGTAGATCAGGATTCAGTCCTTGCAGCACACTCTATCGCAACAAACAGCTTAGGCAGTTCGCAAAGGCCAGAACTCGCCAGCCGGGACTCTGAATTCTCTCGAGAAGTGCATATTCGATCTTGCTTTCGTTGACAGTCTCACGTATATTCTACACCAGTATATGCTTGATGGAGAGCGATGTACGGCACTTTGTTTCAGAGCGCTATGAAACGTGCTAAGGCGACCGCATCCATATCAGCTGTTCTGAATTTATTACCAAAAACGCTTATTCGGTAACAATATCCATGGGGAGGGAAGAGAAGTATGCAGCGCCGCTTCACACACGGAAACAGATGCAGTGAACTACGAATAAGCAATCGAAGCTAGACAACGATGGTGGGCTCGGTAGCTGTGCAAAAGCGCAGACTACTAATCCGTTTGTC
>JAJIZL010000146.1:173072-186189 GCA_023969395.1 Amblyomma maculatum
CTGTGCAAAAGCGCAGACTACTAATCCGTTTGTCTTCATAATGCAGGTTGGTAACAAGTTCTCTCTTTTCGCTAAAAAAACTAGTAATTACTTCCTAATACAGCTGCCGAGCCTGCAGTGCTGCGCTAGTGTTGTTATTGATTGTTCACGTGCCATTCGTTTACTACTACTCTTGTCGGGAGTTGTGGAGACCAACCCTGGGCCCGAGAACTCTGAGACTATACTGTTCGAACTGCAGAAATTGACAACTGGACAAGCAACGCTAATTTCCGACTTGCAGGACATCAAAGCACAGCTCAAAACAACTGACATAACCTTAGCCGATTTAAACAAACGCATGATTACCCTCGAATCGCACTACGCCACTGTTTCTGCCCTTAACTCTGAAATAGACAGCCTGAAAACATTAACTGAACTGAGCCAGCAGATCATCAAACTAGAAGAACGCGTAGAAGACGCAGAAAATCGTTCCCGGCGCAACAATCTGATATTTTATAATATCCCTGACACTAATGCGTTCGAAAACTATCAGGACTCAGAACAAACAATCATTCACCACTGCTCCACGCATCTAGATTATGAAATTGACCCGAATCAAATCGAGCGCGCTCACCGTCTCGGCCGTTATTCCACAGATCGCATAAGGCCAATCATTGTAAAGTTCTCATCATCCAAAACCAAAGAAACAATCCTCTCTTATGGCAAAAAGCTTAAAGGCACAAATTATAGCATTGGTGAGGACTTTTCCCCTGCGGTCCGTAACATTCGAAAACAGCTAGTTACCTACGCAAGAACAATAACAGATAAATTCGCCTTGCGTTTTAAAACCCTGCACATCGGTCCTAAGCGTTACACCTACGACGAAGCTTCACAAACCATAAAAGAGATTAAATAGCAGTCATTCCGTCAACATTCGGCAAACAGTCCTAAACATGCACCGCAACCTATTCTGTCTTTATCAGCAATTTTCACTAATATCCGCAGTTTTATTTCAAAGCGCGACATCGTTTCTAATCTGGTCTTATCATCATCCAGCAACTTACTAATCTTGACAGAAACGTGGCTACGCTCTGACATCTCTGACAGGGAGGTCCTAGCTGACTTGCCAAATTTTCGTCTTTTCCGCAAAGACCGTAAAGACAAGAGGGGAGGGGGAGTACTCATTGCAACTAGGCAGGAGCTATCATGCACATACATTAACTTGTCATCAGATATCGAAATATTGTGGATCTTACTTCACTCTTTAACCCACTCAGTTCTCATTGGCGTTTGCTACAACCCCCCTAATAACAGTTCAGATTTCCCTCGTAAATTTAACAATGCTTTGAATGAAATCAGAATAAAGCACCCTAATGCCACCATTCTACTCTTTGGCGATTTCAATTTTTCTACCATTAATTGGGAGACTCTAACAGCTTTGAGTAACAGCGATGCTAACGAATTTCTGGATATTTGCCTTAATTTCAACCTCGTACAAATAATATCCGAACCAACTCGTGTAACCCATGACTGCGCTAATACCCTCGATCTCATATTGACGGACCGTCCTGATTATGTTAAATCTGTCACATATCATCCAGGTATCAGTGATAACAAAATAATACATGCATGTTTCACCATTAAACCCCTTTCTCGCATAATCAATAAGCAAACAATTAAACTATATGATAAGGGAAACTATACTGCCATTAATAACGGTCTTCGCGCGTTCCAACTTTCTTTTGAGTCAAACTATAACCAAAGAACAGTTCACGACAACTGGTCACTATTCAAAAGGAAAATTGAAGAATTGGTTGAAAAATTTATTCCTAAAATGACCGTACGAAACAACCAACAAAACCCATGGTTCACCAACACATTAAAACGTTTGGAAAACAAAAAGAAACGCCTTTACCGCTCAGCTAAAAAACAACACACTGACAACTCATGGAATAAGTATTGCGAGGCCGAGAAAGTATACCTAAAGAAAATTCGTGAAGCCAAACGCACCTTTTTTCATTCCGATTTACCTAAAATGCTGACCACTAACCCCCGGAAGTTTTGGCAACTCATTAATCCACAACATGCGCGTACCATTTCAATCACTAATGAGTCAGGTGAAACAATCTCTGATACAGACTGCGCCAACATATTTAATGAAGCGTTTTCATCCGTATTTACTAACGAATGTGATCCACCTCTTCCTGTACAACAGACATTTATTCAACACCCTATGCCTCCCCTAATATTCTTTCCTGCAGGAATGTTATCATTGATAGAAAATATGAAGCTGTCATCATCTGCCGGTATTGACAATATCAACACTAAAATACTGAAAAACACCAAAGACACATGTGCGTCTTTATTGTCATTGTTGTTCACGCAGTCACTAGTCACAGGCCAACTACCCAACGATTGGAAACGTGGGAAGGTCGTTCCAGTCTTTAAATCAGGTAACAAGAACTCGCCATTAAATTACCGCCCCATTTCTCTAACCAGCGTACCCTGCAAAATCATGGAGCATGTAATCTATACCCATATCATGGCCTTCCTTGATTCTAACAACTTTTTTCACCCCGCGCAGCATGGGTTTCGTAGGGGCTACTCTTGTGAAACCCAACTGGCTATTTTCGTGCATGACCTGCACATTAACCTGGATTCTAATCAACAGTCCGATGTCATATTTTTAGATTTTGCTAAAGCCTTCGATAAAGTACCCCACAAACGCTTAATGATAAAACTTTCCCTATTAAATCTGCACCCCAACATTTTAAAATGGATTGAAGAGTTTCTAACTAATCGTTCTCAGTTTGTTACTATTAACAATAAGTTCTCTAACTCCCTTCCGGTGACGTCAGGTGTCCCCCAGGGATCAGTACTTGGCCCCCTACTTTTTCTTATATACATTAATGACCTACCAACACATGTAACCTCTAACATACGCATGTTTGCTGACGACTGTGTAGTTTATCGTACTATCACTGGTCCCACTGATCAATCAACACTACAAAATGACCTTAATGCTGTACATAACTGGCGTGACCACTGGCTAATGGAACTTAACCCACATAAATGTAAACTTTTATCCTTCCACCGTCGTCGTAATCCTCTTATTTTTTCCTACGTAATCTCTGGAGTGCCCGTACAACCTGTTCAGTCATATAAATATTTAGGCGTAACACTTTCTAGTGATCTTTCTTGGAATTTGCATGTAACTAACACAATATCATCGGCCAATAAAACATTAGGATTCTTAAAACGTCATCTACATTGCGCGCCTCAACATGTTAAACTCTTAGCCTATAATTCACTCGTCAGGTCTAAACTGGAATTCGCGTCACCCATTTGGAACCCCCATCAAGCTTACCTCATTAATTCTCTCGAGTCCGTTCAAAATCGCGCTGCCAGGTTCATCCATGCCCTGTATTCTTATGATGTTCGTGTATCTGCCCTAAAAACAGCCTCAGGTTTATCATCACTATCTCTCCGTCGTCGCATTTCAAGCCTTTCTTTATTCCATAAAATATTCAACAGTCCCATGCGGGCCGCCCCTTATATTCTTCCCCCAGCACGCATATCACCCCGCACCAGTCATCGCCTGCACGTCGCCCGTCCATTGTCACGCACCGTTACCTTTTCGAATTCCTTTTTTCCCCGCGCAGCTGCAGACTGGAACGGCCTTCCAGGTGACATCGCTGTTATCACCTGCTCATCCAAGTTCCTTGAAAGTGTCAAAGAATATGTACAATAACAATGTTTTTATAATGTTTCCCACCCCTTATGTAACACCCCTTCCTGGGGCCTTTAAGGAAATAAAATGAAAATGAAAATGAAGTCATCTTTCACCCACAGCGTCCTGATTTGTCTTTTGTTTGTAACAATATTGTTATTTCTCGTTTTTTATTATTGAAGTTCTTGCAGTTGAGTTGGCCTTAATAAATATTACCTTCAGACTGGAGTACCTTTCAGGTTCCTATGCTTTCAAACTGACTTTGCTTCTTGACAGCGCTTGAAGATTGACGGGCACTCTTCTGAGCAGTTTCCTTCAATTTTTCATTACATCGCATAGTGCATAATGCGCTTCTACTGAGCACCCTGGGTCACGGCTCTGAAAACGGGGACCATACCTGCCATATCACTAACTACCGACCCATCCCACCTTCATGCCCTCTGTGCAATACACAGAAGGCAAACCTGATTCACATCCTCCTTGCCTGTCCTGCTTCGCCTTCACCCGGAGGTCTAGTGTCACTACAAACATGGGAGGACTGGGAGACCTCACTACGCTCCACGGATCCGGCTAGACAGTCGATCGTTGTCAGCCGTGCCGGCTGCTTCAAGGACCTTTTAGGCATGGACGTTTGCGTGTGGTGAGGTTGTGCGGGGACCCAGGCGGCCTCAGAGGGCCGAATTCTTCTGCAAAATACTTTTTTCTCTCTCTTCCTCAGCTTTGTGTATTTACACCTAATGAGAGGTGATGGCTTTTCAACCCAGTCCTCCCCTTTGTGGACCGCTTCCATTCATCCCAAGCACTCTGTGCTTTACTACAGTACGCTTTTGATTAGCGGCAGTATACCTGGCGGTTTCCCTCTCTACGTTATATGATATGATATGATATGATATGATATGAGAATCCCTCACTCGACTAGAGCTTTCTATAGCTATCCCAGTTCTTTCTTTAGGAGCAAACGTCAAAGAATATGTCTTTATCGAGCAGTGAGCCATGTTGATTCCCCCAATTTCTCGAGAGATGCACTTATCTCATTTCATGATTACACTAATCACTTTAAACTAGACAGGCGGATATATTCTCCACCAGACAAGAAACTAGACAAAAGGCAAGAAGTAATCTGGCGTTGGCTTCAGACGCCAGCCTTCTTAGCCCATTGAAACCAGCGCGCATATATCCAATGCAATACAATCCATCTCGCAAACAATGGGGCGACATTGCGGGATATGATAACATTTTATGGAGCTGCAAAAAGGCGCCGCCACCAGCGGACGTACTAACAGGACCTTCTCTAGGGCGGTGGGAGGCTATACTGGTGAGCTCAGACCCACTGACGCAAATCCGGGCCACTGAGGAGGTTCAGATGGTCGTAGAGGGCCACGGGCTCGATCTATTGTATACTGCCCTCTCAGTTCTCAATGCTGATAACAAATTTTTTTCATTCGAATCCAAAAATTTTTACTGCGCAATTAAATCAGGTGGATTCCTTCATACCAAATAATTGTCATTTCTAAAATTGAAATTACTGTTATTAAAGGCATAATACGTAAACAGTGCTGTTTTTCATGAATAAATTTGTTTCTACAATGCACCCTTGCCAGACCCTCACTCTGCGACTGCGATGAGTTACTGCGACTGAGGCTTTAGGTCATCATCATCATCAACACCACCAGTCCTGGCCTGATCCAGAACTTTGTGACCCCCCGATACAAAGGCGAATGGCCGCATCAGCATCAGCATCAGAAGAAGAAAAACAGAGCGTGGGATGCGAGGCTTCTTGCAAGGCGAGCAGTTATTATTCTAGGCCCAGCGTCGTCCACCGAGTAAATATGGGGGTGACAGGGGTGAGCAGAAACATCTACCGAAGTGCATGTTTTCCGTCATTCTTCTGACCTGTTTCGAACTCTACGTTGTGCCTTTGCAGGGACTCTTAGGCTTACCGCCAGGTCATCGTTAGGGGATTACCGTCTGAACTTAGTCTTTCGAGTACAAAGCGTTGATACAGGACTGTAAATGAAGCATGCTTTTATCTGCTCAGAGGTAAATGCCTTTCACTGTCTGCCCACGTTCAAGGGTGTGTTTCTTTTTCTTCGTACTAATTATGCAGCAGTCCGCTGCAGGCCCGCTTTGAAGGAGCGTTGCGGAACACCCGGGCCACCATGGCTAGCGCCACAGCCAGCGCAAGTGAGTTCGCATTTAGCTTGGTTGTGCCTACACTACAGCTATTGTGGGTGTCTTACGGTAGTAGCTCTTGACATGATCACTGATGATGACATGAGAATAGTACTGCGCTAGACCCCTTCCTAACATGCTTACGAATTATTTTCAAACTGCACAGCTTTCCCGTTCGGTGCTTGCAACGCTACGGAGCAATGCACTGCTATCGAGCCCAGCATGGCCTGCTCCAACCACACGTGCATGTGCCCGTCCTCCGAACTTGTCTCCGACGGTGGACTTTGCAACTCCACAGGTGAGATACGACCTGCTTGCTTGCGAGTCGATGTGACGCATGATTTTGGGGCCCTCTCTTGGGAACAACCCTAATTTTGGCGGTCTACACGTGACCAGGAGATTTGGCTGCTTGCGAGGAAATAGGGTAAAATCTTGAATGCGACAGTCGTTTTCAGATTGATACTTGAGAACCTGTAAGGATCAGTGTATACGTTTAATCAACTTGCTGTGGTGGGTATGAAACCGTATAATATGTCAGCGCTAAGAATACCTAATTCTATCAGCGTGTTCGTTGTCTTCCCTGTCCTTTTCATCAAGGCGTGACAAGGATGCTTGCAAGCAGAGCAATAATTGCTGTGCCTTTGTTTTCGTAATGAAAAATTTGTCTACCGGGGTTCTCACATAGATATGCTCAGGCGGTGTTTTACGACAAATGAAGCTTTTACGGGCAAAGTTGTTCGTATTCCTTGAAATAAAGTCGAAATAGCCAGAAGATCGGCGATGCGCGGCGCTGGTGTATTTATGGCCTGCTGAAAGTAAACTCGTTAAAAACAATAGCGAAGTGGGAATAACAGGACCTTTGGAAATCCACTGTGATATTTCGTACAGATTATCAGATGTGACGAGAAATTTGTCCCGTCAACGGGTTTAGCGAAGCACAACTCTGATGCTTCATTGGAGATTTACGAATTTGTGGTAAAAACAGGAGGTGTTTACCGCACCTTCTTTTCTCAGTTTATAGCTCACAATGCTTATACCAACAATTTCACCTCAAAGTTACGTTGAACCAATTTGTCGTTGTTAATTTGATCTTACGCTCAAAATAAGCTATATTAGATATAAGCGTCGTTTCGAAAATTCAGCCCTGCAGGTTTATAAAGCTCGCTTTGTAGCAGCTGCAAATGATAAAATGCATCAGGTATGACATAAAAAGAACCCATCGGTGCTCCCTACTTCTGTAAACTTCGCAGAACACTGAGTGCCAGTTGAATTCTGCGATATGGCCAATATCCGTATGTGCGCCGCCTCTATCGACTTACTGTGTTTCCTTTCTACGTTAAACCGAGCAGTAGGGATGCTCTTTCCACTGTCGCTCGGCGAGGCGTGCTCCACCGACGCTAACTGCTCGTCCTCGGCCCTCTGTGTGGCCGGCCAGTGCAGCTGTCCGCCTGGGTTCCAGCCCTGGGACGAGCGAAACTGCACCGCCATCTACGCTGCCGGTAATACTGAAAAACAATTTCGCGCTGAGGCGCCATTACACAAGACGGCGCATCTGCGTAACGGGCCTGTTTAAATCTTTGAGAAGGCTCGGTTGGCATGATTGTGACACGTGCAGAAAGCTGTGACAGAACAAAAGTACAAACGGAATATTATACCCTGGTTACAGAGATATACATGTAAAAAAGTTGTAACTACCCCTGAAACGGGGTCCTAAATGAAATAGAAATGAGATGATCGTATAAGCGAATTATGACTCTGTGTATATGGGTGAGAAGCATAAATCTTTGATTAAACATAGTGCTTTTAAGGGCGAAATTTGCGAAAAATACGCTTCTGACCTCAGTTCCCATTCACATTCAACTTACGTTTACCTTTAGTAGACATAATTGCCAGTAATTAATAGTTAATTTGCTGCCCTGTGCTACCTAGAAGTACCTGAAGTATTAGCACACCTCAGCGGAATTGTGTCTTGTGTTTGAAGAAACATTACACTGTACCAGCGGCGCATTGGAACATTTACATAATTTTACTGACTGATACTTCGCTGTTCCTGGAAGTAGTCTTAGCAAAAACTGATCACTTTTTTGAACAATTTTCTTCATTCACTCGTCTTATCCTAGGAATACTGTGGACGAGCTAGCCTGAGCCACCCTGCAAATCTACAGCAGTTGAAGTTCTTGAAGATTGTGCTAACTTAGCACGCCATAAAAGGCATAGAACTGTTGGGCGAGTTGCAGGGTGCAGTTGATTTACAAGCTTGATGAATTTGTGCAATAAATGGTTATTACATAGGGCACTTCGATAACAGTTAGCTTTTTGGTCACGCCTGATTTACTGCGGCCATGGTGGCTGGCTAAGTTCAAGAGCTTCTGCTCATCATTTTGTCGACACCATTTTCATTGATATGCAGAGTAAAAACAACGCTTTGACTTACAGTGGGCTGAGCCTCATGGCGAGCGTGGGAACGAGCTATTGTTTTTCCATGAGCACTGCGTATAGTGTGTCATGCGCATGAAGCATCAAAATATCTTATTGTAATATCACTTGATGGTTTTTCGCTCTAACGGATGACCTCGTCACGCGGTGAACCAAAACACCTGTCTTACGTAATTATCCTCAAATCAAATTATCTGCAACTCAATTTCTTTAACCCTGCAAGGCGAAGTCGTATATCGAGTGTCCTACTCAGCCGCTGTCGATGCAATGACTGTAAGCCTACTGTGACTATTCTGCAGCAATCTACACATGCAGCTGGTATTGGTCGTTTGGCTTGAATGGTTAGGCTTAAGCGAGGACTGCCGTGCATGTAGTTCGACTGCGGCCGATAGCACAGTCACGTTGCAAAAATGAAGGTTTCTTTGCGAGATGATGCATTCGCATTAAAAAGATACGAAAATTGAGTCAAGGAGAGCGCAGGGTTAGGCATGTTGGTTTACGATCATGGTGGAAACAGTACTGACACAGGACGAAGCAAGAACACCGCACAGGCGCTGACTACCAATGCGTTTATTTCAGAAACACAAATATTTACCGCAGTTATCTCTGCGAAAAACACAAACAGGATCGTTTTGCAGCACGATAACATTGCGAAGTAAAAGTCATGTTCAGCTCATGAGAACTCAAACGCAACAACAGGTGAACCCGAAAAAGGGTGAAAGGGGGAGAACAAAAAGGGTGAGCGGGCAATCACAAACAGCAAACTAAATAACAACTGTAAAATAAAGTAGCTTGTGATAGGCGCATATCAAAGGTCAAATGAAATGTGATGGATCTAGGCGAGGTGAAAGGCGTATCAGAATAACAGCCTGATGGGCAAGTTGGTGCATGATGAAATGAACAGCGGCGCAACAAGGACACTAACAAGAAAGGGACACCATGTGCGCATCTGGTGTCCCTTTCTTGTTATTGTCCTTGTTGGGCCGCCATTCATTTCATCATGAAAGACGTATGCTCTGTTGCGAAGAAAAATGAACACGAAGAATGCAAAATGAATTAATCAAAAAAACATTTCACACGAGTTCAGCACATACATTTTGTTTCACCGTTATTTTGTGCAACAACTTGATTTTCTTCGTTCTTTTTTTTAGGAATTATGGTATACATGTTTGTATTTCTGAATTGGCTTGACAGTTAGCGCCTGTGCTGTGATCTTTCTTCGTCCTGTGTTAGTGCTGTTTCCATCATGCGTCAGGGTACTTATTTATCAGCCCCGGCTGAACAATACGCTTGATGAGCTTCTTTATTCTTCCCATGCGTGCAGCGCCCGCTCACCCGTGGACAAGCCTCGTGGTGGTGGTTTCGTGCTCTGTCTTCGCCATCCTGATCGTGCTCGGCATCTGCGTCTTCGTGCACAGGTTTTTTTTTAAACCCTTGTATGTCAACTGATATCGTAACGAGAGCCGTTGATAACTCGTTTCTGAGTATTCGTGGTGTGTCACCCATTTCAATCATTTCACCTCCTCCTGCTCAAAAGCTGGTTGGTTGGTTGGTTTGTGGGGTTTAACGTCCCAAAGCAACGCAGGCTATGAGAGACGCCGTAGTGGAGGACTCCGGAAATTTCGACCACCTGGGGTTCTTTAACGTGCGCTGACATCGCACAGCACACGGACGCCTTGCTTTTCGCCTCCATTGAAAAGCTGCCGCCGAGGCCGGAATTCGATCCCGCGTCCTTAGGAACAGTAGTCGAGCGTCGTAACCACTGCGCCACCCCGGCGGGGTATTAAGCAGGAGACCAAGGGCCAGTCTGTAGCCACTCAAAAACCGGTGGCCACTTGGAGACATGGAGAATTTAGTCGTGCACGTGATGCACAAAAGTAAAATGCTTAGATCGTCAGGCTACTTCGATCAAATCGGCACAAAGCGGAAGCTTGCATGCACCTGTATAGAAGTGCAGCCATGCTATGGTTTGGTTTGGTTTATAGGTGTTAGCGTCCCAAAGTGACCCAGGCTATGAGAGACGCCGAAGTGGAGGACCGGAAATTTCGACTGCCAGGGGTTCGTTAACGTGCACTGACATCGCACACCACACGGGCGCCAAGCTATTTGCCTCCGTCGAAAAGTGGCTGCCACGGCCGGGAATTTATGCCGTATCTTCGGGCACAGTAATAGAGCGCTCTAACAACTGCACAATCACGGCAGGGCTGCAGCCATGTTATGATGCTACCGCCAATCTATATACCACCGTGGTCTTTCATCGTGTTCGCCTCAGGGTCTAGTCCAACTTTTTAAGGCATCGCTTACAATTTTCAATCAACATTGGAATATTTCAAGATAATGTTATCAAATAGCTGCAGAAGGTACTTTATCGGCCTGATGCGTTGGAAATTTAAGCTTTTAAAGAGTGTATTGCGCTCACAGTGAACACTTAAGAGAGTCATAGCAAACCGATCGAACTCGTCTCTTAGGAGAGGCTTGTGGATATAGAGGCTTACGGAAAAATCGTTTTTGTAAACAATTTCTTGTTGAAATGCGATTGTCCAGGTTTTGTGTGTGGGAATCTCAGCTGAGTTCGTAAAATGCACAGTCGTGAGTAAAAGTGAAAAGACCATGCGCTTTGGCAAATCTGCCCGCCAGCTTTCTCAAACAGTGAAGCGAAATTATTGCTGAGATATGCTTAAGGTACCCTCCTATATATATACTTGCCATCTTGCCCAAACAATTTTGTCTCGCACATCGTTTTATACAGAAAAAGAGCAATCATAGCGGTACGCGTGGTCTCTCCACTTTTGCTAACGTATGTACATTACGCTGGCGCTTCAAGGATCAAGGAGTGGGTATCACGGGGCGAGAATTTGTGCAGAACGTATTCATTCCACATTGGTCTCTTTTCATCGCCTAATTCACGTCCTAATTTAGCCTAATTGACGTGAATGTGACCGTAACACATCGCACGTAACTACATCTCCACTTTAATGCAGCATGCAGGCCGCACATAAGCCACGCTACGTGTAAGATGAAAACGGCGTACTACCTGGCTCAGTTCTTGTCAACTATATTGCTTGCCAATTGAATTGCGACACTGTATTGGCATCGGTGATAAGGTACGGCGGCGGGCGTGGAACCAATTGCACAAAGAGGGAGTACTATTCACAAGCGTTTAAATAAAGCATGTTAATTTTAATTTGATAGCGCGCAATCTGCGCCGTTCACCGAAGGATCCAGCGTAGTCGTCAGCACGTAACGGACATTGCTCAAGCGGGTACAAATGGTGTATAACGCACCGTATGCATTACATAACCTTGAGATGATTGGATGATTTTCTCGTGGAAACACCTGCACCGCTAATAAAAGTTTAGTTGCAAAGCGCTAGTTTGAATTGATTACACAACTCGATGGCACAAAAACAACGTATTGTATCTGTGCCTTCGCTATAAGGAACGAGAGCTGGTGTGAAAGGCGTGACAATCCGGCCTCGCGCTACTGTCGGCGTGCATCCATGATGGCTTGCACTGGGAGCATTTTCGTTTTAATAAATCAAGTGAAAGGTGATAATGCATGCATGTGGTACTTCTCGAACATTTCTAGGAGCTTTCCAGAACACGTCCGTCTTTCCACTACGTAGAAAAATAAAACAACACGATGTCGATGACTCGATGCATTAGGTGGTCATTGAACAGCATCGTAACATAAGCCAAGATAACGGACTGACAGGTGAAATACATATTTTGCGATTTTGCGGATGCAATGGGTGCAGTATGAAGCAAACATATGTGCTTGTAAATAGTGAGGAGAGATACGTTTTCATACCCACAAAAATTAAGTAAACCGCGGCAGTTGAAAAAGACGTGAGAGGTGATGTGCACTATGGATAAGCCGAAACAAGCACCTGCGCGGCCGTCGATATCGAACAAAACGTCGCATTAAGCACAAGCGGTGCTTCTAGTCGATGTAAAAATGGCCGCGCAGACTTCCCATTTTCATATCGCCTATCCGTCATCCGGTACCTCCCCGAGCGCTCCTGCTCAGCGTAGCCAGAATAAAATCGTACTGACTAGTCTGGCATCCAGCGGGCACTCCGAGGCCGCCCAGCCAGATAAAAATGAACACGTTCTGGCAGCAATCGGAAGTTTCTAGCTTTCCCAGAAAAAAAAAAAAAGAAAAAAAAAAGAAATGAACTGCTGGCTGCACAGCTGCACGCTCGGAGGACCCGCGAGCAACTCGAGGGTTGCCAGACGAGGTTTAAGCTGTGGTTTGCGCCACAAAATGGCACCCGTGACTTCACTTAAATGTCTCCCATAGCGCAGTAGACACCTTTTCATTAGGAGAGGAAGATTCCGAACGGATTGTATTAAACCGGCTCAATCACATGTTAACCGTGCAAAGCAGGTGCAGAAGCGCAGAGCAGCATAGCGAGTAACATGGCGATACCGAGGGAACCCTTGTTCGAATGATGTATAGAGGATTCCAGTCTACCTTTCTTCTCTACAGTTGCAACCTTTAGACACCGATTAAAAGCTCAGTTATGGCCTTTGGGAAATAACGATAGCTTTCGTAAAGACCCGAGTGCGGAACAGTGGGAGAGCCGGCTCTCCAGCGGCGGTTTGGATTGCCAACAAGGTCTAATCCAGCACGCCCAGCGAGCAGCGAAGCTCAGCGGAGCCCTGGAATAGGGGCACCGACCCTGTGAGAAGACGGAAGATGAAACTCTTCTGCTACTAGCACAAGACCCTCCTAGAGAAATTAACGTATTTCCTATCCTATCCTATCCTATCCTATCCTATCCTATCCTATCCTATC
>JAJIZL010000146.1:186199-196337 GCA_023969395.1 Amblyomma maculatum
ATCCTATCCTATCCTATCCTATCCTATCCTATCCTATCCTATCCTATGGCCTTTGGTTTCGGCTATAGAGACCCGCATACTTTTCCCTGCTAGATGACTTGTTCGAAGCCGTTGCGATGGCTGGCGCCTATATATGTGTTTGGCTGTTGATTCCAAGGCCCTTGAATCCAATCCCGGAAGTGACGACGGGATTTCGATCCAGGTAAAATGCTCTGGTTGTGCGATGACAGTGCTGGACACCTTTACTGGCGGCCCAAATTAATAAAAGGGGTTTCCACTATGGCTTCTTTTACTGCTCTTCTTGAAGGTTTGGAACTTTTGTAACACCAGACATAAAGCATGGCCATATTCGTTGCAATGCTGACGTCATATATTGAAACAAGATGGCGCCGCAAATCCACTGATGAAGGAGCCGTGCAGAATAGGAACACGCAACCTTCACTTTGAGGCCATCAACGTTGAACGTTTAGAGGAATTTGAAATCTTTTCAGACCAGCAGCAGAACGAACAATACGTCCACCGCCGTCTGAACGCCTTTCACTCGCGTACTATACGCTAACCGGCTGTTGTATTTCCTTTCGCAGGAACATTGATGCTCGCAGGACCAAGAGCTATGGAGGCACGAAACCGCCCGGGACTCTTATAGTTTCGTCCCAAGCGAGCGCCGGCGACGACACGGGCAGAACACACGTCATCCAGCCGCAGCCATCCACAAACATCGACGTGAAAGTGGCCCGGCAGATGGACACCGAGTTAGTTGGCGGCAACGCCCGTCAGCTGGACTCGTTGCTTTTTGCAGCGGAACGTCCCACGGAGCTTAGTAACCAACTGTCTGCGATCAGCGAGCTTCGGGGCCTGTGCAGCGCGCCTGAAGAGTCGTTCTTGCGGCCTTTGTTGAGCGGAGAAGAGCTGTACCGAAAGTATCCGCACTTGCGCGACATATCACCATCGCCATCGTCGACGGAAGTGAGTAGCGAAGGTCCGCAGACAGCGTCCTCTACGACGACTCCGGTTCGAGCCGAGCAGCTGAGTGCTAGTCGGATCACAGTCGAGGTAAGTGAGGGCGAGAAAAAAAGTAGCTTACTGCCTTCGCCATAGTTAACAGGTGAATGGGGAGTCCGCAGCTTCCCGACGTAGCGCTTTCTAACAAGTTCATAGCAAATAGTATAATCTTGAAAAATAAAGGGATTAGCTGCGTAAAAATGCTTATGAGCTAGGCGTATTACGAGGTATACGTGCCAAAAATCACTTTGAATTTCACTATACTCAAAAAAGTGAATAGGGCATGCTCTTGCCGGCGTAAAATGCGAGTAGGCCTATATATGCATAGTATGTCTCCTTAGACCCTTAGAAAGCTTTAAAAACAGGCTTTTCAAGTTAGAAGCGCTCTTTCGTCTAATAGCATGGTCAGCGGCGACGTACATTTCAGCACAGCTCAGACGTGTTAACTAGCAAGCTGGTTAACTGATATTAACTATTTATAACTATATTAACTAGCTGGTTAAATATTTCATGTATTGAATTCAGGCTACTTAATAATGAAGGTAATTATTCTTCGCGGTAAGTCATATGCAGATCACTTTTTAGATTGTGGAAAAAGACATAACGGATGGCACTGCGGCGCAAGAAACTTGGGACCGCACGCAGACGTATTGAAATCACACCGAAGGAGCTAGCGCGCTTGTCATGTCTGTGAGATGCATGTGCTCGTTTCAGTGCCCGGGTTAAAACGGTCAGCGAAAGTGAAATTGCTAATGCTGACAACGGCCCTCGTACTAAGAAAGCATACTTAAAAAAAAAAAAAAAAAGCATATTTGTAGAAACTGTGCACACTCTTAAATTGCACACCCTTTGGGGTATGGAACACTTATAACAGAATTTTTGTTTGGTGACGGAGCTGCAGCGTTGCAAAAATGCAATAATAAAATATTAGAATTTTATAATGTATTACGCACAGAATTTAAACATTTATCGTTATGGATTATTGCACGATGTAGTAGTGCAAGATCAAAGGAGGGAAACCTCAACCGTACACCACAATTTAATGACCGAGGAAGATGCCAACTGTAAAGTAAAAACACAGCATAGTCATGAATGGAACGTACGAATAAAAAAAAAAAGGCAGAGACTTGGCCCCACTAAAGCTAAATAACAAAATCGAAAGCTTGAAAGTTAAGCCCGTTAAAGCTTGGGTAGACTTCATTGTTGTTTGACGGTGATTACTGACTTTTAGCCAGGCTGTTGCGATCCATTGGTACCGGCTAAGATGCAGCGGAGGCTATCTAGATAGAGCGAGCGCCGCGGCTCCAGTGTAGCTGCGGTTGAGTGACATCATAGTTGTCACGTGACTACATAGAGGCGAGTGCGCGTGTTATCTCGGTTTCGGCGGCGGCGGCTGAGTGACGTCATAGCTGCACGTGGTTTCTCCTCTGTTCAAGGACAAACACGAGCACATGGCGGAGAAGCTACCGGGGGCAGTGGTAAAGTATTTTCACATAAAAAAAAAGTTGAAAACTGAAAGCAAAGAGAGGAGCAGGAATTAAAAAGGAAATGGAAGGTTCGGATACACCATCAGTACCTACCATAGTGGGCGTCGGCTGGCCATGAAGATTTTATATGAGTGCCTTCTCCCTCTAATACTCTACTTTTTGTAAAGTCGCCCTTTAAAAACAATGAATTCATTCGTAATCGATGTATCTAACCGTGTAGTAGCTGATGTAGTTGTCCTAGAGACAATCTGTTTCTTAGCTGCCCTGCACAGTGTTGGGGCAACCGGACTGCAGCTTCAAGATCAGCGCGAGACGACAAGCAAGTTTACAAAAAGCACATCACACATATATCCGGTCTGCAATTGCGAGTGGTGTCGAATTTAAGCGCTGCCGTTTACGTGCGCTCTTCGCTCCAGAAATTTACGTGGTCAGTTGCGCAATGAATAAACCACACGTGTGCGAGCCGTATGCTAACAAGGCATGGGGCTAGAAACAGCAGAACACTGGTAGTTTCTCTGAAATTATACTGTTGTGAATTATACTCTTGTTAGCTCTTTTCACCTACTTTGTTGTTTTGGTTAAATGTTCTTGCTTTCACTCTTCTTATGTGCTGTTGTCTTCGCCTAATTACATAGGTAACGAACAGAACCCGTGTGTGTGTTCCGTGCTCCTGCCCTTTGGCGTTGCTCCTTGCTTTGCTTCATCGTGCTGTGACGCCTACCTATAAGGAACCGATTTCGCACAAAATTGTGACTGCACAATACTTACGTAGGTGTATTTATTTTCATGACTACAGACTTAAAAAAAAAGTGGCATTTGAGAGAGGAGTGATCACATATCAGTTTTAAATAAGCAAGAAAAAAAATAGCGAGGATGAAACTTTGGGCCACTTGTAAGAACCCATGTTGTCGTAGCATCACAAAGGAAAATTTGCAAAAATATAACGTACTCGATGAAAAACAAAAGACGTAATTTTATCCTGCTCGGTACTATGCAAGCTTAAATATACAATGGTTCCCGCAAAAAATTAAGTTTTTCTCACACAAACACGTATACGTGTTAATGTTCTTGGCGCATGTCTAACCTCCCCTATTGCGATTTCCACAGTCTGCAGAAATGAGCGAGCTGCCCTCGGCACTGTCCTCGTCACCAAGGAGGCGCAAGCGTGTGCCTAATATAGGGGCGGCACCGAGGCACGTGGTCTTCCCGGCCGAACCGACCACTTCCATCGGCATAGCAGCGGCTGCCGAAAGCGAATCCGAATCGCTCGTCGTCACTTCTGCTTGCGCCCAGGTATGTACGCGGGGTGCAAGGAAACAGAAACCAGTTCCAATTATGCGATGCCTGTAGCGTTTACAGTACTTAACCAAAACGCATACCATGATGTGCAACATAGTTTACCTGAACCGGACTAGATCAGTTGAGTCAGGAGTACGGCTATGAGATCCGCTTCTGAACTCAGCTGGAGAGTATTCAGACAAACTTGATCTTAACGAACCAAGCTCACCATGATTCACAGCGAGGCCCGATTTCAACAAGTGCAGTGCGAGCGACCAAAGGCGATGCCTTAGGTCGTCGCGTTGCCATTAGAGAGTTTTAGTACTGCGTAGTGAGCGCTACGTACGCACAGCCCACGTACTTTGCGGAACGCTACGCCACGGTCGCGTACATGCCACAGAAAGACTTTTAGTAGGGCGGAAGCGCATACGTACGCAGGGGTCTGAAAGCTAACGCGGCAAGCGCAGTGGCCTGTGCAGTGCCATCTCGCAGCCATTGAAAAACAATTTTCCAGCGCGGGAACTCCTGCTTCTTTGTTTTTCCGACAGGCGAGAGATAGAACCCATGCTGCAAATGTGCTGATTTGGTTCGTCGTTGTTGCAGAGGATGAGGATATAATTAATAACTTTAACCGAATCGGAGCACTACCCCCAGCAAACGTAGTAGAAAACGAAAATTAACAATACAACCCTGTGCAAATTTTGAATCCGAAGAAGCAACCCGTTTTTCCGAAAGAAACAATGTCATGCCAAAGTAGTTTTCCGAGTTAACAGTGCGCCTATGATGTCATCATTCAGTGCAAAGTAACTATGAACCTCGGAGAATACACTGCAAAACTATACGAAGTCTCATTAGAGAGGCGGAGTATATTTAAAATGCCACGAAACGTATGCCGTAAAAGTCGACACCATGGCCCGTAGGCAAAGAAAACTTACCAAAATAATTTTCCGGTTTAGGCCAGCCCCAATGAACACGGTAGATGGTTAAAAGTTAGTGAATGTTTTGAAGAAAAAGTATGACAAAATGAGCTACGGCTTTTTTGGAGCCAAACAATATTTAACACGCCTCGATGAATCTGCGTTGTAAAAACCTACATACGCCTGAAATTTAGCTGTCTGCTCTTCTGAAAGTTTCAACTTTCCCTCTTAAAGGCGGCCGCTCAAATGATACAAGCTTTTAAGCTAAAAGTAGTCATCGCTCGGCACGAAAAACGAACCGTGCACAATAGCAGACGACCAACAGTCCGTCTGCTCACACGAATGTCGTTCGCGGTCGCCGGCGTCGTCTGCGATCGAATAGAGCGTCGGCTGCGCCGCCGTCTGCTACAATGGACCGTTCCCTTCCGAAGTTTAAAAATGCCTTTTGAATGTAGTTTTGTCTATGGGCTGATTACTTTGAATGAAAGGTATTAAGAAAATTTAATACATACGGCAGCTGTATATGAGAAGCTTCCGCGATTGAGAGAAGCACCCAGCGCATAGCGAGCGTGTGTGCGGTATGTACGGCTTCACAACACATATTTTAGCGGCGTTTATAAATAGATTACCCGCGGAATGACTCAGCATACTTTGTCACACATTTAATCAAAGCAATCGCCAACATTTAATGATAAGCAGCCTCCATTCGTACTGTACTAAACAAGAAAGATACTGCGGTAAGGTGTGTTCCCATGTTTTCTAAGGGCCCTACCAGCTCATACCCCTATAAGTTACGCAGCGTTATATAGATACTCCGCCTTTGAAATGGCATTTCATATTTTGACAGTCTGTTCTAGGATGCTTGTAGTTGCTCTATACCAAAAACAAAATCATAGTTGCTCCGTGAAGACATAAAATGGCTTTGAAATATTTAGCTTCCACATATTCTCATAGGTGGTAAGCCTATACGTTTCACCCCCAGTCGGCGGCGGGGTCGCGAGCGCTCCATTTGTTTGTGAATACGGCGTTTGTCTATAGGTGTAAAGCCCACGGGAAACTTGGTATTTACTGCTTCAAGTTTCAGAGATCCTGTCGACGAAATACACCAGCTAGAAGTTCAAGCGTTCGCGCAGCGCATTCATAGAAAACAATTTGTGCATCCCATAAGGCAATCCACGCCTTCTACTGCGGAGCAACAAATGAATTAGAAGTTTTTACTTCTTGCGAAACGTCAAATCACCTGCAATGAAAAGAAAGGAAACCAACACGCGCTGCGTGTTTGCTGCTTATCATGCACGGCCATATAGCCAAACGTGTCTGTCGAGCTTTCTCATACGCGAGAGCAACACGCAGACGGTTCAGCGAACGCACGCAGAGGTAGGGATTTCTGCGTACGCGAGCAACGTGTACGCAGTACGCAAGAATCGTGATGCGTATGACGCATGCGCAGTAAGCAGCACGCAGGCCGCCTACGTACGCAAGGGTTCTGCGTATGCTTACGTACGCAGTACTAAAACTCTCTATTGTCTCCAAGGCTCGATGGGGGTGCATAAGGAATTGATATTTCTGCTATTGCTTCTCTAAGTCGACTCCTTGACTCAACTGCATTCACATACATTTACATTCCATGTTGGCGGGCCCGAGGTTAGCAAACGAGTTGAATAGACCGAACCTGCTAGAGCTTATGAGATCGCCACAGAGAAATCGGAGCCTGATCGGATGTCTCAGCCCACCGCCGTCAATTTGATGGAAATATCTCTTGAATGTATAACAGGGAGGAATCTATAGGCCAGCGTTGCGTCCTATACCCGCCATTATCAAACGCGCAGTTATGATTGGTTGAACCGTCGAACTATTAGGTTACATTGGTTTGTAATAGAAAGTGTAAATTCAGGGGATCACAGCCCTAGTGAAAAACACCGTATGAGTCACAATAACCTCATACAAGTTTCTCATACTAAACTCATACGTATCTCATTAATTCTCATATATTTCTCAAAGATGAATGAGTTTAGTAATGAGATTAGTATGATTTGAGTATGAGAATTTGTATGAGGTTATTGTGACTATAGGTTTTTACACTAGGGAGTGCGCACATGAAGTAGAGATTACGCATAGAACGAGACTAGGCTTCAAGGGTCACTAATTTGGTTCTTTGTATTGATGAAGCAAGGTAGAAAGCCGTGTTTTTAGTTAGCGGAATATGTATCGCCATTTTCCGGTAATTTCAGAACACCAGATACCTTCTTTACTCCTTAGGAACCGGCACCTGTCACATAGCGTATGCCTTTTAACGATGCTGAATGTTTGTCTTTTTGTGTATAGTTTAAATTTCAAAGGACCTTGAAAATATATCTATGGTCCTCTTTTAAAGCAATAAATCCGTAGAGGTTGGCGTTCTCAGTATTCCAGTGAAATTTAAAAACCATGCGTGGAAGCTATTCTTTAGTAACATTTTTAAAATAGAATTGCTTCTCACTACCGCTTGCTAGCATTGACAGAGACGACGTGCTCTGTTTTCTCCTTCGTGCATTTCCGTTAATATCTTGAGGCAACCGGCAAGGAGAGGAACGCAATTTTTATCGCCATTTTCGATCTTAGGGCTAGAGTTTAAAGAGAAATCATTTCTTGATTCATGGTGAAAATCTCACATGGGCGAAATCTGTCCGCAAGATGTGTTCGCGAGATGTGTCCGCGGCATATCGGAGGGGTTCTGTCATGCCTTCAAGAAAAAAAAAAAGACTCATCCTTCACTGGAAATCAAACTCCTGCCCTCCGAACACCAGCCGAGCGCGTTAACCGACTCTGCCACGTCAGAATTTTTTTTTCTTTATTGCCGACTTTGACATTTGAAAGTGAAATCAGAAATACAGTGCACAAAACGCGTAAGCCAGGCTTCGGCAAACACGGATTAAAATTCTCTCAGTGACACCAAAACATCAAGCAAGGTAATCCATTCTGGTGGATCAGGGAGTGCTCGGTAATACTCTCTTAGTGAAACGACACTTTCAACAAAATGCTCGCGAACAGGACGCACGACAAGATCAGCATGTTCAAATTGCACCCTCGTTTTCCATATTGAGTGTAGGCCCAGAAGCATAATCAAATTATATGGTATATCCTGTGATGTTTCTATCGGCTTTTTTTTTTTTTTCGTTGCCTTTATTGCCTTCATTTCACAACTAGCACAGGCTGGTCGATTTTGTAAAAGTGAACCGGTCAAGTTAACGTTTTCAAATGCATTGATAAACTCAGGGATATAACACTGAGTTTTCAATACATCAATTATCTGTCGATTAGAATCCCGCCCCCCCCCCCCCCCCCCCGCAAAAAAAAATACTTTTGGTTGGTCTAACATAAAATCAGCATGGTGAACAGTCATTTGACGTTTCCACACACCATGTTACGCACGTGAGAAACATCTTAGTTCTCCTTGTCGAGCATCCTGATGTATCCAGGCTAACGTAGGGGCGCGACGACTAAAGCCCCTCAAGCGACGACGACGCCTTCACCCCAAATAAAGCGCCTCGGTGCGCGGGGCCCTTTCCACCCTAGGGAGGGAGGGTGATGATGGTGATGTGGCTTTTCTCTCTGCATCGGGTGGGCGCAAAATTGCACCCTAGCCGTTTGAAAAAAAGAAAAAAGGAAGGGAGGGGGGCAGAGAACACTAATAGGACACTGAGAGGAGTAATCCTGGCCCTGATGGGGCTGGGATAGGTGGGTCACTGCCGCTTGCGGCGGGAGCTAGCCTGCCACCGAATTTTATCTGTTGTAGGCCGTCGTTGCACCCGCCACTGCTTTAGTGGTGGACGACGGCTGTTGTTGCGGCGCGCGTCTTTCACTTCCTCTTCTTTTTCTTTCTTGTTTATTTTCTCTTCTGTCCGCACGAAGCAGCGGAGGTGGCTTAGCTACAGAGCCAGTAGCAGGCTCGTGCATTTTTTTCCTTCTTCCTACAGGCACAACAACATCGCACATATCACGAACGCCTCCCCCTTTAGCCTCTGTCGAAACGGTATGATTTTTTATGGCGAAAGCCTTTAATGGCTCATGCTGCAGCGGTCAAAGTGTGTCCCACTTTTGCGGCGTTCTGATTGGCCGAGGCGGGATGCGTGCCTGCCATCTGCAATGCCCCACTTGAACGCGCGCCAAGGAACGCCACGCGGCAGGAGCGATGGTGTACCGTCGAAACACACTTGCCGGAGAAAGTGGGATAGATACAGCGCCTTTTCTTTACTATAAACCAATTATAATTAAGGCGAAAGCCTTTACTGGCTCATACTGTCGTGGACAAAGTGTGTCCCGCTTTTGCGGCGGCTGTCACGTGGCGTTCCTTGGCGCGCGTTCAAGTGTGGGACTGCAGATGGCAGGAACGCTAGACAAGATGAGACTTCTTTAGGTAAGGCGCGGTATCTGTTACACTTTCTGCGACAAGTGTGCGTTTGGATGGCACGCCGTCGCTCCTGTCGCGTGGCGTTCCTTAGCTCGCGTTTAAGTGTGGGATTGCAGGTGGCAGGAACGCTAAAGATGAGACTTCTCAGGCTTTCGCGTTTCACTACTTTAGCCGCTAAAGTCCCTCGTAATTTTTTTTGTATCAGGCATTTTTGTCTGATGCCAGTATATTTAGAAGGGCTGTTAGGTGTATTAAAGGGCTTCCTGTCATAGAATTAGTACAGGAGTGTGAAGGAGGGTTGAAATCTGGGTCAGTTGGTACATAGTCTTAGAGAAGAAAAAAACCAGCCAAGGGACGAGGACGAAGGAAGACGATGTACGCACGGAAGCTGGAACTAAAAACCAAGACCGACTGAAATACAGACCTGCACAGATAGCACTGCTCCAGCGCGCACCTTCTAGTTCATAGCCTTCGCCGCTAGGGAACGAACACTACGGGTAGCCTGGCGCTACTGTAAACCTGTAAATACGAAGGGTCTATTAGTTCTGTCATTTTTCTTCGTCGTTATAGTTTAATTATCTGTCCACGCTGTAAAGCGCAAGCACCTCTTCTGCGCATGTGCAGCGAGTAACTGCAGTGCCTTCGCACAAAGCGGAATCGCGGTATGTCTTCTGGCGAGAGAAAAACATTATAGAAATAAACACTCTCCGCTAAAATACAAAAGGGCAAAATTTTCGAAGTATAACTTGGGCAAAGACCTTATTTTTTTTTTAATTTGGGTAGAGTTTGTTTATATTAGTTTGTAATTTGATGATGATGAAAATGACAGACGAACAGGTCAACCGAGCGCCCTCAACGGCGAAAAAGGAAACGAAAGTTGGCGCACGCGGTCCCATAGGACCCGGTTTTTTGTGCAGGTCTGTATTTCAGTCGGTCTTGCTAAAAACTGTGCTTTATTGAAATAATAACATTTCCCAAGAAACCTTGCAAGGCATGCGCAGCTCGACGTCCAACACACAGCATAAAAGTGACAAACAAAAAGCAACGCTTCGGAGATAGCCAAG
>JAJIZL010000146.1:199583-223831 GCA_023969395.1 Amblyomma maculatum
TCATCATCATCATCATCATCATCATCATCATCATCATCATCATCATCCGCAAACTTGATCTCGCAAGAGAAGGTAGAAGAAGAAGAGTACACGGGATGCGAGGTGGTTTTTGTGGATGGCACTTATGACTGCTACACACAGCTTGCACCCTTCGCGAATAGCATCGATGGAGAACGGTAAGTTGCATCTTCCGGAAGCAGTGCTGCTTTGAGTGCAGTCCCAGCGTACAGTGTGCTAACCGGAATTGATGACGGCCGTTTAAGGCAACACAGGGAGAAAATGTTGAGCACTTCATGAAAACAATTCCTCACAACATGACGAAAGAAGTAGTGCTTCAAAGGTAGCTGCCATTTGCAGCAGTACATGGCACGAAAATTCAGCGATGTCTATTGCGTCTTTCTTTTTTCAGAGATTATCGTTCTCATGGCTTCTAGCAGCTCAAAAGTCGCTTTCATCAAAACATGCACCTGAAACATTTGCGCTCATTATTCCCCCAAGTGCTCCAGTCAGACGGGGGGATAGATGTGATCAGACGTTTGCTGGGATAGGGTGGCGACGGATTGCGCAGACGCGGAAAATAGGAAATCGTTGACAAGGCATCTGTTCTGTCGCGCGACGATAGATCATAGTCGGCTGGTGAGGAAGATGATGAGGAATTGGTCGAAGTTCTGAGTGCAATAATAATAATGGCATCTGTTCTGTCGCGCGACGACAGATCAGAGTCCGCTGGTGAGGAAAATGATGAGGAATTGTTCGAAGTTCTGAATGCAAGAGGTGTTTTGCTTCTGTGCATATACATTAAAAACGAAATGAATTAACATTTCCTTCAAAATTGATCTTCCTTTTTTCACGATGTTTTCTGGTAGCCACCGCCCGCGTCTACATCCCGGCTGCTCGACAAATGGCCAAAATTACCACGGCCGAGCACGAGCTGTCAGAAGGTCAGCAGATCTATGTGTACATTTTACCATCTACATGTGGGGATTTGTGCCAGCAGCTGAAAAGGTATAAATCATATCCAGGTTTACATGACGTTAATCGCGACGGATCAGTGTGCAACGCGACGGAGCAGTGTGCAGCAATCGACCCGAACATGACCTGCTCCAATCACCAGTGCGTCTGCTCGCCCTTCACGTCGTTGCCAAACGGCGGACTTTGCAACTCCACAGGTGAAGAATGCAAACATATTTGTCAGAGCAAATATTTAACATACATATTTAACAACTTAGGGTTCTCAATAGTCAATTGCCCCGCCACTGTTGGTCACTCTTTAGGGCGCTCGAATGTTGAACCAAAGAATGCGCGATCGAATCCTCGCCGTGGCGGACGCTTTTTGGTGGCGTGGAAAATCAAGGCGCCCGGGTGCTGTACGATGTCAGTGCATGTTAAAGAATTCCTCGTGGCCGTAATTTCCGGAGTCATTCACTACAGACGGCGTCTGTCATAGCCTGAGTAGCTTTGGGGAGTTGAACCCACAAACCAACCCAACCATCAATAGTATAATTGTGGGTGTTATCAGAAAATATCTCCATGAATACAGGACAAATAGACTGTGGCTTAAACTTTAATGTAATTGGCTTATCTGCGCTGGATTTATGTGGTCAAAGTGTGCACCTTCGATGCAGCCTCATGATATACGCTTTATTGACGATTTGAAGAAAATCAAGAAAGGATGGACGCCAGAACTTTCACTTCCACCTTCTCCAGTTTTTTTCTTGGTACCCACATCATAACGCTATACTTGCCTGGCCATTTTCTTCTCTGTCCCTCTGCTCTCTATGGTCGACCGAGAAGCCAGCATGTTCTACGTGCGGTCACTGGGTGAGGCATGCTCCGACGATGCCAACTGCTCGTCCACGGCCCTCTGCATATTCGGCCGATGCACCTGTCCGCCGGGGCTCAGACCCTGGGGCGAGCGAAACTGTACCGCCATCTACGGCGCTGGTAAGCGTGTGCACCTCACGTTTTTCTTACTTAAAGTTGTCATGACACCAATTTTGAAACAAACTTTTTACTGCACCTTATTCCCGACGTGCCAAAGCAACTTAACCTCAAATCTCAGTTCTATCAAAGCTGTAGATATTTTTAAAACTAGTATTTTTATTTCTTCGAGAACACCTTGCTGATCTGGTAACTGAGGCAGTGGGTGACGACAGAAAGCGACCCCGCGTCGTCTGCTGCATGTTCTGTGCACAAGCACTTTCAACCGCGATATCGCGCGCCCACGGTGAGCTGATGTGGCGGTCCTAACAGCTGTCATACCGCTAACCGCGGTTACCGCAAACTGAGCTTTTGTATCTCTGTTACCGCTTTTAACATAGGAAATAGCGGCGTCGTTGGGCGGGATTCAGGTGCACGTCGGCGCTGGAGTAAGGTGCGCGGCGCGCTTCAACAACGTACACATTACACAATGAAATAGGTCTCAAAAGCAACGCACAAAATGCGCAGTGTATGGAGTACCATCTGATGGCGCTTTGGATGGAGGGATGGAATATAGGAGCGTCCCCTTTGAAACGGTTTGGTAGCAGTAGCTATCATGCTCATTTTTCTCCCTATATCTTAATTATTGATTTAGATTGGTTAACTACATTGGTTTCTACATTACTAACATTACGTCACTTCTCTGCTTTTAAGCCACCAATCTTGCAGTCTTTTTTTGCTAGTTTCCACCGCCGGTTTATTCACCCGGCCACTGGTATCTCTAAACCCCAGAGCTTCAGGAACAGTGATTGCGCCTGCATCAACTTCCGGATGGATACCATTACATTCGAGTATAATATGGTCAATTGTTTCACTGGAGTTACCACATGCAGTTACCACATGTATAACCTTCGAGCGCCACCTGGCGGCGCAGCAACGTAAGCTGCGGGGCACTACATCGGGGCACCCAATGCCCGTCCCGTATTTCCGGCACCGTTTGCGCTGCCCATTGTAAGGCCTAATTTCGACCCAGCCACATCATTCAAGTAGATGATAAGCTCATAAGATTTAAAGCATCGGATGCCGAAAGATTGCCGCAATGATGCCAACCGCGAGCGCGGTCGATGACGCCACTCAGGACGTCTGCATGCTTCTCCCTATAGTCCTCGTTAGGCCTAGATTGCTCGAAGCCACATTAGAACGGCACTTTGTAATTGATCAGCGAGGCGTTAAAGTAAATGGCCTACTCGATCGTGAAACTTACTTACAACCTCGCGGTTTTGTAGTAAAGGCAATGACTATTTTCGGAGCGACGCGATTAGCAGGAGAGCTAGCTTATACACTAACACAGGCATCACAACGGCGGAACCTGCAGTGCGGGTCTTAAAAAGAAAAAAAAAAAAAAAAAAAAATTCCCACCGTATATAAGCATTTTCCAAGAAGCATTTGGTTTTTAAATTAGTTTCCTTGGACCTACCTTTATTACGATAAGACCGAATATTAGCATGCTTTTCTGACACTGGGGCAAGACATTCGCCGTATACCGTTGGCGCGGACGGGTTGAACAGCCCGGCCGGTGGTGCCGGCGCCGCGATGTTTATTGGGGGGGAGGGGGGGGGGGGGGCACTGCTGCCGTCGGACGATGGCGGCTGTCACGCCGAATGTGGACGTGGGAGGCAAGAGCTAAACCGCGCTTCACAACAGTCCATGCTCTGGCTTCAGAGACATGCTAAGTGCAGTCACTGGCAGTCATGCTAGTTTTTGAACAAACCGCGAACATATGTAGCACAGTGTATCGGCAACATATTGCAGCCGGCAAAGCCTCGATGCGCCGGTCCGTGACGTCACCAATCATTTCAATCTGGCGACCGTTGCCGGTGGGAGGAACTTCGCTGTCTCAACTTCAGTCACTTATTTCGAAATAAAGAATGCGTCTATAGGGCGCTTTAATTTCGGAAATACAATAATAATGCCCAGTATATAAAACATAAAATATAGGATATAAAACTGTAATATGTTGGATGACAATGGCATGGCTCCTTTAAAAGGGGCACTAAATAGAGAGAATGAACCTAAAAAAGTCAGAGCTTCGTTTCACGTAATAGAAAAATTGTCGTACGTTTTTCGAAAAGAACGCTTCCATGACCCGTATAACTGCATAAGAGCGATATATCCGTGTCCACCACATTGCGGTAACATGAAACAGCAGCAGAAGATGTATTTATTGGGCTTTTGTAGAGATATGCTATATCGCCGTCTCAATGGGCATTTGCCTTGGAACTACAAGGGAAGGAGCGCCCCGTTCATAACTAAAAGGGAGTAGTGTTTCAAACTAAAACAGCGCAATAAAGACTGCGGAATGAATGCAGGGCACTCGAAAATACGAGCGCTAAATATTTATATGCATAAACAGACAATAAGTTGAATATGACAAGTTCTTAACGGCGTCCATGCTCTGCAGTGTTCGTTAGGCGGCCGATGAAGCGGTTTAGTTTTCACTCCAGCCATCGATTCGGCTACTTTGTACAGGCTACGGACGTGACGCGATTAAAACGTATGTGTCCTTTCTTTGGGTTTTAGTATGTCCTTGTGAGAACACCTAGATTCATGCACGTCGTCATCGTTGGGAGTGCGATACGAGCGCCTGGTTTCCGGTGTTTTTTTTTTTTTTTTTCTATGTTAGAAATCTGAGCATGGTTTGAGATACCTTGAAAAATATCCAAGATATGTCTTTTCCATGTACAGTGATCTTTTGGTTACCTTATTGGTATGTTCCCAGCGCTGGTCATCATGGATAAAACATGTGAGGCCGCGGTACGTGGGGCAAGATTTTCCCCGAGAAAAATGCCCAACCAGCTGATCCGTGTTCGTCATGGGGTTATGCGTGAATTGATCTTTTCGTCGACCATTACAGGTGGCAATTGTGTACGAAATTAATTAAATGTCACTTGATAACAAGTCAGTAAATAACACAGAAAGGTAACTGACGACAAGTAATCAATTACGCACAACTGCGGCTAGACGGAAGGGAAAACGGACAACCGCTGTGGAGTCCAGACGGTTAGTTACTTCTGTTGTCCGCTCCCGCTTGGAAATAACGGATCATAGGGCTCTATTGTGCCGTTTTCTACTTTAAATGTCCCATGTTGGATTAAAATTTTGTGATGAATACAACAACGGCACGGGAGGAGGCAGACTAGCTGTATACACAGTTTGCAGCGCACCGAAGCCGCACGGGGAGAAGGCACCCCTCTGTCAATTTTACATCTTTACTTCATTCTCTTTCTTACAGCGACTGGGGATGTTTTGTTTATTTTAAATTAAGACTGAGATCCCTGGCAGAGAGTTGGAACTGTTGAAATAAAATTTTAAATCATCCAGCCTACAAACATCAACGTTAAATCGCTTTTCATGCTACTGACACTGAGTTCGAGGAGTCCTTCAGCAAGTTTATATTATTGCGTTATAGTAAGGAAGGTCACTGATACTAAGTTTATGTGTAAGAAATTTCAGTAGATATTCAAATTGCACGTTTGCGATAACGTACTGTTTTGTGCTCTTTCCATTGCAGCTCCCGCAGCTTCCTGGTTCAGCGTTCTGCTGGGCTTCTGGGGCTTGGTGCTCATCGGCGTGTTAGCGCTCTGTGTCTACGTCTTCGTGCTACGGTGAGGCCCGCAGCTTCAGTTAGTTACCTTTTTTAACGCACCTACCTTTACCAAATTAGGTAGACTCTAGAGCTTAACATTAGGGGCATGACGCAATAGGGACTCGTGGAGCTACGGGGTGCTTGTACACTGACAAGTTGACGTAGAACACGGAGGCGCCATCTGTCTTGGCAACGACGTATCAAGTCTTGAAGCTCCAGTGGCCGCCGCATGCCGGGGACGCGTTTTCACCTGCGCGTTTCTGACCCATCCCTGAAAGCGCCTTTTCGATCCGAGGCCCGGCGACGGCTTTACGAAACAAAGGGTCCAATACGGTCTCGCGTTAAATCCCGCCGGCGTGGCGCAGTAGTTAGGGCGATCTACCACAGAACACTAGAAACGCGCGTTCAATCCCAGCCGCGCTTGCCATTTCTAGATAGAGGCAAAAAAAGCGAGGCTCCCCTGTATACGGTACGAGCTCAGAGCACTTTAAAGAACCCTAGGTGGTCGAGGTCTTCCGAGCCCTCCAATATTGCATCCCATATATCCTGAATAGCTTTGCTACGTTGAATTCTATAAAACAATAACGATTAATAAAAAGCAAGAGATCTAGAAGACGGTGTCTCACCCACAACGGTCACACTCAGCACGAGTGGCACCTGCCGCCACTGACGACGACAACGATGTGTAGCAGAACTGAGCCCCGCCTTGCGCCAAGGCTCGCGTGGTTCGGTCGGCTCAAGGCATCACATAATTCTCTAGCATTTGAGTCAATATATCAGCCATCGCTTTCATTGTGACAACCTAATCCTGACTGATGCCCACAATGGCTCATCTAAAAACTTGCGAGTAAGGGCTTTATTCAGTCATGAACACATTTGAAACAAATATTCGGTTCTTCAGGGCAGTGTGCCGCTGACTTCATGTCTCACTGGAATACGCTGTGTAAAAATGTATGGCAATACTTAAGCTTTTCCTTTCAGGGCGTGAAACGGCAGCGTTAACGGGTTGCGTACACGGCTTCTAGTGTGGATCCTCGTTCTGTGTACAAGCACTTTACAACTCGCCCACTCACTAATCTCTAAACTTGGGCTGCTATTATCTCACTATGCTTATTTGCACACATTCGTTAGCTAACGCATATTGTACAAAATACTAACCGATACAGATATGCCAAGCTTTGCTTTAGCCAATCCGTACAAGTTTCCCTGCGAGGCCGAGGGCAGCGCTCCTGACTTGAGATGCAATTGCAGGCCACTAGTTTGATTGCCACCTCACCCGCCCATTTCAGTGGACCTGCAACTGGACCGTATAATGTGGTCTCGTGACATTACTAAACCTGCCTTCCAATCAATGCCCCATGTGGCCTGCCAACTGGACTTGCCAGATCCATATTCGTGATTTATCGCTCACAACGTCGACAACGCTGGCACCGAAGTTTCCGGAAAACTGAACCATTAACGCGATCTCGTTCTATATTTTGGGAAATACAAGGGCTGCAGTTCTGAAACTCATTATTGTTTTATAGACCTACCGCGAAGGTTCAGGGGTTAGGGCCATGGTTAGAGTGCTAGACTGCTTGGTGTGCCCAAGAATTTTCCCAGCCGCGGTGGCTGCTTTTCCATGGAGGCGAAAAGCAAGGCGCCCGTGTGGTGTGCGATGTCAGTGCACGTTAAAGAGCATCAGCTGGTGTAAATTTCCGAAACCCTCCACTACAACGTCTTTCATAGCCTGAGTCGCTTCGGGACGTTAACTCCATAAACCAAACCATCATCTTAGTTCAAGCTTCAGTTCTAGGACTCGTATGTGTCAAGCGCAACAAAAGAGCCCTGCGGTACTGCTATCACGGAGGGAACATGATGTATACATCTAATTATGCTAACAGGAAAACTGATATTGTGTCTGAGTTAATATGTGTTGACGTGGTATATATATGAAGCATATTGAAATTTTACAGGAGGAGGCACCAAGGTAAGAACCGTAATGGGGACCCCCTTTGAGTCAATGCATCAAATAGAATCTAAAAATAAGGCAGGAAAACACAAGTGCTTAGAAAGACTTAATCGTAAAAAAAATGCAAAAAGTTTGCGAGCAAAATGTCTTAGTACTACGTACGTAGCGATTATACAAAATAAATTATACAATAGTAACAAAGTCATCAATACCACTGACAAGGAATAGTAAACGAGGAAGCGGATGTTGTGAAAAATGCAGGCAAAAGTGTAATGCAAAACTAATTTGAAGTCGAATTCATCCCAAAACTGAATAATAAATGAGATACCAGTCAGGAGCGATGAAAAGCACATAAAAAATAAATATGGACTATCCTAACGTAGCTAGTAAGTAGTTCCTCAATAATTGATGAAATGAGGATGATGTACGTAGTAATTTCAAGTGAGTATGTAAACAATCCCAGATGATTATCGCTGGAAAGAAAAGTACCTCATTATCATAATTATTACGAAGTCTCGGAAGAAGTAGGTCGTTATGTTTTGTAATTCTTGTTATGTTTGTGTTTGACAAGTCTAGGGGGTCAATGCAATTAAGCTTGAAGCTTGGATTGTAATTAAAAGCGCGATCTATAAGTAGTACTAAGCTAAGCTTAAGTTGGAAGTCGAGAGGAAGAATGTTTAGATTACCGTATCTGTGCCATGGCACATATATGGCAACCTAAACATCTTTCTTCTTGGCTTAGACGAAAGGTAAAGCTCCAACGCCCTGATTTATATTTATTGTTTAAAAATAAAAAGCTAACAATGAGTATATAATGATTAATTTAAAAATTTATTACCATGCACTTGAGACATGGAATTAACAAGAAAGCAGGACTCCAATGCAAGTTCCCAGAGGTGAAGCCCTGTCTAAAATTTAATTTCACAGTGACGATGTAAAGGCGGCACCATCAGAAGGGATTCACGATGTAACCAATACACAACCTGCCACCTGGAAAACCGAAACCACCTGTCTGAATAGCCGCCTGTCGCCCAGACCGAGACAGGCGTACAGGAAAACTGCTGCTCCTTGATTATTTCAAGGACTCGGAGGAAAAATACTAACTCAACGTCATACTTGTCAGACTTAAGAGAAACGTAGTTTCGAACCACATGTTCTGCGTCTGGTTGCATTCTACGATGCTTTCAGAGAAATAGCTATGTCCGCCAGCTCCTCCTGGAACATACATTATTGATTCTCCATGATCACGTTAGTTACCTACTGTATGGACCGGTTGCTATCTTCTATTGGCTTGCATTCTATCTTTGTGAAGCAGCTCTCGTCGGGCAGTGACAGGACGGTGTCGTACTGTTTGAAACGCCTCTCGGATGCTTTGTACACGTATGCGTAGAGGCTCCCAAAGCACCGCGTGGCGGCGGTGCAGCTTCTGACGGGCAGCGCCATGTACAGCAGAAATATAGGAACTGGGAATATGGGGGCTGCGCCGGCCGTCCGTTTTCCTTGGACTGCCGCATTCCCTCTCCCTTTCCGTGCACGTGCAGAGCTCTCGCGCTGCATCTGCAGTGCGTCGCAGTATACTGTCAGCGGCGGGGATCAGAACGACCTTCGCCTAGAACGGGATCTGTAGGAGGGCAGATGTTTTCAGAGTACGGTGAAGAATGCGGATAGGTCCGTCGTAGGCCGGTGTTAGTGGAGCGGCACAAAAACGCGGGGCGAAGTGGCCAGGTCAGGGAGCACAAAATGTTATGTTGGCGGGACGGACGCGGCGGTGTAGGCCGGAGGTCTTTAATGCAGTCCAACAGGTGTTGAAGGAATTCTGGGAGCGGGGCTGGGAGCTGCTGGGATGTAAAGAAGTCTCCTGGAAGTCGCAGAACACTACCATGCACCAGCTCTGCAGCTGAGCACTGTAAGTATTCCCGGGTGACGGCCCGTAGAACAAGTAGCGCAAAGGGTAAGGAGTTGACCCAGGTGGCGGAAGTGAGGTGATCTGCCAAGGTGACCTTCAATTGACGGTGAAGACGTTCCACCATGCCGTTGGCACACGGATGATATGCAATGGCAAGGACATGCTTGGCGCCGAGTATATGATTAAGGGAAACAAACGGGGTGGACTCAAACTGGCGGCCATTGTCGGTTGTCAAGGTGCCAGGACAACCAAATCGAGATATCCACATAGAGATGAAGGCGCGGGAAACAGTCTCCGCGGTGAGGTCAGGAATGGGCACTGCCTCCGCCCAGCGAGTGAAGTGGTCGACCATGGTCAGGATATAACGCTAGCCTCGAGACTCGGTTAGCGGGTCCACGATGTCGATATGTACATGGTCGAACGACGGCCAGGTGGTAGGAAGGGCCTGGGAAGGCTTCTTGGTATGACGGCAGACCATGGTCGTCTGGCAGGGCAGACACTCACAGGCGCGTCTTAGTGCCCAAATCAGCGTTGGTTCCGGGCCAAATATAGCGCTGGGTGAGAAGTCGCTGAGTAGCCCGAATGCCCTGGTGGCATGTGTCATGTAGAGAAGGGAAAATGGGGTGAAGTAGCGAAGCCGGAACAAAAGGGCGGGGAAGGTCTGTTGACACATCGCACCAAAAGGGCTCAGGCGATCAGGGATGGGGCACAAGCCGTAGTCGGAGGGAACGGGGATTCTCTCGAAAAGCGGCGAGCTCACAGTCATTCTGCTGAGCGAAAGAGAATGTGGCCCAGTTGACGGTGGGAGATGGAGTGTCTACCATGGTAATACGAGAGAGGGCATGAGCGGCAGTGCTGGTGGCACCTTGCACATAGAGAACGTCGGTAGTAAACTCCGAGATATAAGCGAGTTGGCAGAGTTCGAGTGAGACGTACTTCGAGGAGTGGATGCGGAATACGTACGCCAGAGGCTTATGATCGGTAAGCACGGGAGACTGGCATCCTACTACAAAATGCCGAAATTGCTGTATCGCGGAGTAGATGGCTAGGAGCTCTCCACCAAAGGTGCTGTAGTGGATCCGAGCAGGAAGTAGCTTCCGAGAGTAAAACGACAATGATCTCCACTCGGAGTTTATGTACTGCTGGAAGACGGTTCCGACGGCCACCACCATGAATCTAGTAGCGACGTTGCTGCGCGGATGGACCAGAAGCAGTGCTTGTTTTGTGGCAGTAAAGGCGTCCCGTGCTTCTGATGACCACGAAATGGCGGAAGACGGGCCAGCGGGTAACTGGAGAAGGTCAGTGAGAGGGCGATGCAGCTCTGCACAGTGTGGGATGAAGCGCCTGGAAACATTTACCAGCCCAAGGAATTGCCATATGTGACGCAGTGTTGTAGGCTGCAGATAATCCGCCTTTTGCGCGAGGATGTGGCGCCATCATGCGGGAGCGGGCGGGAAACACATTGAGCGGCACTGTAGCAGACGACGCGAGAGCGCACCATACGAAATGGCCACGCCAACGCTGGTAGAAAGCGAAAGCTTCCCCCCTTTTTTGGCCTCGGAGCGGAAAGTAGTGGCAGTGATTGCAGCATATCATGTTCACGCAGTATGGGGGAAGGTAGAGCGTTTTCACAATCCACTCATAACGCACGTACGCATATAGTATGTTCGTATTGTAAGAGCGTGTAGCGCGGGCCGTGTTCGACGTGACAGAATGAGACGCTCTCAGCGTGCAGGTTTTCGGCAGACAGGAGAGCGTGGGGGCAGAGAGAGAGAGAGGGATCTCAAAGGGCAAAGCAGCCAGGGGTTTGTTGATGCTGCAGAGCTAGGTGGAATCGTCTGCTGTGACTTTGAGCGGCGCATATGCGCGGGGTGTCTTGAGTTACCGAGCACAATGCGGTCACCGCGGCGCCGGCATGGCGCACTGGGCGTCGCTTCCTCCTCGCGTCATCTACAACCGTGCAGCTATAGGATTTCATCCACGAAGATCGGCAGAGAGTCACATATACACACCCCGTGAAAAGGGCATTGTCCCGGCCGGAATGCACAGCTGCAGGAAACGCGCTGCATTTTTCTGGCAATGGATGATTCAGAGCTGTAGCCGGTCTCTGGCCTCAGGAGTCAGAACGGATGTGGTCGCAGTGGTGAAAAGGTTCTCGGTGCGGAGAGAATGGTCATTCTGTTGTGAAAGGATCTCGAACGTTCATTTCTGCCTCCGCCGCGATTTCTGCGGAATCAACAACTTGGTGACACATGTGAATCTCCTACATATCGGATGCGCATCTCGGTCAGGAACCAACCCTGTTCTACGTCCAGAGCGATCCACTCTGCAAGTGAACGAGCATGAACCCTCCAGGAGACTCATTTATTGTGCCGGGCGGTTTCCTTGCCGTTGCAAACGGTTGGACGAAGACGACGATTATCAAGCTCCCTAACGAAGTGCATCTGATTGCGTACATTAAAGGAACAAAGTCCGGATGCTTTGGCGTGCACGAAGGCGAGCCTTTAATTAAAAAAAACATACTGTGCGTCGTGCAAGTGTCAAGTGCGTCATATGCTCCGAGCGGCAAAAACACAGATACTACAGGTATGCATGCATCTAAGCGAAATAGGCATGATGAAAAGTACCTACTGGAGTTTTCACCCAGGCTGTAGCGCACCAGTGATAGCTGCAATGAGGATTTCTTCGGTGCGTGACTGCTTCAGTTGCACCGGGGCCTGAAGGCGATGTATTTTGTCCCTTCTTATCTTTATGTGTGAAAGGGCTAGGTAGCTTTGATATCACAGACGGCTGTGTGCGCTGGGCCGTAATATTTAGCATGTTTTATCGTTACTGCCACCTCACTAACAAGAAAAAAAAAATACGGCGTTTTAATGCACTGCCGTTCGCGAGCCTCATGACCAGCTCAACCACTCGGCTCGCTAACGGCGGTGCATCACAACAAACACCCTTTTTTTTTCTTCTTTTTAGTCAGGCGGCAGTCGTGATAAAACATGCTAAATATTACGGCGTGGCGCACACAGCCACCTGTGATATCTGCGCTACCCGGCCCCTTCGCACATAAAGAAAACAAACGACAAAATACATCGCCATCAGACGCGCCGAACAAATGCTCATTGCGGCTATCACTGGTGGGTTACAGGCTTGGTGCAAACTCCGGTAGATACTTTTTATCATGAACATTTCCTTTAGATGCATACATACCTGTAACGAAGTGTTTTTCGCACAGTCGAGAGCCCGCAGTCGGCCGCCAAGGTCGCCCATTCACGTCTTGACGCAATTGGTTGCCCTAATCCAAGCTTCACGCCGTTGCAGGTCGCGGCTCGCCGAAGGAAACCTAACAAAACGCGTCTTGCATCCCGGCACGCCTCGAGAGTGGCAGCCGTAAGCGGCACAGGTGGTTGGCATCGTTTTACCGAGGCTGTGAACATACCGCGCCTCCAGCCCCCGTGCGTTGGCTATGAGTGCGGCGACGAGAAGCGCCGTCGACGCCTCTCAGTGTGTTTTCATCAGTCGCCGCGGGGGTTCGCGCATGCGCAGAAAACTCGCGCAAAAAGCGGATTCTTGATGGGCTGTATGGTGGACGCGAGAAGGCGGATATCCTCCGAGGATATGTGATGACACAAGACCTCGAGCTAAGAGGCACCAATACACACTTGGAGGCATTCACAACCAGGCCGTACTGCTGTAGACGCTTGAACAGAGCGCGTAGGTGTTGCTCATGATCTTCAGGCATAGGGCTGAAGATGAAGACATCATCCAGGTACGCGAAGACAGGCGGCAGCTCCGCGTGACCTCAGCCATGAACCGATGGAAGGTTTGAGCCGAATTGCGTAGTTCAAAAGACATCCGCACATACTCAAACAAACCAAAGGGCGTCGTAATGGCGGTCTTAGGTAAGTTCGCGGGTTCGATGGGAATGTGGTGATACGGCTTCACGAGGTCAACTTTGCCAAAAATGCTGCAGCCGGCAAGGCGCGACGTAAAGTCCTGGATGTGAGACAGCGGATAGCTGTCGTAGACAGTCTTGATATTTAACGCCCGATAGTCGCCACAGGAACGCCAGTCATCGGGATCCTGCTTGGGCTGCAGCGTAGCGGAGATGCCCACACGCCTGACGTCGGGCATATAGTGCCGAGCTGCAGCATGTGGTCAAACGCACGTTTGCTGATAGCGACATGGTCTCCAAACAAGCGCATGGTCGAGCAGCTGTTGGCGAACCGCGGGTGACGATGTGGGGTATCACTGTATGTTTAGGCGCCTGAGTGAGGTTGCATAGCTTGGTCAGCTCCTGGAAATCCGCCACCACTTTTCGAACTGACATCTTGGCATTGTGTTCTGATGCTATTGCCAACTCCTTCGCAGCCTTGAATTGGTCTTGTTGATCCGGCTGCCAGTGAGTTGCCGGAGACATTCACTGCTGTGAGTGCAAATGCTTTTTTTGTGCTTGTTTTGCCCTGCATTTTCGTACACTGCACTGCTGTATTAGCCGCACTTAACATGAAGGGCGCTACCTGGTAATTGCCTGATTGATTAACTGGGTGCATATTCCTTTCGATTCGATTTTATGAAAAAAGCCATCTTTATGTGTTTGGGTATTTGTGTGTTTGTTTACATGGTTGGGAGTTCACAATACATCTTAATTGGGAAGAGCATAGTTTGACTCCAATAATGCGAGTGATCCTAGGAGTGACCTATGGCGAGAAATGACCGATCCCGCAGCATCCACGGAACAGGAATAACGTCCGGGTCACCAGATGAAGGGCTAACGCCTCAGGATTGAAGGAACAAGACTGCTCTTGATTGACACCAGAACATGACTGCCTGCAGAGTCTGCACGAGGAAAGACCAGGCACCGTTATTTATTTTCTTCGCCGGGCGGCGTCCGATATCCGGGTTCCCGGCGCCACCCAAGAGGGCGCTACAGTTCGTTGACAAAGTGTGCTTTCTGAAACAGACAGTCAATTAGGATTCACGACTGGACACGATGTGCGCGTCGAAAGTCAGGGATCACATCGAATACGCTGCGTGCCTTTTAATAGTCACTTTAAGCGTCGAAGTTGAAGTTGTCGACACCGCGTGTCGGAAATAATCGGGCCTGCCCAAAAAAGATCGTATCGTAATTCGTTGTTGTAGTGATTTATGATTGTCTGGTGTGTAACGGGCGATGACGGGTTTATGATATCAATGTATTTAGTTGATGAATTAAAGAAATAAAAAAATAAAAATGCGTTGAAAGGTGTCAAGCTGCTCAGGATGGAAAGGCAGTATCTGCAAAAGCCAAACATCGGCGTACAAAATAAACAATATGTCAAAATAAACAAATAAAAATAAAAAGTATAAAACATCATCTCTGTGTGTGTGAAACGCCGTCATACTGTTAACGGCGGCTATGAATTATCCTATAATTGTTAGTTAGTTGTCTTGGAGAGTTTAGCGTGTCAAAGTAATTCAGAGTGATTCAGGCTATGAGAGACGCCTAAGTGGAAGGCTCCAGAAATTTCAGACACCTGGTTATCTTTATCGTACACTGACGTCACGCAGTAGACGGGTGCCTTGCTTTTCGCCTTCATCGACAATGTAATGTTTGGTATATGCTCGAAATACTGAACTCTCTATAAGCACTAAAAATCGATGCACTCAAAGGCCTTTCGATCGATGTTCTCTGCAGTTGAATATAAAGGGCACGTTTTATTTATTTTCATATGATGTCCTTGTATAAGAAATCGTATTCTCCTGGGATGAAAATTGAGTGCGAAGAAAAATATTTTTCAATGGCAGTCATACCTATCCACTGGAAAGCTTTGGAAGGCAAAAGGGACGCGTTCTCCAGCCATTTAAATATTACCGTATGAATTATTCGTAAGGCAGTGAATTCTTTAAGCTCTGGAAAGCTAAGCTAGATTAGAAGCTAGGCTGGGAAGATATCTCTGAACAAGCTAACCTCTTGTACCTCGGTTCTCACGTCATGTTTGGATTTTAATTTTGTTAGAATATGGGCTTTATATTGGAGCACAACTGTCAGTGCAAACGCAGGGCTCAGTGCACTAGATGCATACGCGTAAATTAAGGCGGAAACGGCCGGAGTCTCACCGGCAGCGTCCGAAGGGCTTCTCCCCAGTAGCCTCGATGGCTCGCCGCCAGGGGAATCCCCGCGCTTTCGTCGTGCGCCGAAACTTGAGCTGGGGTTCTCTATAGTCTACTGGATCGTAAGTGCGTAGAGCAATGCTTAATGACACGGGCGAAATGTGCAAATGTAATAACAAAGCGTAGGAACGTTTATGTTTGCTCTCGTCCAGTTTTGCAACATACGTAACATAACTTATATTTAGCCAATTTTTTGGGTTGGTTCGGCTTGATTCTTAGGGGCCAATGTCGCAAAGGGAATCAGGTTGTAAGTGGGATGATGTCGTCGAAGGTTCCGTATAATCTCGAACAGCTGTCTTTGTTTAAAGAGCAACCACAATGCACATTCACCGACACCTTGCTTCTTGCCCCCACGGCAAAGTGGCCTGCATTTAAGGCCACATATGGTACGCAAACTTATCACTAAAAGAGAGAGACTAGAGCGCCATCGTGCCTCGTCAAGCCCTTTTATTGCGAAAGCCACACTGCTCGCAGTTTGAGCCTTCAGCGTGGAACGGCAGTGACCACCATTGGCCTCTGACCTTTAGACGATCCCCATAGACGACCCCAAGCTGGCAGGAGCTGCCAACTTGGGTCTCTCGTTTCACATGGGATGGTTATGTCAGAATCAGCCTGCCCCGGCATTCACGTTACTCCTAGAGCCCAATTAGACACGTTCATACAGCTTGGTTGAAGAGGGTCTTTATATGTGGGCTGGCAGGAGCTGCCAACTTGGGTCTCTCGTTTCACATGGGACGCTTATGTTAGAATCAGCCTGCCAGGACCTTGGCATTTCGTTACCCCTCTAGGCCACTAAGACACATTCATACGGCTTGGTTAAAGCGGGGCTTTATGTGTGGGCTGGGGAAGAAGAAGAAGAATTAGAAGCATGCTCGGTTACCCGCAGCAATTGCATTCGCTCAATATTCGGTTCAGCAGCGTTGAACTCTTCTAATTTTATTTGCTTCACGTGAGACTGTGTCTATCTTTCCTGCAGGGGGTTCCAGCCTTCATGGGCACAAGGCTACTCCGGCCGCGAGAAGTCCGCGACACTTATCGTCTGGTCCCAGGAAAGCTTGGGCGACCATGTATACAGTACTCCGACGGCGGCCCCGCAGCGCTCTCAAGTATCCGATTCGATGTCTGGCCAGCAGATGGAGACCGAGCTGTTCCCGAGCGTCTTGCAGCTAGACTCGTTGCTTATGGGGGGCGAGCGTTCCACCGACCTCACCAACCAGATGAGCACGATGAGCGAGCTTCGGGGCCTGTGCAGTGCTCCGGAAGAGTCGTTCGTGCGGCCAGTGCTGACCGGAGAGGAGATGTACCGCAAATATCCCCACCTCCGGGAAATGATATCGTCTTTAAGTGAAGGGACGAACGAGCTATCCCCGCTGTCATCACCGACGTCACGTCGCAGTGTTCAGCCAAGCGAGAGTTCCTTGACGTCAGAGGCAAGCCCGTTTCAGAGCATCGTCTTTTGCAGGCACAAAGTCGTAATTTCGGCAGCACTACACGCGTTTATCTAATCCTGCTCTATTGAAAAATCATTGACTAGAGGGAGAGTTTGGCATGTTTTTGTGATGTGAAAGGTGAAAAGGAAACCACAGAAGACATTACCCGGTGTGTTCTGCATTGCTACGTATTGCCTCGCACTTCAAAAGATCCCACAAATGAAACTTCAGAGAAACTTATAAATGTGTTAGAAGGATGAGTGTTTCAATGTAAAGAAAAAAAAGGCATCAAGGTTTTTGAAAGTGAAATGAGTTTGAGAGTTCAACACATACCTCTCGCATGTAGTCTAGGAAATTGCGGAATTCTTTGTCATTCGAATTTACTTAATACCTTGAAGTATGCGATGTGAAAGTCGATGAAAAGATTTCTCACGTACACGAGGAACCTGCAGAAGCATTATATATGCGCTATTTTGAGTATTTTCAGTTCACAGCACCCCACAACCAACGGTTGTAGTATAGGTCGCAAAGCGTTTTCTGTGGTATATACGCAGTCGGTGGGCAAGATGGAACGGCGCTCAGCAATCTCCTCCTTCCCGAAGAAACTAAGTTCGTCGCCAAGGCTCGAGGTGACCTCCAGGCACGTGGCCTTCCCTTCTCACAGAGCTACATCGCCCGTCCGCGCCTCAAAGCGAGAGAGCGAATCCGAGCCGCCCGGACAAACCCTGGCGGGCTCCCAGGTGCGTCCATAATTAAAAACAATATAAAATAGCATGTACATGATTATGATCATCTCGGTTATAATCACTATTGTAGTCATCAACCCAACGACCCCAATAACCCTGCCTTGTACGTACCACGGGCGCGTTGCCCTCGCAAACCTCGAAGTTTCACACACCCGTCAAGTTTACCACCAGCAACCACCCCCCCCCCCTCCCCACCACCACCACCGCCACCGCCGCACCGCCACCACCACCATCTCCTCCTCCTCCTGCTCCTCTTCGTTCGCCTGCTGCAAGTTTCCTTTGTCTTGCAATCCACTCCCTAAATGTCTGAGTCAACTACCTACATTAAATGGTCCGTATAGGTTGATTCCGTGCACTTAAAATGAAAGGCCAAAAAGAACGGTAAAGAAAGAGAATATTGGGCTGCGGTAAATGCGAGGAAATATCAACATGTGAAAAGCTTTTATTGCATGCAAAATACAGGTTTGCTTGCCAATCGCTAATTAGATGTTGAAAGTCTGTACGTGAACATATAGAAACCGTTACCAATCGATAAAAGGCCTTCTGTATGGCGAAAATCCCAATGGCGATTTTGTCTCTTCTACTTTGGCGACCTTTGCGAATAGAAAAGTCAATTTCTGCCATGTATCTTCCGAACCGGCCTTTCGATCACCCATTTCGCGGAGATATTATTAGATACACCTCGGTGAGAACTACCTTGAAAGTGGAAGAGCGCGCTTCTTCCACCAAGTTTAATATATGGCTGCACAAAAGGCAATGCCCCAGTGTACGTAAAAGCTTCTCGCTTCTTCTAAAACCTTGATTTCGTATACGGAAATTACATTTGCGCACTATCGAATTTGTATTCTTTAGCGCGATTCAACTTTGTAGCGGAATCTTGATGTCGTGTTTTTTTTATGGCTCACTCGATAGAAAATAATGGGAGCATGCATAAGGGCACTGCGAAGCGATCTGTTAAAAACTGCCGACTTTCACTTGCTGATTAATAATAACGCTTATTTGGCTAGAGTCGGTGCTGCTTTCTGGGCATTAGAGTTTGGGAAATGTGCATTATATAGGTCACTGCGCTGGCACTCACTTTGCGGTTCGTCAGGCCCCAGTTTGCCTATTTATTAAAATGTCATCATCATCATCATCATCATCATCATCATCATCAGCCTGATTATACCCACTGCAGGGCGAAGGCCTCTCCCATATCTCTCCACTTAACCCGGTTCTGTGCTAGCTGCATCCACTTGACCCCTGCGAACTTCTTAATCTCATCCGCCCACCTAACTTTCTGCCGCCCCCTGCTACGCTTTCCTTCCCTTGGAATCCAGTTTGTTACCCTCAGCGACCATCGGTTATCCTCTCTTCGCACTACATGTCCTGCCCATGTCCATTTCTTCTTCTTAATTTCCACTAGAATGTCGTTAACTTGAGTTATTTCTCTGACCCACTCTACACGCTTTCTATCTCTTAATGTTACCCCTACCATTTTTCGTTCCATAGCCCTCTGGGTTGTCCTCAACTTAATTAGAACTCTCTTGGTTAGCCTCCACGTTTCAGCCCCATAGGTGAGTACAGGCAAGATGCAACTGTTGTATACTTTCCTCTTGAGCGATACCGGTAAGCTGCTAGTCATAATCTGCGAGTGCTTGCCAAATGCGCTCCATCCCAATCTTATTCTTCTTGTTATTTCCTTTTCATGGTCCGGATCTGCGGTTACTACCTGTCCTAAGTAGATATATTCGCCTACTACTTCCAGTATTTTGCTTCCTAATGTAAACTCCTGTTCCTTCCCGAGGCTGTTGAACATTATCTTAGTCTTCTGCATATTGATTTTCAAGCCTACCTTTCTACTTTTCCTGTCTAGGTCATCAATCATTATTTGCAGTTCATCTCCCGAGTTGCTTAGCAAGGCAATGTAGCACGCGGCAATATTCGTTTAGGGTGGGTCAGAGTTGCTAGCGGAAAAGAAAACATTAGTCAAATTATTTGATTAACACTGATTCCAATGTGACACATCTTTCTTTTTTTCTCGCGTTCTATCAACAAAAGAGCTTGCTTTGCCTTAATATAAATGTTTTTGTTAAATAACATGCAGTGTGATGCGTATTTACTCAATATCGCTTAATTAGGATGAATTACATAGCAATTTATCTATTTAATGTGTTCCGGTCAGACAGTTTTCATTTAATACTCCATTTATTACATTACAGTATGCTTATTGTAAAAAAGAAAGAAGCAAATGTAATGAAACATCCTTAGTAGCGTTCCAGGATTGATATACGTCCACAATTAGCGCAGCATAAAGTGGTACCTTGTAGGAATATCAAGTAAAGTAATTTGGTAGAGGTACTGTTAAGACCTGACGTGAAATTTCAGAGGGGTAATCACCAGTTTTAACATTGTTATCATTTTTCTCCTGTTCCTGCAAAGGCTTTTGGCACAAGCAGCACTCCGTGGAGCTCTTTCGGAAGCTCGATGGATTCGCTGCTGGGGAGGCCTGTGGTGGCCCGCTTCTACACTTCTACCAGCGGCACGGACACACCAGTGCCCACGTATACCAGCAAATGCAGCGATGGGCCGGCGGCGTCACTGAAAAGCCGAAGTCACTCAAAAGAGGATGCTATTGCTAGTCAAACGAACTCGACTCGATGAACCAGCATGTCACCGGAGGGGCTTATGCAAATATGTGCTTTCGAAAGAGTTCATAAAAAAAATAGCTGCGATCAAGCTGGACACTTTTATAATGATGACTTTCTAGTTTTCAACTGTAACGATTGCGTGTATTTTGAAATAAAACGCGAACTCTTTGCCTTTTTAATAGTCGTTTCGCAGGTTTCTCTTTCTCCATGCGTTGACACATTCCGTAATTCACTAAATGCTAGAAATTGTTTGTATAATTTTGCTCATTATCAACTGAAGCAACCCAGCATACTGAATGATTCCTCAATGGCTTATGGCTTTATCTCTTCTCTTGAAGTTAAGTTAAAACTCCGTGAAGTGTCGCACTATTACGCATTGTTGTATCGCATTTGATCATGCCTTACCATGGTTTCTATGGTCTTCATTATGTCATGTGGTGCGAGATCACACTCAAGTGGTTATGACACATTTGCAGCCTATGTGCACAGCGCTCACCGTTAAGTGTTTTTTTTTTTTTTTGTGCCCCTGAACAGTTTCCTGTAACTAAGCGAAATATCATGTACATTTTTAAACTAGAAACTATTGAACGCACACGGGGTCGATTATACACCGAATCTTTCAGCGGATGGTTTGTAAAAAATCTAGCCTTGGTTTCGAAACAGGAAGTGAAACATTTCTAGGAACAAGCCTTCAGCCGGCTGTATATGTAATTTCCTATAAATATTCATTCCAGTCACATGGCTATTACGGCGATTAGCTTTACCTTTAGCATAATTTTGTGGTCAGGGGTAATTGGGGTGTTTGAAGTCATGAACGGTATCATGCCATATCAGGTATGCTCTAAAAGGGGATAGTTGGTCCTTTAAGTGAAAATAAAAGCCCTTTTTTAAATTGTTGGAGCAATAAGAAATCAGCTCATTCTTTGCGTACAAAATTTCGCTGCAAACCACAACGTTAACTGATGACGAACCGCAACTCATGCAGCGCCTGATTCGGTGGCTTGTTGTAGTGTAGCCCACTGAGCACATTATTTTGCTCTGCTGCTTGGTGGATGGAAACGGAAAGTTATCGGAAAAATCTGTAGTTGCTCTCTTTAAGAGCGGCGACGCGAGGCAAAAGAGAGCGCCTGTCACGACGAAAGAAAGATGACAGCAGGAATTTACTGCGTAGCGATTGCAACATTTCACCAGCATGTTATGTTTTCATGAAGTTTCGAAAACTTACCTGAATTTAGGTTTTGCGTAAAAAAAAAGTGCCACATTTGCTTGCGCTGCTGAGCTTTAGAGAAGGAATGTTTTTTGTTTGTTTAAGGAACTATCACGGCGTCGTTTTGTTCATAGCGTCGAACTCCTGTTGGTGTAAACCACTCAATTATGGCGAGGAAAAAGTTGCTTTTATTTAATTAGCAAAGTAATTAGATTGATTTGTATAGTAGATGACGTCCGCCGCAGTTGGTAGTTAGCTTTATAGGAATGTTTGAGTGTTTGCTGAAGCACCAGAATACTATTTCAGTGTTCCGAGTAGGCTGATAGTATAGTGGCAAACATATAGGCAATCAAGCAAAAAATATTTACGATCGAGAGGTTCACGTAATTCATCACGTAGTTTAAGAACTTCTCGATATCTTAGTGCTAATTATAATGGGTGATGAATATTCAGCAACTGGCTCTGTTAGAAGCGTGGGTCGGCGCGCAGCATTTACGATGCCTACGTTCGTTGCGCATTTCTGTTTTTCATCGGCATTAAGCTTGTGCTATAATTGTGGCTGCGCGCAATAAGGATGACAAAATAAGATAATAAACGTTTCCGCAGCTTTCGCAGTAACTGACTCGTTGGACACGACTCTCAGCCCGAACAAAATTATTTTCTTTGCGAATTGCTGGCGGTGTTGTTCAGGCTGGCAACTACAGGTGTCCCTGTTAGTACACCAAATCCAAGAAAGGAAGCTGGGAAAGCATTTTAGCTGAGGATTGCAAAAGAGCTTCTTCCACACTACAACACTTCGTGGCACCTCACACATGCTATTGCAACATTTTTAGCTTTCCTATGATGTTTGCACCTCTCAGCGGTGATTTATGAATGCCTTACACCGCTAGGTGCCTTTTTCCAACCATGTGGTTTTGTTTTAGAAGTACTTCAATGGGCGCTAGCAAGGCACTGCAGGTACCTAAACTTAAGAGTAAACATATCTTCTGATGCGCGCACTTTTCTTTTTTTTCTTTGATTTCTTTTTGTAATGGAATAGTTATTTCAGCTTTAAAACTGCATTATTTGTTGCATTTTAGCTCAGATTCAACACAGGAAGATCGTATACGCAGGAAACCTTGTGACATAGCTCTCCGGGATCCTCCGGCCTCTACATGCTCGATATTTTGGTCACTGAATGCCATTCGCGCGGGAAATTCCGCTTAAGATGCGCAAACCTTCAAAAAAACAAAAAAAAAACAACAAATTACACCTTTACAGAACCAGAACTGGAGAAATGCGAAGGTTGCTGCTGTTCCGACATCAGACGCGGCATTTTTTATTTGTAAATGTTTCTACATTTTAATACTTTTTAATGTTATATAATTTTTATTTTTAACATTTCATTTGTTTTTTTTTTTTGCATATTTAGCACTTTGATTACTTTATTTCTCTTAACGCCTTCCTGCGTCCTGGCGCTAGGCAATGAGACCTATGGGCAGCTTCGCAGGAAGTCGGCGTAGAATAGTGTTTTGCGCACTCAGCTGGGACACGGAAAGATCGTGCTTTTCTATTCCTGACAAGGACATGATTTTTTCCTTTAGTGTCAGTTTATGAGGAGCCAATCTGGAGACACGCTTTGGTGGTCTCTTCTGATGACAGGCTGTGATAAAGCCTCTTATGAGACAAGAACTGCTTACACATTAATATCACCGTAATTTTGGAACGACGTTCAAGATAGCTAGCAGAGAACAGGATCTACGAGACCTTCATGCTTAGCATGCTTTTATTGACAAATCATGACACGTGAATCGCGTTAGGAATTAATTGGCACTTGCCAAATGCAACTCTCAATGTGTATGCGCAACATTTACTCTCACTTCCTGAACACTGCAGTCATTTACTGAAACAATCATTCTCAGGTGTGGCCCCACCATGATGGTACAGTGGTTAGGGCTCTCGACTACTGCGCTCAAGAATGTGGGATCGAATCCTGGCCGCGGCGGTCACTTTTCGATGGAGGCGAAAAGCAAGGCGCCCGTGCGCAATGCGATGTCAGTGCGCGTTAAAGAATCCCAGGCGTTGAAATTTTCGGGGGCTTCCATTACGGCGTCTCTCATAGCATGAGTTGCCTTTGGACGTTACGCCTCTGAAACCAAACCAAACCAAAGGGCGCTCGACTACTGTGCCAATGTGGGATCGAATCCCGGACGCGGCGGCCACTTTTCTATGGAGACGAAAAGCAGAGCGCCCGTGCGCAATGCAGTGTCAGTGCACACTAAAGAATCCCAGGCGTTGCAATTTCCGAAGGCTTCCACTACGGCGTCTCTCATAGCATGCGTTGCCTTTGGACGTTAAACTTCTGAAACCAAACCAAACCAAACCATTGTTAAGTGCAGCTCTACTTCGCTGTTCATCACTAGCTGCGTGTTGAAAGAAACATTGCGCGTTTATCCCACATGAATTACTGAGCACTCATTGTTTGGCCTGCTTCTCCTATTGTGAACTCATTCAAAGGCTCACTACCAAGTTCATTAAAGCAAGGCTGACGACCCGCCACTCTATGCCGAAATATCGTTTGAGCTAGTGCCAGTAGAGAACTCAATTTTATTGATCGAGTTCAGTAAGGCCTGTCAGTGTTCTTTCTTTCTTTCTTTCTTTCTTTCTTTCTTTCTTTCTTTCTTTC
>JAJIZL010000146.1:223841-242259 GCA_023969395.1 Amblyomma maculatum
TTTCTTTCTTTCTTTCTTTCTTTCTTTCTTTCTTTCTTTCTTTCTTTTTGCCATTGATTTTGCGCACACAGTAGTGCATTGTATTCTACGGTAGAACGAATGACGCAGTTGAAAGATAGACGTTATTTTGGCACCTTCAAACTGTTTTTGCCTTTCAGCGCAATATGTGTTCAAGTTTACCAGCATATTGCATGTCTGCCGCTTGGAGCAATATTATACAGAGTCGCAGTACTCACAGCAACCACATGAATCCTCATGGCTTCTGCTGAATGCCAGATTCAATGGGATACAACAAACCTTTGCTGCAAGTGCTGTGAAACAGGGTTCGTGTTTACCGATAAGAATACATTTAACCAAGTAAAAATTGGATATTGGTCACCGGAAACGAGTCATCAAACTTAGCATGAACAAGGGGTAATGAGATGAAGTAATATCAACATTCACGACAATACAATTTTTGCAGAGTTATATGCATATTTTAATGGATGATCTTGCTTTTCAATGCCCTAATTTATGAATTTATGCTTGTATAAGGCACATATAAAAATTTGATAATATTTATGAAAAATTGCAATGCCTAATCACTCGTTCAAACACAGGCGCGGACACACAGTCAACTCTAAATATAAGCACGAACGTTTTGACATCACAAAAAATTTGAGATACTGTTATAGTTCTCTTCCTTAAATAAGGGCATCACTTTAAACCCCTTTCGCCGAGAGGTTTTCTTTATGAGGTCTTATTTTGCTCTTTGATCAAACACAATACTAAATAAAAAGCTTGGAACATGTCACTGTCTTACATAGAAAATACTTTAGTCCATTTCTTAGCGAAGTACTATGCAAAGATGAAACAATGCTCTGCAAGATGCGAAGAGCCGAACAATATGCTCTTCATTCTGGCTCGCATTTTCCGAGCTACACCCTAGTAAGAACCGGGCGAGATCGAGGGCCGCAGTGTGGTACCCTAGGCCTCTGTACAGTGATGTGAGCTTTCTGCGATGTGGTCATACAGGCAAAGGTGTCTCCCAGCTTGTGAGGACAAATAAATGCTGCTGGAAGCAAGGGCACCGCGCATCTCGGGGCGTTTCTTTGCAGAGGGTGGCGTAGTCCTTTTTGGGATTGTGTTGGGTGGTGATCACAGCGGCACATGAACTACACGCACACTATTTAGCACAAGCGTCGCCTGTCGCGGTTGCTGTACCAGCAGTCGCCCGGGTATCGGCGCCCATGGTCAGTCACAGGCACTTCCTTGGACAATGATTGTGAGAGAGGAGTAGTTTCTGGTTCTGCAGGGACTACCCACCGGCAGCAAGCCTTGAGACGTTTACAGACCGCACTGGTTCACAGAGAGGTCCATCACATAAGTCGCGTTTGAAGGAAAATAACCACATATGTCGCGTTTGAAGGAAAAATAACGGAGTGTCATCTCACTATACACATTGTACCGCTGCGCTGCTTTTTGTGGTTGCACTGCTGCAAAGGGTAGAGCGTTCGGCGGATGGAAACCCTGTATTTTTATACGTCACTTTGATGTCATTGTTTATTCTGGCCTGGAATAAACTGCTATTTTTTGTACCTTCTCGTCTATGTATTTCTGGTCTCATAGACCTAAACTCGCAAACGACGCCCACAAGAAAGTGTCACAAACTTCGACGCTCACACAAGGAGTTCTTCGCAGTTCGCTACCGTCAGTAACACCAGTCTTTTTAAGCAGAGTCGCTGCACACAGACACACAGGACGTGTACGGTCCGAGACATTGTAAATGCTCTATGTGGACTAGGAATATCGACGTTCGCTTCCTTAGCGACAGGTTAGCAGCGGGAAATTACGCTGTCTTCAATTTTTATCTCCGGCTTCTCAATGCTACCGTTGGCGTCTGCTTTAGGCTCCCGCTTTTGTGAACCTCTGCCTCCAGAGAGCATCCCAAAGAGCATCTTGTCTAAAGCGGCGGTCGGTGCTTCACATGCGAGGAACGACAAGAAGGCCAGCTCGAAGCTCCAGATAAGCACCGAGTTGAACAGTGACACCTGGAAAAGAAATTTCACCACCATCACTGTTTGTTTTTCACGCGTGCATCGTATTTGTTCAAATATGAAACTTGATTGTCATTTTCTGTGACCGCAGATTGTACAAATTTAAATAAGGCAAGAAATTAGCCGAACATGCGCATACGGATGAGATGGAGCTAGAGTAAAAGCGACAGGAAAAAACAAGCTTCAAATTTGCAAAACCACGTGCGCTATGGTTGACATTTGATCAGTACTTGTAGTGTCTCCGGTACTTTATAGATTTAGTTCAAGGTGACTAAATCATACAGTGCTTCTTTTTAACCAGTAGTTAGACCACCCCACCAAGTAAAGCTGGGCATTGGAGTCATACTCTCTTAGTCTTCTTAGTCATACTACCTCTGACTGTCGATGAAAGAAATATAGAGGAAAGTGGAATCGTTGGGGCAATTGTAAGTACGCACACGCACACTACTACTGATAACTGTTTACGTCTTCAGGCCCCTCATTTGCCAATTTCTCGTCACCTCAAAGTCATTATATTTTAAATGTGGCAGTAGCCGCAGGAAGCCGGTTAAACTACGAACGCCCGTTACATTTAACAGCTAACTAGCAAAAATGATAATACTTACCGTATTAAATTTCGACCAGAATAACCGCTCCCTAGATGAGTGCAGCAGCAGCTCAATGAATGGAAGGTGTATCAGGTAGACGCCATATGAAAGCTTGCTCAGGGGCACGAACGCTGTCCAGGAGAGGAACCTGTTGACAGGGCCTGCAAAATTGTGGTGGGGATACTGATTGCGCTCTCGGAAGGAGGGAAAGGCTTGAAAAAGGTACAGAGCTAAAAAAAAGTATATTTTGTTTTCAATCATGAAGGACATCCAGTCAATGTGATGTATTTTCAGCCTCTCCTTTTTGCTAAAACGTAAAATGAAAGCAATTTACAGCACCTATGTGAGCATGCGAAGGAGTGCCAGTATTGAGCCCATTGAAGCGGCACTGAATCAGTTATGCCGCAGGATATGAAGCGATATGGTCAAGGGCATTTTGTGGGCAAATAGCCTGAGTTGATGGCTCGTGGAAACATGATGTGCACAAGCACCGAAATTATGTTTTGAATATGCTAACTACAGGCGCGGAGCTCCTTTTGCTTGATATGAAAGGGGTGAAAGTTTGTGCACGGCATCTATTCTATTCAATTGCTCGCTTGAGGTTGTGTGCGCTGCTCAATATTAAACCTTCGAGTCTTTGGAAGGGGAAATATAAACCGCGGCAACGTTTCGAATGCCCGTCAAGGATCGTCCTTCGATGAAGAGCACAGTAACGTGTGGTCGGATAACGTCTAAGCCTGCAGTATTGCTCTGCCAAAATTCAGATTTTCAGCACATGATTGATGGAGGGTAAGAAAGTAGCCATTAGTTACAGCTGTTATCGTTATTTAACGAATGGGTGTTCATAAGTTTGATGCTGTCGAATGGTGAAAATTGATTTCATTTACGGTTGAGTTGTCAGCAGCAGAATACAGGACGTCGCGAACAGAGACCCATTGTCGTAAAAGAAAAAAATAATTTCCACTCTACTGCAAACGGGATGGTGGAAAATAGTGAAGAGAAACATACTCTGTTGTTCTGCGACTAGAGTATATCGAATGACAGTTTGCGGTTTGAACTTCGTTAGAATGCGAAATTGCTTTTTCATATGGCATACTGAGCATTACGGCCTCTCCTTTTTCGTCGCCACCAGAATTCCAGCCGTAGAAAAGAAGCACCAGCCTCCACCACCCGTGCCTGGTTCGCTTATTGGAGAGGTGCAAGCGCCAAAAAGCGATAGCTGCAATCTCACGCTTGCTACTTCGTATGAGTGGTTCGCGCCTCGATAAAGAGGATCGTGACGGCGCGGTCCACATGCGTTTTTTTTCCCAACATTTTTTATGTAGAAGAATTCCGCACACTCCCCAAGGAACGCGACATCTGGTAAAAACTGCGAACGCGTTATGATGACTATAGGAGCCTCACCGCCTCGACCAGTGGAACAGGCCAGCGTGATCCAAACGAGGAAGATCGACCAGAGGATACGGTCGAAGAATGCCGCGAGCAGCACGACTCCATGCGAAGTCGGATCTGGGCTTCTGTACCAAGCAAGCTTCATGAAGGTGCAGAACAGGCCGCAGCCAGCTGCGACAGTCCAGCCTGCGAAAAGGGCGACCTGCACGAACAAAGCGCGAATAATTGGAGCATGTTTCCTTTTGAGCCCTGTTATGAGCTTTTAAGAAATAGGTATATGAGCAACGTTTACTTGCTGCTCTCCTTTATTTTCCTGTTCACTGTTCTAACGTGATGTCATTATAAAGGCCTGTTTCTACAGAAAATTCTGTGCTAACGTTGCCGTTGTGCGCGAAAAATCACGGGCAGGATTCTGGCAGCTGATAGTTCGCAAGTGATATGGCTGGGAATTCATTCTTTAGCGGGTTGTGGGACCTAACGTGACCACGTGCAACAATGTTGGGAGGAGTTGCCAAGTCAGGTTTTTAGGATAGAGGGCGGATATAGATAAACTTTCCCGGACACTTGGATCCCGAGTTAGGCCCACTTGACCACTCAAGCGCAGCTGTATCACTTTGTTGTATAAAGCGGGACTTTATATCTAATCAGGTTGTCTTTCAAACAAAGTAGTAGCTTACGACTGTACTAGAATATGTGTGAGATATTAGTGCGCCAATTAAGGAGTTCATGTTTAAGAGGGGAGCAAGGTGTATGCACCCGAACAAGGATTGACAAGGGGAATCTCAGATTGCAGCCTTTAACGCTGATATGCCATATCCTTAAAAGCAGAGCTTAGTGCCCCTATAGTTTTCCCCTTATAAATAAAGGAAAACGCCAATCATTCTGCTTGATTTAATAAACGCTGACTTTCGAGTTGGCCTTTCCTTATAGATGCTCGACCACTTATAGATCATCGCCCTTATTTTTTTCATGTTCAAATTCACTACCTCTACACACTGTCCTTCCCTATCGTTTTGCTCTGCAGAGCTTGCTTCTTCCATCATATTTTCTAAAAAAAAACGGCCGGCTTAGTACCTTGTAGCATGCCACCTTTTGCAGTGCCCAAGCATCAACAACATAGTCTAGGTAACTCTGTTTCATCTCATCAGACTCCACACATCCCACCCTCCTCCCCTTACTCGGTCTTCCTTCTCAGATAGAAAGCCCTATTTGAACCCACATAAAATAAGGAATGCTTTGCACATGATGGAATTTCACTTTGTGGAAACGTTGACTAGTGAACTCAGGCTTTCTATCAAATCTTGGTATAAACTACGTCAGTTATACACGAAATACAATCATGTCTTTTCGGGACTGCCTCGTTGACGAGGCCTATCTACCGACTGTCTTTAGTATGTTTTGCTGTTAGACATAGTACCGTGTGGGAGAACTTTAAATATTTGGAAATGAGGTTAGCTTTAACGTTAGTCGTTCAGAAAACCTGCCTGCCTAAAGAGAACTAGTTTTTGTTCGGTATGAAAGAAGCACAATATGTGGCGTGTTCTCATCATTTTACGAAAACTCACTCCATGCTGCGTCCCAAACCGTCGAGTCAATGAGTCTGGCGATTTGCAGAGTCAGTCACATTTTGCCTTGCTCGCTAAATACTTGTGCTTTGATCTCCCTTATGTTTATCAATCGCTAATACGCTTACCTTGCTCATTGGCCGCTTCCTAAAATCGTCCATAAGAAGGAATGCAATGCAGCCGCTGAAGTAGCACACGGCATGGTAGTAAGGCCTCATGTAGTACTCGTTCACCGTTCGCTCCATTTCCCTGTAACAAAACCAAAAACCTTAGTTATACATGTGGTAATAAATTATGGGAAAAGCTTAAGCTCCATCTGTAATTGTATAAAGCGATATCGTAGGCTACCCGTCTACATATAAAGGCCCGATTTAACAAAGTCTTATAAACGCACCTGCGTTTTAACCGTTTTTTTAGTCTATGCCAGGCTTCAGTAGGTGGTTTAAGCCCGTATCTCGAATGTTCTTCGTAAGCTTTCAACTCTACACTGCTAAATGTTCCTGTGAATATGTTCTTCGACGGCAGCAGAGCACGTTTGTTGGTATCGCCGACGCCGACTTCAGATCCTTGCAGGCGCAGCTCAGCTCAGTGGCGCCTTAACCAGCTGTTCTGTTGTTTATGTGTAAATACCACGTGACCCTATAGAGCTTCACTTTAATGCTATGCATAGCGCTGGCATCACATCGTCATCCTTCTTAGCATGATCTTTTTTAGCTATCTCTTGTGTAGCTCTGAAATTCAGATATTATCACTAATAGAATGACCGCTGCATTGCTTTAGGGCATTGTCGGCGGAAATATTTTTACATCCTAGTATTTTAATCTCGAAGACCATTTGCGTGGAGATTAACATGCTGAAGTCATTGCTACTGTAGAACTCACTTCACATTTCCTCTGCAGGCAGCAGTGCCTGCCTCTGCAGACAGCGGTACGCAGATTGCGCATGTCCACCGTCGTTCGCCCTGCTCTGTTTACCAACATCTCTGGTAAAGCTCCAACTTCGTGCAGCAGAAGTGCGACGTCACATCACGCTTTCTTTGCGGAGGCCCACGTGTCATTGGTCCGTCGTGGTGATCCACCTTAAGCATCTTGTTTCTGCCAGTAACACTTTCATAAGTGTCTCACTTTTTATCCCCCCTCCCTGTCGCGGTGGCTCAATAATTACGAAGCTCGAGTGCTGAACTCAAGGACGCGGGTTCGTTCCCCGGCAGAGGAGGCCACTTTTCGATGTAAGCGAAGAACAAGTCGCCTGTGTACTGTGCGATTTCAGTGCAGGTTAAAGTACCCGATGTGATAAAAATTTTCGAAACCCTCCACCATGTCGTTCCCCATAGCCAGAGTCGCTTTGAGGCGCTAAAGGGACACTGCAGCACTTATAGCAAAAGTTGGGCTTTCAGGAGAAACCAACAGTTTTTCATGCTGCGAACTTGAATATCGGATTGAAATTAGGCAGAAGAAAGCAGAAATAGCCTTTTTTTTTTTTTTCAGCACAAATACGCAACCCGCGTGACGGGGTTCACCGCGTGTCGCGCCACCGCCTGGGATTGGCCAAGACGTCGCGTGACGACCTTTTGAGGACCGAGGAAGCTGCCGATGCGGCTCCTTCACTGCGCTTTGTGCTGATAGAAGCTCTCTGCGGCTTTGTGAATGTCATTATGGCATGCCATTTCCACACGAGTTACCATCGGGATTTTCACCGCATGTATCCATACCAGATGCGTCCACAAACGATGAAGCACTTCCGTTGTGGGGAGCATATTTTTGGCATGAAAACTTGCTTTGGTTAGAGTAAGAAATTTTGAAAAGTAGTGTGTGTCATTATTAGCAGAAAATACACGGCCCTCAGTGAAATCTGGGCGCGTACGTTCCTGAAAAGGAAGGTCAGCGAACTACATTGCCTTAGCCGACTGCTTCCATCTCAGGCCTCCCGCCCCGCCCCAAAGGTCATTGTTGGGAAAAATGGATCCAAGGCTTGGCGCACCAAATCCTGCTTTGAGTGCCATGGGGAAATGAAGAATTTTATAGAAAGGGTGAAGCAGTACAGAGCTGATACCAGACAAATGAGCAATAAGCGAAACTGGGTTGCCGAGCTCTGCAATGCATACGAGGCATTGATGGGGTCATTGTGTGAGTAATAGGACATTTAGCAGATGTAGAGAATTGTTCCCTTTTATCATACTCTCACAATACACGTTCAGAGAATGGACGGCTGACGTATGTCGAAAGCCAAGCTGCAGCTCCTCCGCACCCATACCTTCATAAGAAAATCATGTTCCGAAATTTGTTTTCTTACAAAAGCATCGTCGTTTTCATTTCTAACTTAATGTGCATCCCCAAACAAGACAGGACTATGAAAAATGACAAGGCAGCAACGGGTACAAAATCACAAGGCCATATATGAACAACTTCGATGATTGCTTGCTTGGAAGCATCGAAGGAAACCTCCCTTAGTGCGCTCCTTATGTGAATGCGCCTGTACTTAGCAGAGGTGTACACTCCTTATCTTATAATAATGCTCCCGGAAAGGTTTCACGAACATATCAGGCACGTGCTGTCCTGGAAAGGATTTCGCAAAGCCTTCACAACCTATACTTCGTCTCAAAGATATATGCAACACTGCGAACAGCCAAGGAGTCCTTGCAATTGTGCTCCTAAGTGCATCTCGCCTCTGCACACTATGGTATAGAAGTGTTCTACTGTCACCCCCGCCAATTTAGGGGGCGAGAGGCGCGTAGGAGCACAATTGCCTATTGTAGTGCTCGTGAACCTGATTGGACCGTTGTGCCTCTGCCTTTCGCAGTGCTGCAAACATCTTGTGAGACGAAGTATAGCTGCGACACAACAGTAGGCTCTTCTTAATCATCCGCTAGTTCGCAAAAAGCATCAGCGCGTGCTGCTGATCAGTTGTCAATGTTTAGCATAGAAGCCGTTGCGCGGAGCGTTTGCGCAAAAAAAGAAAACGAGACACGCGAATACAACCATGAGCCAATGCTGTCTGCCCGTCCCATCGCGAGATTGCACTCCATGAACGGATGAGCTACATGTATACGCTAAAACTCAAGCGAACGCGAACGTGATGCCCATATAGCTCACATGTAGCTCAGTCTTAATGAGAGCAAACATGATGCATCGTGTGGACCAGCGATGCTTTGGCTTTCGCAATTCTTCATTGTAAATTCCACAGCGCTCTCGGAATTTTTTTCCCTGTGCCATTAACATCTGTATTGCTGAGTTCTCTGCTTTCGGGCAAAATGAATACAAAGACGATATTTGTAGCTGCAAGCGCCACAGGCGCAGAAAAATTAGGTTACAAATCACTTGTGCTCATCACGTAGTACACAGAGGGTTTCACTCAGAACTCACTGCAATATGGGACCGGGAAATATCATGAACGGAGGTAGATCCGAGGCATCCACAACCCATGTTCCGACGGCGCAACCCAACAGCGACAGCAGAAGAAACGCCACCACGGCCATCATTTTGTGACTGAAAAAAAAATTAAATAAATAAATCTGCCATTTTAGAAACCTCGCGACAGTTGATAAAAAAGGGTTTCAAATTCGTAACCTCATCAGATAAAAAACAACTATTTAAACAATAGATCCACAGAAACCAGTTATTAAAGAGTTGCATATAATTTTGCTACAATTAGGCGGCTATCGTGTTCTCCTCTCGAGCTATATTCAATGCTAACTTTTAAAAAACTTCCTATTTACTCACTCTCAGATTTTCACGGGCTACATATGAATTCAAGAATTTGCACACATTTATATGAAAGAAACAGCTTCGCTTCAGAAATGCGTTCGGGCTTAAAATCAAGGTTGGGAACCAGCTATGAAAAACATTTCCCCTTTCTCATTAGCTGTAATCGACAAAAAAATGTGTGAAGATGCATAAAAATATTGTACACTTCTTAAGCGCGAAATACTATTCGAGATTTTTTATGAGAAACCCCCTTTTTTGGATACATGTGGGAATAATAAATAAAAATAGAAATTATAATGTAGCTTGGAGTTGTACCCTTTTTCGTACATTTGCTTGAGGGTAATTGTACAGGTTGTGTCATGCGGCTGTTCTAATTCCATCAACCTTAAGTATGTAGAGTATAAGGAAAATTCGCATGGTCACACCTAAAGATTCTTGTGTGCCAGGGATACCACAAGGTCCCCAAACGTAGGCGACCGACCAGCAAACCCGATAACTGAGGAGTTTTTTATGAAAATGTTACTACACTTTTTGAAATCCCCCTTTCGTGTCTCTCTGATGAAGGTTGTTTCAGGCTACTTACCTTTTAAATACCAGTAGTACTAGAAGGGATACAGTGAAAAGCTGGAAATCCGTAGACAGATACCATAAGTGGGGCAGCACATCCTGTTATGGAAGGAAAACATAGTCGTCATGTTGTGGGGTTGCGTTCCAAGAAGAAATTTTAAAGTTGCTGAAAATTTCTTTCAATGATTAGAAATGGACTGAATGTCCGCATATTACAACCGGGCGTGGGCAGAGCAACTTAATTTTTGTACTTGATAAAGTGATTCTTCTGTAGGAGTCCCATTGTGATTACGTTTTGCTATCGGATCTAATGATAAGGTTTGGCACGGTTTCGTTGGGGAAAAAAGGAAGACAGCCCGCGCCTGCACCATTGCATGAATATTGTTTGTTTAGATTTGCTTATCCTTATCACTTGACATATCCATTAGAAAATTCTATCAATTACCGGCGCATGGCCGTGCCTTAGCTAACTTCGAAAGCCCTCAATAGTCAAAACACAATTTTCAAAAATGTGGAGACATTTAAGCTCCGCCCTTAAAGGTATGACGCGGTACAGACGATGACAACCACACACACAAAGGCCTGGTTTATTCAAGCAGCATGGATGTATACCTGCGTATAGCTTATGTGTAGCAGGCATAACTCCTCATCTAAGAGCAATGGAAGGTTGTCCACCTTCCCACCTCAAGTGAGCATCCCTGTAGTTGGCAGCTCCTCCACACTTTCTGATATCATGCTGTCTTGTTAAGTCGCACAAACCATCGCAGAATTCGTGCTTGCGCCATGCCTGCGTTTCTTTCGCTCAGAACGGAAACGCTGACGCCAACGCCGAATTTTTTGGGTAACAGAATCATTAACGCTATCTCGTTAAATAAATGAAATCCTAATAATATCGTAATTGGTCGTGAGTGCTTCTTATTCGCGTTTTTTATGACAAAATCAGGCGGCTCGAATGGCCGACTGAGGAATCGCAAAGGCGTCGAAAAGACGGAGAGCGGAAATATCAGATATACAGAAACGAAACATTCATTTTCGCTCTTGGAGGCTTTCTTCCCTTTCATGTTGTGTTGTTTCGTAGCGCGGTTCCTTAATTACAGTACCTTATGCAGATATTCGCCACCGGTCCAAATGCATAAAAGTTCCAGATAAAACGTCTTCAATTTCCGCATAAGCAGGTTGTGACTCGAATCATTTTAAATCTCCGCCGCTAACTTTGTATGAATACGAGCCTAATTGTTTGTCAATTATATGTTAACAGTTACTGCTTTTGTATGGTTTGCGTTTCTCTGAACTGCTATCCCTCACCTCTCTCTGCCAAAGGCCTGCTGGATGCAATAAAAAAACAAACATCAAAGTGTCTGCCCACAGGCTTCTCTTCTGAGTGACACCTGTTGCGGAACACTTTCAGTACCAGTTAGGCGCAAATATCTGTATGAGGCGCGTCTTATGGTTGTAAAGACACTGAGTTGTGATGAGCCAATAGCTAATGTAAGTGACCGTAGGTACTTTACATATCCTACAGCAGGTATTAAAATGATATCCTTGTGCGCCAGACGCTTTCGACAGAATGAACTCATCTTGCCCTTGGCAGTTTTGCTTTACGGAGCATCGCCTAAGCGTTTAAGAAAACCGTTTTTTGTCTTAAGCAGAAGTTGACACCATGCATAAATAAGCTTTAGGGAGAAGGATGTGTGGTAAGCTCACCCGTGGCGTAATGTGGTAAAAATTTCTTATCATGACAAGGAGGTGCCACCAGTGGTAATCAATTTCCTGGTACATTTTCTGGAAGAAGGACTTGGTGTCCGGTCCAGAGACAAATCGTGGCAGCAGGTACATACACATGATGATGAAGAAGAGCGGGATGCAAGTTCTGCAAAGAGATCAATGTCACTGTTACTGCCTAAAGGACTAAGAATTGTTTGCGGTTTTCTTGGGTAGAGTGACATATTTTAGATTGCCTCTGTTTCTGCCCTCTGAATTCATATGCCTTGAATTTTATATCTAACCTTTGAAAATTTTAATTTAGACGTGCTGGGCTTTCTGTAAAATCAATAGAAATTTCGTGTGAAACATCGCAGTTTAATGCGTGACATTGCTCTTGTAAGCTTGGGAACTCGAGCGTTCGACGTTACGGCAAAAAAAAAAAAAAAAAAAAAAAAAAAAGCTGCGAACCACACCTTACAATTTCTGCTTCGTTTCAAGAAAAAAATGCGCGTCCACACATGATAGAAGACCTTGTTGCTGCGCTCCAATCGGCGCATTTCCTGGTATAGGTAGGTGTGGTAGAGAACGAACGCAAGAACGAAACACACAGTTGATGAAACTTTCTTGCACGTGATTTCTCTTTTATGTTTACCCCGGGTAATGCTAAGCTCACAACAAGATGTGCTGGACGGCATGTGGTGCGGTGGCTATGATCTCGCGCCATGTGTTTGGGCTGCGGAAACTGAGGCACCAGAGCATGAGTAGAATACCTTTCTATTTCGCATTTACATCCACGAGCTTCCTACAAGTGCACGCAGGATGTAAAATAACCGCATTTAGTGCTCTGTTTTCTAACTGGAAGCTTGGCAAGAAAATGCGATAAATTTATTTTGTTGCTCAAGTCTTAATGCGATGCGCCTGCGCACTAACGTCTCTCTGCTTGTCATACTGAATATCAAAACGTTCTTACCTGATGAACCGCCTAAGCACTCCTATAATGAAGACAATGGGGCCGGTTCTCTTTTGTCTGCTCACAGTAAGGGTGAGGAAAAAGCCGCTGGAAAACAAGGTGAACACTTCTGTCAGTTATGTGCAGGCGACGCACAAGCTGGCTACTTATCACTCTAGCAGCCACCCGGAAGTAAAATCGCTAGTACAGAAATAAATAACGAATCGAGAATTATGTATTGTGTATTTTGTATAGTCGTATCACATCACTGAACAGCCCCTTCACCTCCACCACCCCTCTCCCCTTTTTCTTATAGAAAGGATAACAAAATCCCTTGTTTCAATGTGTGAAAAGGTGAACATATATTTTGTGTTGAACAACGAAAGGAACATATCAGACTTCTATTTTTTGTTACCTCAAATATATTAATCTCTAAATGTGCTTCTTTTTCCCACGCACCTATGAGTAAAAAAAAAGGCCCAAGAAATATCCATGGTCGACGTTTTTTAGTGTTCTTACATGCACTAGGTTATGTGAAATTGTATGTATACGATTACTTGGGTCTTTTTTGTTCAAGCTGTTTTACCACTAATTTCGTTTTCCTTTTCTTGCTCTAGGTTTTGCTACTGTGGCCGGGCTCTGAGAGGAGGAAGACATTTCAGTTATGTATAACGTAACCTACCTGAGGAAGAAGAACGTTCCAACGCTGCTGAATCCTGCCGTTATAATCATGAATGACCACTCGTGAGAAGTAATCAGCAAATTCAACAGACGTGCTGGAATAGTAAGAAAGCTATTAGGAATCTTCTCGCGCCATATGAACTGGGGTGTCGATTTGAAGACACCAATCATGTGATTAAATAAAACTGATGTTTGATAGGATCTTTTAGATAGATGTAATGATTCGATTAACAAGACGAGCAGGTTTCTTACTGTATTAGCATCGTAAGGAGGCATGACCTCTGTTCTATGTCTAGGGGAAAGGCAACGTTTTATAGGCAATGGGGTGAGCTTCGAGCTTACAACGTAAGGAAGCTGAGCATCACATAAAACAACTGGCCCAGCTATTCACGATAAAAGTTTGAAAGGAGGCTAGGGAGCGCTCTCAACAATAGAGGTCCCTGGTAAGAGATCGAAATAATAACATGAAAAACACAGACAAAATGTTCTAACTTTTCTTCTGGCAGCAACATCTAATTCGAATTCGCTCTTCGTTTCCTCCAGTCTATCATGAGACCAAGAGACTACTCCAACCCCAGAAGAAGAGTAGTCGACAAAGAAACTCGATTGTAAGAATGGAGCAGGAAGAAAGGGCACAAGAGGTTTTTCTATGCTTTCCATATCTACCCTGTGCCAGAAGACGCTTGGCTTCGTTGTACAGTGTAGTTTTGAGACGTAGTTTCAGCCTGACGAAAGAGTAACAAGTTACAATGAAACGTTGCGGACGAGGCGGCAACATTTATTCATCATAAGCTCTACTTTCCATATTTAGTTTTATGACAGTTAAGCTTCAAGATGTATTGATTGGTACCGAACACAACTGCAGCCTCCTACGTAAATATGCGCGCAAATTAGGCGAGCAGGACAGTGATAGAAACTGCGGAAAAAAGGTTTTCCACTCTCAGTGGCACATATTTTTCTCAAAATTTAACAGGACATCAATTTGTGACCTTGTAATCAATTTGAAGTCGGGTTCTCCCTGGCCCTCCCGAGATGCTTGCTCTATACTGCATTCTAAGAGGAAAGACAACATTCCCATTCTGCGATGCTATCAAGAATGCATTAGGTCAGCTCGCCAAATGATGTGTGCGTTTTTGTCCTTCTTTAGAGAAGTCGTAACCATCTGGTCGCTTTCGTCATGATGGCTTCCTCACACGGCAAAAAGACCGTAATGAGTGGATGGCCGATATGTTGAAGTTAAAGGCGTGGAATGGAAGTATGACGATATCCACCTGTGCCTTGATAGAAGCAGCATCAGATATCACGCACTGAAGTAGCGCAATATTATAAAATGTGAAAATTTTGAAAGAAACAAAGCAATCCTCGATTTGAACGTAAGATTATATATACAGCTTTCAAGGCTTAGTTTGCTTCATGTGGTCTACGCAAAAAAAGGTTGGTGATTCAACGATTACACGGACACTTTCACAAATTGAAAACGATGAAGAGGAGCTATCGATAACAGATTACTTATGCATATGAGGCGTTTTTAGATGCGTAACTTACACAAAGCAATGGCACTCGTTAACTGAATAACATAGAAGCTGCGGTCCTACGCGCTCCGTTTTTTTTTTTTACGTTTTCTTTTGAAAAGCAGGCAGCTATAGGTTGCTAATCAATAGACCCGGCCTTCTAAGCGCGCACAGAAAGCAAGGTGGTAAATGCGTAGCAACCAACGTGATCTACTCACACCAACTGTCCGACATAGTCTGTCCGCAGTGGCACAATACAATGTGGACAATGCACCAGAATCTCATGCCGTGCAGGAACTGAAGGGCGTACTGTTCAGCGTTAGCCTTGTCAGCCGCTCTGAGCAGCATACTGGTGTTGGATATCATGGAGAACCCATTGCCGAGTTTGTGAAGCATACCTGGATGGGAAGGGAATGACAATAGCACATAAGAAACTGCTGTCGACTTGATAAAGCCTGGAAAGTGGTTTGCATAAGACAAATAGTTTTGTCCAAAAAAGCACCTTTAGCCGCCTCAGCCTGTAGGGCTTGATTGAAATACATATTGAATATATTTAGAATAATAACTGAAAACGCGCATATGGACGATTTATTTCAACGCTATTTTTCTGAATATTGAATCCTAGTCTTAGTGATGAGTTGGGCACATTCTCATGAAAGCTCCAGAATTCAAAATATTACTATTACACAAATTAAATAATTATGTCAACAGTTGTGGCTATGGGAAGGATGCCGGCAGGAATACTGAAATAATTTTATAGCGGAAAGTTACTGATAAATCAGGGATTTCGAGGAATACACTGCAGCCTTCGAAATCACGATACAAATGTCGAAACGAAAATCGTACGCTTACTATGTTCTTTAATCCATTTTGGCTTGCTTTTCGTCGAGTAGTCCAACCACGTGCTCGCTGCAATGATGGCGATCAGGACGCCTAGGAATATGCTGTAAGTAAAAGCATTGGAATTGTTAAGAAAGCAGAGCCATTGTATTTGCAGCACACAATTTTGGGAAACCAATTTCAACTCAGTCCTTTGCAGCCGAATGGTCAGAAGTTTGAATTACTCCTTGTTACTATTCTATGCTCTAAACAAGATTGCAATACATCAATAATTTTAAATATTTATTATGTGGAGCTCCCAGATGCACTAGGATACAACCTTCTGCACTATCTCTCTTCTGCAGAGCAGGGATCTCTGGAACCGGAAGGCATCCGAGCATCATGCTTCAGGCTCTTTCGTATCCCACTACACTAAGAGAGACTGGTGATGCTTTCACTGGCCAAACAAGCAAGTTATCTGCATCAGGATATATGAAATCTTTCTGATGTTCACGCCAGGTAGAACCGGGTTGGTCACCAAACAGGTCCGCGGCCCATACAAGTCAAACTTCGAAACAATGTTCATACCACTGTGCAGAAAACCTGCCTGGCTGATTTCTGACTTAGTTGTCAATGCAGGTATTTTCAAAATTAACTGACAACTTATTTGTGTCAGCAAGAAGTGATGTAACAAAGTTTCGCTAAAAATCAGGGCTACATTTTCAAGGTGTAGAGGCATGAGAATAACAAAGGAACTTGCTTGACAGGGAACAAACGAAAACAGAGCAGGACGGGATTAGGTTCGCTTATAATAATTGCACTCGAAGTGTATTGAAAGAGCGGGCGCAGAATGGGTGCGAAAAGGCTTCCTTCATATGCAGTTACCTTTCGTTTCTGGGAAACAAGCGTAAGTGAGAGGTACTTACACAATGCCCAATTGTGCCTTAGTCCATGGCTCCATTTCAGCCGTCACGCAGTTAGACACTTCAATGCGCACAAGTGGGGGCTTCACTGTAAAATAAATAAACAAAACGTTATGCGAACCCATTAGGCCATAAAAATACCTGTGCGCCTTCGGCAGTAAATAAGTTTACCCTTCTTGCATCGACCATTCTCTGCGAACCGCTGCGGCTATAGGGAGGGCGCCAAGTTATTTTTGACAACCTCTTCAGGACTGACGGATAAGCAGCCACTCGCGCCTGAGCGAGAAACGATATATTTCTTACTGGCAGCGAGTCACCACTTCCAGCTTGAGTTCATAAGCACGAGAGCAGACGAGTGCATTGTAAGATGGGGGTTGGAGCTCAGAATAGCGAGGTGTAGAGTTATGGAGTCCTGCCTAGCTAGAATAGCTTTGTGGATAGTAACGGCATCTCGATTTCATCCATTGTGTCATTCAGACATATCACGAGAAAAGAGGTCCACAGAAATGGTAGAAGCGTCCGAGATTCCACATGATAGTAACGGATCCATTAAAGCACACAATGACTGAGATTTTAGCAAAGAGCTGGAATTTGGTAACATGGCAAAAAAGGTTTTCGATCTGCAAATGGATGGCTTATTTGATGTCCCCTAAAAAAAGATCATTGCCGCCTAAAAAATGTCGCTTTGCGACATCTGACATGAACCAAAAAGTCATCAATCACTGACAACCAGTCACTAATTATTGACGTATATAAAGAGTATATATAGACGTATGACCGTAAAAGTGAATTATCAATAGTGATAGATAATAAATAGTAGCGTATAATGCCAATACGATAGACTTATTAACAGTAATCGCGTTTGGGTTTCAACAGTGTCACTGATTACAATTCCTAATCATTGCAACCTAAAAATGCAAATTAATGGTATTCAACATAAATTAACATTAGTTCCCATTAACCAGCACTAATAACATCACTTGTATTTATGAAAACAGCAACACTCCATAGAAACTCTTTCGCTTTAACCGCACGCATGTTCTTTAAGCGCCACTGGCAATCTTCTATTAACAGCTTCTTAGAGTTTATAATTAAGCATAAAACCAGCTTCTTGGTCGTTTTATCCTGCCTTGAGTTGTCAGTGTGGTTAACGCCGGCGCCCATTCCTTTTGGCTGTTTTAACGCTTTTCCTTCTTGTGTGATATGCTTGTTCTTTCTTGTTCTTGTGTGTTCTTCTTGTTCTTCTTGTCGTATCTTTCTTCAGATACTTGGTGTTCATCGGCATTAGCCCCATTTGCGCCTTTTATCACGATAACAATGTCATCGTTTCATCTAACTACTCACGTCTTCCGTGGTCGCGTGACAACTCTTCGGTTTCAGCCCTTCATGTCACCTAAGTGCCCGTTTCACTCCGAAATACGAGTCAGTTAAAAGTTGTGCGCGCCTTTTTCTTCGTGTCCGTGCATGTTGCTTATGCAGCCTCCATGTGCAGCGGCGTTGAACGACGAAAAGCTAATCTTTCGCAGTGACAAAGACTACAGGAAGCAGGTCACTGTTTGTTTCTTAGCTATTGTATCTCTAATTTAGTGCAGTATGCGCGGGACTTAAATTTACTTAAAAATTTGCCGATACATGCGGACGAAGAGAAAGGTAAGTCTTAAGATTAGCGTCTTCAATTGAAGGCCCTGTGAGTACCTTATCTCATTTCTGGATTTCATCTCGGGATGAGCAGCGCAATCAAGGTATGCAGTAGAATGAGAAATTTCTATGTCACTTTTAAATCACCGTGTTATATAAATTCAGGTATACTCAGTTCGGATAAGAATTTGTTCGGAATGCAAGCGCTCCTGATTTTAGTTGCTCGAATATTTACTTGAGGCGAAAAGGTTAACGGCAGCTCATCAAACAGCGCCTATTTGAGTACTACTATTCAACTTTGAGGCATCTAGAGAAATTTACCCGCCGCCATTTGCAGCCATC
>JAJIZL010000146.1:247590-265557 GCA_023969395.1 Amblyomma maculatum
AAATAAATAAATAAATAAATAAATAAATAAATAAATAAATAAATAAACAGAAGTACTGTCAGTATATCTTTTAAATCTACTTTGTTTTATTTTGCTTATTTCCAGAGTGACTACACCTATATTCATTTGCAACATATTTACGGTTGCGGCAGCATTGACGTGCGTAGGGCCATTTACTGCGGTTACAGATAGGCGCTTGCACGTTAGCACCGGTGTGTGCACAAGGCTCGTTGGGAGACATGTTTAGAAAAGACATGGTTATTCAACAGACGTACGGATCAACACAGATATTTACGAAAACATTTTGGAGTTTGTTAAGCTTTTATGGGCAAAGAAAACGTAATCGAAGGCTATTTTTTTTTTTTTTTTACTGCCGTGGCATAGCAGTGATCGAAGCAATAAATACTAAAGAAAGCGATGGCAGGCCAATTCGTGGGACATATTGAGAGAACGCAAATAGCCCTTACAGATGAGACAGGAAAGAAGCAAACAGCCCGAATAGCGAAAAAAAGAGAAAGAACTCAGTTTTTAGCAGCAATCGCGCATGTGCGTAAAGTAAGAAAGCGCCGTCGAAATCAACAGACCTTAGGGATAAATTACACATTTTTTCGCATAAGCCAATCGATGTCACGCTCAGGCATGTGTCACGGTCTGTTTGTATACCCATGAGGTTCGAATAATTTCTTATCAATAAACGTCTCCTTCTTGTTACTAAACGTCACAACGCATTCGAATGATTGGCAGTGCACCACTAGGTGAGTCCCGTTATCATACTTCGCTGACCAGAGTCTAGTTTGGCTGAAGTATACTTTTCCGCAAATGAATAGTGCTATGTAGACCATGCACGTTTTCCTTTGTAGGCAGTTTTATTATTAGATTTATTTCTTTGTGCAATTAGCTTTTCCAGTTTTACCTTTCGTGCCATTGCAAGTACAGAAGGGTGAAACTTGCAAGGCATTGAAAAGGAATGTTAAAGCCAATCAAACCAAAGCAATAAATATTTGAAGCTTCGGAGACAGCAAGATATACCGTCATGACACTTGTGTTCCTTTTGGCTTCAGTTGATTTGTTGATTCAAGAGAAGCTTCCTTCATTCAACCTAGATTATTGATTGTGTGACGCCCTTTGTGTAGTCCGGGAAAACACTTCCATGTGCTCTTTCTGTCGAAAAAAGGGTTGTTGCTTTTGACAACAATTGAAAGCATGTATCTCCACTTTTTACCTTCTGCTTCTATTCATTCTTAGGGCGAAGTTTTTATTGCTTCGAACGTTACACTGTTGGGCAAATAGGGATAGTATATAGAGAGGCAAGCGAGCACAGGTTGCTTACTGTATTTCTACTTCCTTATGTAACGCGTAATTCTAGCGCTATTTTTTGTTTAGGAGTATGTTGCTTGTGTCCAGATAATCGCCTCATGGCCACAAAACATTGTTATAAGTGCGCCACCCAAAACTAATGCGAACTTCGGCCTATTCATTGATAAAATGAGTCTAAGCGGTTTTAATTATGCACCCGCATGACTAGCCCAGTATGTAGTATCTGAAGTTTTACGAAAGAAAGAAATAGAACAAATAATGAAAGAACGAGTTGACTCATGAAAACGAGGGTAAACAATAAGTTAGTAAGCAGAGTTGCATGGCTTTTGATGCATTCTATGCAACATGACAAGACAATACTCTCCAGAAAGCTTCTGAATACCACAGGTCATCTCAACGTCGGCAGTATGCATCAAAGTCAGCACACCAATGGTTCAGTTCACTTCGTTCAGAGCCGGCGCTCTTAAAGACCCACAAAACGCATTGTAGCTTTCAATTTAGGTATATACTCACGTTTTAGGGCCCAAGGCTCGAGGTTCTGGACGGCCCTCATCATTCGAAGGAGGGCGGTGCTGCACTCTGGTCGCACTTCCGCTTCCAGGAGCTTCCTCCTGAGCGACTTTGGTATGTTCGCGAAGCCGCCGGCTAGTGCGTTTCGCAGCGCCCGTTCAAAGTCCACATCCTCCTCTTCTTGATTGTGTCCAGTAGCTGAGGTTGTGGACGCTGTCGTGCTGGCTTCGTCATCTTTGGTGGAGTCTGTTACGTACTCGGCTCGAGAGCACTGAGTGAAGAGCACTGTACACACTGTGAAAAGCACTAGACACACCTTCGACGGGCCACAACCTCGTCCCCCTGAAGGATGTAGTAGGAGCATGGTTGATTACACTCAAACCGGAACAAAACGAAGTGAAAGAAGCAAAGATCAGTTTTTCTCCGTCTCGAAAATTCCAAGAAGAGAGCTGAATCCCGTGAGTTACTGGCTCGTGCAGTCCGGGGGCAGAGCTTTCACTCAGAAAAAGGAACTGCTCCAGTGAAGCCAAGAATTTCGCAATAGCAACGAACTTTAAGCAAGGAGAAAGAATCCAGTGCAAGAATAGCATACATTTGTGAACTTCGTTTCTATAAGTGAAAAGTTGTCTTTCTTCTAAAATTCACGGGGCGAAAACGTCTTCTTTACACAAGCGTTCCGCGAGAAACGTTACAGGGCGCCAACTCCTTGACCAGAAGATACAGGGGATGGAAGTTTCGTTCTGCAGTCACAGCAGTCGACGCGGAACCCCACAACTTAACGTTTCCACTGTTGGCCCGAAGCAGAGTGAACACGAGACGTGAAGTCTCTCCTCGAGCCGTCTTCGACGCATCCGAAGACACATGCAGCTATTTGTGGGCACGCGGATGAATTGCGCCCCTGGCATTACCGCCGCCTATAGACCCGTTCGTGCGAGGAGGTGACGGGGGGACATTTTCTCTGCTCGTCGTTCCACTCACCCGCATCCGCCGCCCTCGACGCCAGCCTTCTGACGACATTTTCTACGTCACGCCGCTTTCCATGATTTTGAGTTAGCCTTCGGTCTTCGGAACAAGTCTCCTCTCAATCCTGTACTCACCCTGCTTGCGGCGAGGGAATGCTGCCAGATTAATCGCTTGGTCTTTCTCTCGCTTTCTTGGTCGTTGGGCCGCGTTCAGCTGCCGCTCAGTGCTTTCACCGCAAGCATGCTTCTTAGGAAATTAACGTTGACTGCAAAAGTTGCGAAAGTAGGAAAGTACGTCACTAAGAACCTGAAACTACAGCCTTCAGGGATTCCGGTGAATATGGTACGAAGAGCAACCAAAACAAATGATGCGGTTAAAATTCCCCAATTCATAATAAATATGCGGAGAGTGCAGCACGTCACGAAGTCGCACTGCTCATGTTGCTGCGTCGTTTAATAGAGGCGTGTTTGCGAATATTTTGTCAATAACGAGTTGTAAAGACATCCTGTGTGGGTGAAATAGGCCGATAGGTCAACATGCAGCTGAACAAATTCGTGGGGCTGCTATTGGAGTTTCGCTGTGCGGAGGGAAAAATATGTTCATCTACCCAGATACACAAAATAAATTGGTGGAAGAGGCCGCTACATGCATGTGTACAGTCATAATTGTTTATTGTCAGTACTTGAAAAAATTCTCCACTAGGAATGTTCATCGCTTTAAACGAAGCCAAAAACGTTTTATGGGAATGGAGCATGATTGTAGCCACCAGTTGACAAACCCATTGAAACTATTACCAAATGTGCTCACACTCGGCTCAAAAGGTAAGGAAAACAATAAGATTTGCACAGAGTTAGCCTTTGATGAAACAGAAGGCTGTATTACGTTCCTGCCGAGTACGTAACAGCAGCTCATCCAACATCAAAAGAGCGAAACGCGAAGCGAACGCAGGAAAGGTTTCAGCGTGCGCCCTGCAGCAGTTTCCCAAAGTACATTTGCAGTAGACCCAAGGTAGATCATTTGAAGGACGCACTTCAACAAAAAAGGCGAATGGTTTAGCGCTAAACTAGACAAATTGCAAATTCAAAAGGAAGAAAACTCGCTTTCTACCAAGATTTTATAATTTTGTGCTAAGTACAAAATAATTGAAATGATAGTAAGAGCTCGCAGAAAATCGATTTCAAAAGCCACATCTTTAAACCTGTATGTTCTAGTAACGAGAGCGCATACCTAGACAAGAACTTGTTTTAATAAGTGAAAAAATGTGCTAATTGTTTTATATGCACCAGTTTTGCCAAATGCTCACATTAGCAGCACGACCTAAAATTCCATTTCTCCAATCCTTGCAACACATTTAGTTCACAAGTTCCTTCTATTTGCTGATAGTGAGCTGAGCGGGTCGGAAATGTAAGGTGACTACATAAATACAACACTTAGTGATAATTGATATATTGGCACCAGTACTATGGAATAATTTTAAATTAGCATTCAACATATGCTTCAGTTGACAACTATATAATGCACGTAATTTATTCACTCATACTAACTCAAGGTTCTTCCTGGGAAGTTGATGGGCTTGTTATATACATAATAGATCGTAATAAAGACAGACATAAAAGAAAAATGTGTAAGACAGACAAGTTACATACATTTTTTTGCTAAAGCCATCGACGAGGGTGGTTCGGTTAAGTTCTAGGTGGCACTTGTACAGCAGGAAGTTACTACGTCTACCGCTAGGGCATCCAGTGGCACTGGTGAACACTTTCATCATTAGCGTACAAGGGGCATAAAATCCCTTGAAATTTAACGGTTTTGAAGGCCACCGTCATTGCTGGAATAGTAAACGATGGCAGGTGACATGTGGAGTTAGTTCAGATGCCACCGGCGGAATGTGGTTATCTTTCATTTACTGCCTATTCGATAATTCTGCTCGTAGAAAATGAATGTACAAAACATTTTTATAAATCAACACCTGAGCGTTACGCTGGTGATTAACACCAAGAAGAAATCTTTAGGAGTACTTGTAACATATGGAGCTTTTATGTAACGAAGCATGGACAGAAAAGTGAGGGTCTCTGAGAAATTCATTCACATTCACAAGATGGTCTTGCCTAAGCAGATGCAGCACGAATCATGCTAAAAGGTTTATGCAATATGCCGCGGCTATAGTCTACGAAATTCCAGGCAGTTGTGGACGTCCCTACATTGTTCACAATTAATCCTCCACATTACCACCGGATAGAGGGTGACCGACCATGCTTAATGCACTGCATTAAAAAATATCATTACGTGATATGATTTGTATCGAGGTTTTTGGGCAGAAGCAAGAAGTACAGTAGCATGTACGTTGGTTGGCGGCCTGCTACGTCGAGAAAATCACTGCTGGTTGCATCAGCTAAAGGTAGAGTTCTTTGCGCAATTTACAAAACAATTCTGTGGCATTTAGTTTGAACCATGAACATGCTTGTCCTCCCACCCCTTTCTTCGCATCACTGCGCTTTATTCCTACTTTTTCTGATAATTTTGTCGTTATTAGAAATTTGTAAATCAAAAACAAAATTTTTGAAAAATATTCTGGAGAACAAATATAACGTTTTGAATTTTGCAAATGCATTCTTAGAGTGAACTTTTATGTTGAAGCCCACTGCACATAATAAGTTTGTGAATTAGTATTCATGGACCAGCCTGCTTCAAAAGAGAGATGTCAAGCGTTGCTTCCTTTATTTACACATCCTAAAATTTATTCATGGCGACTTGTATTGCCACCTTGAAAACTTAAGTAAAAAACAAGGCAATGTCGAGCACTAGGTTATCTGGAAGGAGTTAAGCCACTGACTGGGATCCTGCGATGTTGATGTAATCAGCATCATGTGATGGTGCATAATGAGTAGCATGATGTCATGAGTGATGTTGTGTGTAGTTGAGAATGCTAGCACAACTGACACCAGATCGCCTTTGCCGTCACTGCTGCTGTTCTCTAACACATATGGCAAGTCTCAAATACAAATTTCTCTTTTGTTAACTGGATTTCTAACATGAATGATGCTAACTGTTCTGGATAGCTTTTCAGGTGCCTTCAGAAGACGACAGTTTTAGTTTTGAACATAGCCAATTCGGGTTTCCTTTTTTTGCATCAAACTTATTAGCGACAAAAACATTTCCAGCAAAGCAGAATCCCAGTAGCTCGAAAGTATTGCCCGTTATATTTCGTAAAGCATCCTGTTGAGATCCACACACAGGCTTGTTTGTAAGGTCGAGGACTGTGCGTGAAAGCAGCTGCCGTCTGCAGGTTTGCTTATTGAATGTTGTACGATTTACCTCAAAAGAAAGCAAGGTGGTGCTCCTGCCGAAAGTTTGCTTCATGTATTGCAGAGAAAGGCCAGCTTCTTGTTTTTGAGCATCTGCCATTATATTCGTGCTTCCCTCCTTCGTTGGTGAGATGAGAGTACCGCGTAGAGATGCTTCTACCAGCTTCTTGCGCGCTATGCCTGCTTTTCAATAAGTGTTCCGGCCTTTAAATTCAATGGCTTTACCTGGATATACCTTGTTGCCAAGGGTACATAAAGGCACTTTTCCTTATTGTTCTCGTGCGTGTTTTCGCAATGTGGCCTTGCCTCGCGTAAATGGAGGCAGTCGCGTGCCACACGAATGAAACAAAAATAACCTAAACATGAATTTTCTGACAGGCGACTCCTCACTCATTAGCTGTGGCGAAACGCAAGAGGTTAAATTCCGGACAAGCCACCTGTTTGGGTGTTCCACCGACAATTATCTCTGCTGATATCATTATTGAACATCTATGCGAATTACATGTCAACCGGAAAACGGTATAGAGAAGGCGAACACATCGAGAATGATAAGTGTCATTTCCCCCTTTCGCGTTATCTTGCCGTGTGTCTGTTCTGCTTTTTGCTTGTTTATTGTGTCCTTGATTCCGTGGAGCACTCATTACGTCACAAGAACGAGACACGAAAAGGTGTATCTATCGTGTAGCAGGAACTGCAAAGGCGGGGATGTTCGGAATGTTGGAGGAGGATAGAAAATGTTCATGCAGAAATCTCACCAGCCTTAAATTTGGAGGATAAAGTATGTTTACGGTATTATATATTGTGTCGATAGTACCGCCCCTTGCACTTCCACCAACTATCTGTCCTATATATGCCTTAAAATTGTCCTTGCTATTGAGGCCCGGTTGCAATTCTAAAGAAGTGGGTAAAGGGGTACCCGTCAGAGTTAAAGCTATCGAAGGGAAGTCCGGGTGTACGGAAAAACTTCTTCAAGAGTAACCTACAACGCGACAATCAGATTTCGACTCTACCAGCCTTTTTCGCCAGAGTACGTTTTCTGCAAGCACTGTGTGCGTGGTGGCTGAGCGTGCGAATCCGCGAGTGATATGTGCGAGTGTTGTGGGTCGTATTTTAGCTCGATCAGGATATGTTTTATTTGTAAATAATGATTTTACTTTCTTCCAAGTATGCGTTCAAGTGTGGAAAAATGTGTTTGCCTCTAATGATATTTTGTCGTCTGTGTTTGTATTTATTTCCGTGTTGCAGATTCACAACGCATTTCAGGAATTATTTGGGGTCAGATATGCGTTTTGTGCTTTTTTATTTGGTATTGTGAATCCACTCCGCAGTGACTTTTTTTTTTTTTTTGCAGTTACGGTGCATAAAATGAAATAAAAAAAATTTCAACGGCCACCATTTTCTCAGATAGCATATAGAGCAAACATCTTCTGGAATGCGAGCCCCATCACCAAATTGTAAGAATGCGCCGGCACGTGTCAGCTGCACCGTGTTCGAGAAGCAAATTGCTTCTCTCTCTGTGCTCATTTTACCTGCAGAAGTTTTCTTGCAGTAGGGCCGCTACATCGCTATCGTCCACTTTCGCGCGAGGGGCAGATCATCGTCAAAACATTTCGCAAACTCTCCGTCAAGGCCACTACTCATGCCTTCTAATCTTGCGTTTTGTATTTTTTTTTCACTTTGACTGTTCATTTTTCCTTCGTTTTCTTTAGCCCCTGCCGTTGAAGCAAACTAGCATGCGCCAATTGCCGGCTACATTGATGCAAGCTGCATATATTACGGAACGGCGCTGGCAACATAACTTTTCATCACTGGATAATAACGGCCGGCTCGCTTCATACTCCTCTGGTTTGCGCATAATTATCACTAGCGTCACTCGAAGAGTACGTGAGCATGGACGTACTCAGGGACGAACTTAGGGAGCACACGTTCGACACGTGTGCACAGCGCTGAAAAAAAAAAAGAAATTGCAGCAGCCCTGAGCAACTGATCTTATATCTCAAAATAAATGGTGATAGCTTGAGCGCATCCAAGATCGTAAAGTGCACACAACTGCGTCCCAAGTTTCGGTGTGCGCTACGCGTCCGCTCAACACTGACTGCGAATACAGTATGCCACCTGAACTGTCATCTGGTGTTAGGATGATGTTGAATCCGGAAAGAAATATACCTCAGAAGAGAAACAAAACAGAAAGCTAATCATTGTATTGTCTCCATCCCTGCACTCTTGTGCATTCGCAATTTTTAGTCGTGTCCACACTTATCAGTCGAAGCAAAATCTTTTCATGTTACATAAGTTGTGGTGAACCTTTCACATGGGACCCCAGAGTAAGGAGCTCTTTTATCAGAAAGTCTAGCAGCTCCGTGTGACAGTATATTTCGAAAGTATCTTTTAAACAGCGTTCGGGCTTTTAAAGGTTTTTTTCATCGTTATGTACCTACTGAGCACACACCTCACATGGGAACAACGCCACTGAAATCTGTGTAATACATTGCATGCAAATACCTTTATGACAACTGCCTACTTTCGAAATGAAGCCGGAGCATTCGGCTACAATGCCAAGTTGACACTCACCCATTGTGAGGTCATGGCAAACGTGCTGCTCTTAAAACTGAACCAGCTATTTTGGTGGCACAGACGAGTAAATTTGTAAAGTACTTCAGAAGCTATTACTGAATCATTATCGTCTAGCTTGGCCGAAGAGTGTGTTTATTGCGCTTTCCAATATGTTTTTATACCACAGACGTTATCTAGTAATGTTGAGTTATTCCTGAGTGTTTATGTTTCACAGAACAACACAAGAGTGGAAGTAGTTATTGCCAGAATAAATTGTTGCAGTGGGTACTGCAAATAAATTTGAAACTACAATAGTTGCTTTGCCTTGCAACACGTTACCGAAAACGCTATTTATATTATTTTGTCTAATCAAATATTGGTACCCCTGGATTGTGCTAGGGTAAGACAAGGTTAAATGATACTTGGGATAAACTGAGACATCTCAAGACTAACGTTATCTAGTACAACCTCTGACAAAGCGATGAAGTTTTTAAACGTCGGGGAAGTGCCGCTTGATGTATGCTTTACGGAGACCAAATACCGTGGGTATCTAGCAAAACGGTCTGCTTGAAAAAGTTTTAGCATTGAATTTTATTGAGGGGCTGTCTGGCCAAACAGTGCGAAGTTCTGCTGCTTTGTTTTCTTTTTTTGAGTCATGCAGGAAAGCAACCGTAAACTACTGCGACACGGTGTGTATCTCTGTAATGCCTTGGCCTTCAGAGTAAATATATAAAAAAAAATCTGTTTCATAACTCTGTCTCGCTATTGAAGTGCCGATTGAATTGTAGCGCCCTAGATTGTAGTACTAATGTCCACGAAATTAATTAAGGCCGAGGATAAAGCGCACAATGGGACGTTCAATCTCAGAACTATTTTCGCTCGTGTACTACTTGTTTTTGAGTTATTTACTTTTGTGTTCTTTTTACAGTAATTTGTACATATAAAAGAAAAGAAGGGTCAGGCCTGCTTGGAGTGAGGACAACATCAAGAAATCGGCGAATTGTGTGGGCCAGCAAAAGCATTCTACGCGCTTCGGGGCAAACCTTAATCGAAAACAGGGATGTCTTGCAAAGGTGAACAAAAATTTAGCTGTGAGCTCTACACCAGTGCTTTACAAAACAACTCGGTTTACAAAGATAAGTTCTTTTTGTGAAGCAAGGAGAGCTTTTAGAGCATGTTTTGTTTACTGAGAGGTCCCTATTTAGACCGGAAAAGGCAGTCGAGCAAACGCTGCCAAGGAGTTACGTTATGTTAGAAGAAAACAGAACAGGAAATTTTAAAGGCACGCGGCTGTCATCGAAGTGTTAAATCGCAAGCTATATCTATACAACGAAAACGTTCCACTAAACTCTCGGCACGTAAAACGTGTCCCACCTGATGTGTCGGTTTGACACGGGGGTTGGGGCAAAATGAGGCAAATGAGACTTTTTACAATTGGCTACTTCATAGTTTTAATTTTACTGAATGAGCCAATTTTGATAACTTAGCCAAGGTGCTATAGAAGGTTTCTGCACTAATTGTTTTCGATTGCCCACAAAAGACAAGAAATAGTGTCAATTTGAAAATTTGTCTCATTTTTCCGCGCCCGGTCTTTATATTCTTAGTTTAGTACCTGCGGCAAAACGACAATCCTTCGATGTACGTACATTTGCCTATTGTTTCCTGTGACAATTACTTTGATTGCTTTTTTTCTTGAGTGCGAGAGTACTACAGTTCTGCATATCCGGGCATATAACCGCCCTCTTAACAGCCTCGGGTAGAGAAGTTTGACAAATCTTTGCGTTTGGAATTATTTATCTAATTTTACTGGCCTTTGTATGAACACCTATATTGAGGCTGTCGCATATCAGGCCAGGGGAAAACAACTTCGTGGCCCTTCGGTTTCGATGCCGAGGTGTTGTGTTTGACTTGTCTAATGTTTTTATGCTTGGGATACTTGTTCAATATCTTGCCGTCATGCAATATTTGTGCACGTAGGGGAAAATCTGATATGCGGGACTCACAACGTTAAGAATTTGTGAGTGCCGCGTCAATGAATGACGCCTTTCCGGTGACCGTTCGAAGATCCCCAAATGCCCACTGTGCATGAACCTTGACGGCACAAGAGGTCAACATGCCTTATTGAGCGTTGGAGGGCGGCACTAGACCTTCACGTAGATGACGCAGCGGGCAGGTACATCGTCTTAATGACGTCTGAAAATATCCCTTCGCGGCCCCCTCTGAAGAGTGTTGATGGAAACTCTGTGCGCTGTTGACAAAACATTCGAAGGTGATTACCGGTCAACTGCCCATGAAAGTAGCATTGGAGTACGAGTCATCTGACACAGTCGCCTTCTTGAATTATGTCGGTTGAGACAGTATGAGCAAATTGCCGCAAGGTTATCGCCACAATACTTTTTCTCTCCCTTGACGATTTCCCAGCAAAAGTGAACAGCATCGCAGAGGGCAGAAAACCACATGCAGGTATAGTTTGATCTTCTTCACTAAAGAAAGAACTTGCAGCCTTTTGTGTGGTCTGCTAGCCCCTCTTGCCCTTTATGGCCAATAGTATAATCAGCTACATAGACCACGGCATAAGGAAAGATTAGTAATGACAAAGCGTATATTAGACCACCTACGTAGCTGCAGTTTGTTCTTGAGTACGTTTACACAGACAAAGCGCCGAGAACGTTTCTCCACAATTGTGCAATACCATTGGCGCGCCTAGTATTTCAATTCGTAAGAATATTTACATGGCGCCGTTGAACAAAACATTTTACACATTTTACACAAAATTTATGTTTAAGAGAAGTTCAGAACAGTGGCTTCGTTTGCTGCCGAGCTTGCTGCGGATGGTAATGAATGAACAGCTGTAGTTTTTAAAAGGAATTACAGAATGGTAACATTTTGTTTTTATCGGATGACATCATTTTTTGTGCAGTGCAGGTTTAGGGCACTCGGCTACATTACGGTATGTATATGCTTGAGGAAACATTGCCTGATCTCGAAAGAGCCTGATGGCGTAGTTATGTCACCAAAATACCTTTTAAGGACTATTTCTCAGTGTATTTGAACAAACATAACCGGTGGCAGAAAGCGCCGCTTTGTTCTAACTAATGCTGCTAACAAAGAGCAATATGAGCAGTTGCTTCTCTAAATATCGACTTTTTGTTATCCAGGAAGACTAAATGTTTATTTCATCCTGCAGATTCCCGTTTCTTAAACCTTTAATCATCCCGAGTAAACGTTAAGCGAAGCACCGAGACGCCGTTGTCTTTAACATGTGCAGAACCTAAATGCCGCAGAATAACGGAGTTCGTCAGCTATACTGTTAGTATTATCATAAAACGCAAATTTTTCTGTTCGACAATTATATGTCTCAACTGTTCTAAAAAGCAGTCCCAAGTGTACATAATTTGCTATGTAATATACGACGTGCACATCTCCCAAGTAGATGTTCAGGACAAATTGACTTTGACAGAATATGCGGTCATGTAAAGAACAGAATATGTGAACGATTTCCAAATAAAGGTCAAAAAAGGTTTCGTTTACTTGCTGAATTTAGGAAAGTAAAAAATAACATTTTCGCTTAGATGTAGTGAAGTAAGGTTTAAGAATCAGGGGCTAATAAACAGCACTGTTTCTTATCGGGAGAAGACCGGGTGGCACTCTTTTTTTCTATTCTGTGGCGCAGAGAGTGATGCTTCGATCAGCACAGATGGAAGTAATATAAGGAGACCAAAAGAGCTTAGACCTCAAAAGAATGCCCAAACGGTTGTTTAACATAACTACGGGCATAGCTAGTTTTTTGTTTTAAAAGTCTACTTAGTTTTAGCCATCTTACAGCTCTGCAGATGAATGGCAATTTTCACCCCGGCTTCAAACAAAGTTAAGGTGCTATTCAAGAAGATGATGGTTGACAGCGGGCACTTATTTCGCGTAAGTAAATTACTGGCCGGCAGATATGAAGCATGCTGAGGTTTTAATAAAATGCTGATGTTGTTAATATCAATAACAAATAACAAAGAATAGAGTGCTACTCTGAAGTGCATTGGAATTAAACAAGCAGATTACAGCTTTTGTTTACAATCCAAATGAACTCCTGAAAAAGGCAATTCGAAGTTTCAAGAGGGTCTCAAAGTTAAAATGATCGCACAAAGAGCTCGTAGTTAATAAGTTAGGTGGGCAACAGTGGTATCGACCATCAGTGCACATAAACTAGTTGAGCAATAGCAACTTGGTTTGCAGCATAGTGAGGATATCGTTCACCCAGTTACTGCGCTAGGTTAGTGCCCGTTTATCACGGCTTCTTTAGTGGTCGCAGGGTTCAATCTCATGCTTTAATCCCGTATGCCAAAGATGTGTACGTGAAGGACGGTGACGGTGAATCGCCGACAGCAATGTATTCAGCAACCTCTGGCCACTATTAGCATTCGCAATAGGAAAACAGCTTACATATCAGCACCCTCTCACGTCAGAAACGTTGGTACATACGGAGGGTTTTACTGTTCTACCTTGAGTATATTTGTGCAGGGCTGGCCGTTCATTGAGTAAGTGTTACGAAATAACGCGTATTGCAGAGAAATGTAAAAGGTCACTGCTGTAACCGTTAGTGACCATCTTGAGGATAGCGAAGCCGCCCAGGTGACTAGCTCAGAGGTGATAATAGCATCGGCACGGTGCGCAGCAACGCTGATTAATTCAGTTCCGCAGCTTACAAACAGGAAAGCGATAAACTTTGCACTAGATATGCTTGCGTTGATAGGGCGGTCGAGGTTTATCTAATCGTCCTTTCGTACACATCGCTGAGTTTAAATAAATCTGGATTGTGTACTTGATCTTTGTCTGTCGAGGAACTACATACTGCATCCAGATTTCATTTCGTGATACCACAATAAACGCACACCCTTGCTAGTACAGCGGCGCATGAAACTTCAACTGAGGTAGACAGTGCAGTAGCTATCTAACAAGACAGCATTACTTTGTGTTTCTGTCTTATAAAAAATTCCCAAGGAGTGTCTTGGCCCATGTAACTGAATGATTACCAAATTTTTGGTCTCATTTTCATAAAATATTGAACTGGGCATTGTCATACTAAAGTATAATGCTATAATTCAAGGGGGAAACCTCTGCGGCCGTGATGCTGAACCTCCGGGACGAAAATATGTTCATTTACATACAGGTGTGTAGAGACAGTTTTGTGGAATGCGTATTTGATTATGCAAGAGCTGGTATCGCATGTACCGCTATTCTCTGTAGCCACCGGGATTCTCTTGAGTCCAGTAGAAGACGACGACGATGATCAGAATTTTCCAGCCGGATGGGGCTACAGGCCATGCCCCTGACGCGCCGACCTCGAATCATGCCTTTCCAGCAGAATGACGGTAAACAGTGGCTCCCAATGACAGCGGTTGTTACGGTGGCCTTTGATAAATGTGAATGTACTCCAAATTTTCCTTTCGATCACTTCTGAGTACACACGTAAATGATCAACGCACGCGTGCCGACGGATTTGCGAGACCGCTTCAGTCGCGCCTATAAGGCGATGCGAGCTCATATTCTTGATGTCATGGCTAAATAAGGAAAGAAACGTATCTTCCTTCGACGCAAATGAATCTCATTTTGAACGCTCCTATCCTTATTACAGCACAGCAGACCACTATACAGAGACGGCGTTCTTTTTTGATTACATTCTGATCTTATTGACTCCTTGAATTTGCATTTTTCTAGGTCCTTACCGAGAACAGCAAATTGTAAAATGGTATGGTATGACGTGGCACGGTATACGACATGGTATGATTTGGTGTAATACCATTTGGATCCAAAGCCTAAAGCCCCAAATGGGCAATTAAAGACGCGATAGTTGAGAGCTGCAGAATAGTTTAGGGCAGGTGAGAAATCTTTTCTCTACACATCATATTTTCGTTGTTTCGCTTTGCTTCCTTGGGCACGTAGCTTATAGCTCGTATAGTACGGAATATAACTTTATGGGCCAAGTAGGACCCATGAAATACTCTGCGCTCAAAGAAAAAATGAGAAGGGTTCAATTGGCATCTGGGAAGCCAGAGATCAAAACTACGTGTCATATTACTTGTCTCAATAAATATATATAAGAAGTTAAAATCCAATAAGCTGGTTTCTAGTTGGGCTAGTTGATAACTGGCATGTTCAAACATCATTGCGCTTAACAAAAACCGACGTAAAGAACGATGCAAAACACGAGAGCGCAAACTATCAACTGAGATTTTATTGCGGTGAACACACATATACAACATTACACATAAAAACATAAAAAAAAAAACCCTTGACACGATAGCTACTTTGCTGACTTGTCGGTTCTTTGTGATGTTGTATGTGTAATGCTATATATGTGTGTTCACCGCAAAAATTTCAGTTGATAGTTTGCACTTTTGTGTTTCGTATCGTTCTTTACGTCAGTTTTTCTTACGCGCAATGATGTTTGAACATGACCAATAAGCTGCTATGATAAAAAATCTTCTCGTCCATTATAATATCTATAATAGGATTGCAAATTCTGTCACTTCTATCCCCACGCAATTGTTTGCCGACGATTATGTCCTGTACAGTGTCATAGGCAATGCTTCGCAACAAAGTGTGCTTAACGAAAACGTTTGTAGACTTTCGGACCGGTGTGACGAGTGCGGTATGAAGATCAGTTTTGCAAATACCTTAACTATGCTAATAACAAGAAAGAGACTTCCAAATAGTTACAATTATCACATAAAGAAGCAGGTCACTACTATTGATTCGGCTGTTAACTTTTACAGAGAACCTCAAATGGGACATCCATGCTGACAACGTCAGCACGATGGAGTATAAAAAAGCTTTGTTTACTTCGTCGAAAATTAAAAGGCGCAGCTACTAGCGTCAAGCTTGAAGCATACCGCTCTCTAGTAAAACCAATTATGGAGTATGCCTCTATAGTATGAGATTAGTACTATAATAAGGACATTGAACGCATCCTATGTCTTTCTGCCTGATTTATTTTACCTGATTGCCGTGCCACATCTTCGGTCACAAACATACTAAATCGGCTGAACCTGGAACCACTTAAAGTACGCTGTCAGGTCTCTATGCTGAAGTTCTTTAATATGTTGTATTAAAGAACAACAAATCTGGTCTGTCACGGGATACCTATATTTTTGCTGCCCCTCAATGATCCAATAGACTGAACCACTCTTAAGTGATACGCTCATATCTTGCCAGAACCAAACTTTTCTTATCCCCCCCTTCCCCCTCCCCCTTACAACATATCTAGGGAACTGTTTTCTTTCATATTTTGTTGAATGCATGAATGAAAATATATTTGCTTAGCTACTGTTGCAATATATGTTATGTTTCCCCTCTACTGCTTGGGCAGTGCTTCTGTCTGCAGCATTTGCAAACAAATAAATAATGAAAAGAAAAAACTGCATGAAACTGAACTAAATGTCTGCCAGTCAAAGGAAACAAGCTATTAGGGGTATTCATAGAGGTACAGTATACCACAATCAAACCCATAGCGTCACCGTCAATCTCCTAATTAATTGAAATGCATTACCAGACATTTCAGTTTTTATAATGTCTGAATTTTGATATCAAAAATGAGGTGTTCTCTTACTCTTTGAAGGCTGCAAATGGTAGACTCTCGTACCCCGTCAGTGTTCCAGGATAATTTATATACAAATTCCAATTCAGTTCAAATAATTACGTATGCAAGTTGGTGGCGATAGTGAAAATCAGGCATGACGCAAATGTGCATGGCACTCTAGGTGCAAATGACGGATAGGAATCAGTGTAGCTGGTGACAATTCTCCTTTCAACCTCGGTTATTGAAGTTGATGAAAGCTGCAGATAACATTACTACACAGCAAGGAAAGGTTTAACTGTGATTGCCACCGTCTTGTGCTAGTGAGCACAAAATTTTCACAGCATGAATATTTCAATAAAGCTCAATTGCTGAGCTCTCTAAGTATACACACAGTCGCAAACCAATTGATGTTCTTTCAGCTTTCCAGCCTGAACTTTACAACCAGGATTCAATGCACGGACGTCACCCAAGTTAACGGAGAAATTGAGCTTTTTTGCGACTTCAGCCCTCAGAATACTTCTGTACGTACCTGTACAAGAATGCGCCCCCACCCGGGCGACTGAACAGTTCCAATTCAATGTAGTTATTTGGCAGTTCTCAAGTGTAGATATCGCTTCAGTCCACCTGGTCACATAACCTACCCTCGAAAACCTTTTGACCTACTGCTGTTCACGTGCGCTTAAACATGCTATGTGTATTGTACTTCTGTTTTCAGGGAGGTCGGTAACCCACTGTATATAACTGTATATTAGCTGTTGAAGTGCTCGAACCTAATCTTCCTGTACTATTCTTTTGCTTTTTAGACGCGTTCCAAACGTTTCTGCCTACCAACCTTTCTTTTGCGCCTCTGGTCTTTCTGTATATCATGCAATATCGGTAGTGATTGACGGTCGTCGGCGCTCTGCTTCTCCTGTGGTCAGCCTCCTTCAAGAGGGATCGAGGAAAACACAAATGACTGCCAAAATTTCTTGAAATACAATGCAATAGCCACTCGTCAAGAACAATTTTTACTAATAAAGACTCTGGCATAACTAGGGTAGAACGGGAGAAAGAAGATGGCTACAAACTATGGAATAGCACTGGAGAAGAGTTGAGGGGAGCAGCCATTTCGTAAGCCGAGCCAATGTTTCGACAAGGGCTCTTGTCTTCGCCTGACGTAACTAGTTACACTTATTTACATGCATGTTGATTAAAATTAGTATGTCGTTTCGAGCTCTTGTAACGAGGATTTAGTTTACATACCCAGAGATGTTGAAGTTTTCACGGAAAGAGCATAAAAGCGTAATATTTTCATTTATCATTTACATCACGGTAGCAAGTCCCTCACTTCTCTTCCCTCAGCTGCCTTCTGGTGTTTTCCTATTAACTTTCAAATGCGCGCACCATTGGTCTTCTAGCAGCCGGAGTTATTTGTTGCCAGCGCAGGACGGCCTTCATAAGCGAAATATTGCTGCTAATTTTAAGCTTACACTATTTCTATCAGTAATCTGATGAAACTATCTTCCAACATTGCGCAGCTTCCTTACAACTATGTAAAAACGCAACGCTTTCGTTCGTTATGAAAAGTCTTATTTGCTCACTTATTTGTGCCCGATGCAAGTGCTATGGGGTGAAATAGAATTACGTGCTGTCCCCCTCTTTAGCACTGTTCGTCACTGTATGCCTGCAATATCACACACACACACACACACACACACACACACACACACACACACACACACACACACTCACACACACACACACACACAC
>JAJIZL010000146.1:271995-284123 GCA_023969395.1 Amblyomma maculatum
GGGGGGGGGGAGCGGTTCACACTAGGTGCAGTGCTCAAGGGTGTGCAGCTGGGAAGTGAGAGGGATGAAGGGGTGGTGGTCGAAATGAATTATTGTGTAAAGACTCGAAAAGGCGCACACTGATGCCGCTGAGAGACTAACAAGTGTGATTTTCTCGTACAACGAATTACTTTGTTTTGAGGTTTACGCCAGAGACTCCACGCCATTTTAACGTTGGACCGGGCCTATGTACGTGCGTGTACCCTGGGAACCCCAACATTAACCCGATATCCATAGGAAACACCTTCGCGGCAGTGTATTAGACGACTCCCGTTGGCGCCCTCGCCGCCGCATCGCCTTTTTTGTGTATGTGCAGTTCACTCTCATTTCCTGCAGCCAGTATCTTTCCGGAAGTCGTTTGTCTTGTTCATTATCTCCGGTGCCTTTATATCTCGTCGACCCAGTCACACAAACGCCTCACATTTTCAAAATGCCGAAAGACACGGAATGCCTGTTGCTCAGATGAATGGCAAGTCTGATAATTACGCACTGACTAGAAAAAAAATAATAACGAGAAGGATTGAGCCTTTAGCAAAGACAAGTGCTTTAAAAGAGGAATTGAGAGTGAATGTGCCCTACTTTGCTCATGTAGTGCATTAAGCGGTACTCACCGTTTTTCTCCGAAAAAGGCAAAGTCATTGCTAAAATGAGAAATGAAACTCAAAGCGTTAAAAAATGAGCGTAGCGACGCTTACCGTCTCTCAACTCCAAAAGGCCGTTTCGCGCTTAATATTTAACAATTCGTGTAACCAGCGAAAGGAGAACTAACCCAAGGAGGACACAGGAAGGCGCTTCTACACCGGTTCTCGCATTTTCTTCACTGGTTCTTTTTGATAGTCTCTAAATATCTATGCGAAATAGCATTGCTCCTCCGCTATGGTCATTGTAGCATTTACCACTTCATGTCCTTGTTATATTTGTGCACATATGGCTACAATGATTACATACGCCTAAAGTTTGTACACTGCGTAGTTCATGAGGCGTCTTTGTTCTTATGATCTCATAATGAGCAGGCGCCTTTCTCAAGCTGCTTGCTCAGTGAATGTTTTTTCGAAAGTTTCTGCATTTTTCTGAAATATATATGTTTGATTTGATGATTTGCTTAAATACTAGTCGTGGGGCACGATCGCTGCATTTTGCGATTCGGGGCTTAAAATGCGGGGATGGGAGGGGGTGCCGCGCCGCGCCTCCGCACGCGGTGCAGCTGATCGTAGCGACGCCACTGCAGCTTCGTAATAAATAATTAGCATGGTACCTTCAAGATTCGTAAACAGAATATGGCGAAACCTTATCAAATGCTTCAGAAACCGAACAAAAAACCTACAGCTAAACAAAACCCGTCATAACACTTTTTAAGCACATCAATGTTTAAAGGAAGCTGTCAATTAGGTTAGCAGAATATCCTACATGAAAACGAAACTTAAATAAACTTTTTAATCTAATAGACAGTTACTTAAGTTTGTAGGAATGCGCTAGTTCCCTCCCCTTCCTCCAGAACTTAAAAATGCGTATTTCGAAGATTTTGTAAAGAAGACGTATTTATAAAAATATAGGGATTATAATACTCCAAAAACTTTTAACGAGAAAAATAAATTCTTCTTATATCTGGGCGAATATTATAACACAATAGATCAGATACTACAGTGTGCAAGGAATTCCCTGCTGTTTTGAGTACCGTTAGTAGTACCTGTGGAGATAATAGTGTTACGGGAAAGATGCACAGTCCGAAAGCTGTCCGCACAACTAACGTTGATGACAGCACCGATTTCACCACTCTCAGCGTAGTCTTCTTCTCGGAGTCTGCTGCACTTCATCATCCTCAGCACGACTAGCGAATACCGCTAAGTAGCAATATTTAACGAGCGTATGAGCCTGATAGTTTATTTCGTGCTGCGATAAAAATAAATCGAACGGAGCAGACAGGCATGTCAAGCCCACGCATGATGAGAAGCTTCGGACGTCAGAACATTCAGAGCGCCGCATTGTCTATTCCGCTGACGACGCAGAACAGTCCTTTTTTTTTATATGTGCCGCCTTCGTATTTCTCGAAGAACCCAATAATATTCCCTTTAACCGGTGTCATATTGTGCAAGGCTATAATACGCAGCTTTTTAGATTTTTGCTTCGCTGCCTAGAAAGATGCAGAATTCATTGTACCCAGCTGACAGGTAGGCATTAAACCGCGGGTTCGTGGTGTTTTTACTGGGGATTTCTGCTTTAAGCAAGCCACTCCGGAAGCTTGCAGCTCACCAAGGCTCTTCACGGAAGAGAACTATACTTTCCTGCATGCTTTTTCTGTTGTATCACAAGAAGCAAGATATATAATGACTTCTGAGAACTTGCGATCCGCTTTTTCGTATGATTAGGCTTTAGAAGGGCAGATCAGTCAGGGTAATTCACAGATTTGAAGAATGCGTTCTTATTTAAGACCTAATAAAAACATGGGACGGGGTGCGATTGCATGCATAACTTGGAAATGAGAAGACATGGTAATTTTCTTTGACACTGACATAGATCATGACGGTTTAGGTGCGACGTTGGCTATTGAGTACCCTATTTATTGAGGATCACTGGTTTGCTAATAAAATCATATGACAGTATTACCAGACATTCTGGCCAAAGTTCGAAAAGGGAGCACTGCCACCAGTCCAAAGCGAATAAGGTTGACAAAAAGATAAGGTTTGCCAAGAAATACTAACTATACGAGCATTACGAGATTAAGATGTTTATAAAGTACTGCAGACTGCAGTCAAGAATGAAGGAAAATGTATTCAGACGCAGCCAATAGGTGTATATGTGCTACAAATAGTGAGAAAAAACAATATTTTTGCATGACTTAGCAAAACAACTTCGTTTTTTGCTCTTAATCTCTACAGATCAACAATGTAAACATTTTTGATATCAGATTCATGTCGAAGCTCAAGATTGCGAAAATATGTAGACGCGCCTTGCACACAACTAATATTCCGCCTAAGGCATTATTAGGCTTAAAGGGATTATATGAATAAAAGAGGCCTTCTACGTCGTCGTAGAAGAGTAACAAAAATACTAAGCATATAACACCGCGGAAACAATTCGTTGTTTTTAATGCTTTGTTACTACTATATACTTACTAAATATGCTATGTATGCTACTATATATGCTACTTCTATATATGTTTTGTGGTTGCTTAGCAACATCATGCTTTACCGTGAACAGTCGAACAAGGAGCACTATAGATGTGACATTTAGCTGCTGGGCAAAAAATACGAATATATGTTTTGTTATTCTGACTTCTCTGAAAATTTTTGGTATTAGTTCGAGGTGATAAGTGTTTGGCTTGGGGGACCTCTTCAGCAAATCAGAACTCTCTGCGGACTGTAGTGTGGATGGTGTTATCCTCGCAGTTTTCTTGCGGGAGGGCGCTGAAGTTGTTTTTTTCTTTTTTTGTGTGTGTATTCTGTATGGAGAAGGTGCTGTACAAACACGCCGTGATTGTCGTGAAAAATATATCTTGGGATGGTAAATGATCCTGATATTCGCTGTGGAAACCCTCTGGTGTCTTGCCTTGGGGGGATGACGAATTCCGGTTTCTCGTATTTGGAGTAAAATTGATTATTGACTGTATTTTATTTTCCACCTTTGTTGAAGCGTGTTAAACAATGGCAGTATCATTAAGTAAGACGCGTTATGAAATTTGCTTTTAGCGCGGACATAAAGAACTTTATTGCATTTCGAGACTGTAAACTGCTGATGGGCTAGATATATGTTTGTCCGTATAAAAGCGCCTCCAATTACAACGTAAAATAGAATCCACCCTAAGGCACAAAGGCCCATTGACTTGCGTGCTGGGAAAACAAATATATGATTTAAATATAGAAGCAACAATGAGATTCGAACTGCTGTCAGAGGCTCTTAAATAGAGCGTTCAATCTAAAAACTGCACACAATTACAAGGATCGATCCCGTCTGTCGAGAGAACTTTATAGCGACGTAAAACAAAGCATACACTCTCCAAAGGTCGGAAAAAAAAAAAGAAAAAAACATTGGTGGTGGCTTAGCTTGGTTAAGCCTGGATATCAGAAGCGAAAAACTTCGGCGATGCCATTGCTTAGCTTGTGGTTCCGTGGCGTAGTTGTGGCTTACCTTGTTGTTCACGGTTGCACCTTATAGATATTCCATGGCTTATCATCACGGTGAAACATGGATTGCATCCGTACATCACATTAGAATAAACTTTATTTCGATTAATTCCACATCCTCATCACCGTTACACTTCTGTATAGACATAAACACAGCCCCGTAAAAGCGCGCGGCACCGGCTAAAGGTCAACCGGAGGAGTCGCAGCCGCGGCTGCGGCGACAGCGGCGGCTCTGGCCACCTGCGCCTCTCCTGTGACGTCACGTGGTTTGCGCATGCGCAGCTGTGGCTTTTATTGCGAAACCAATACTACACCAGGGCCGGCTTGCACGATAAAATCCGAGCTAAGTCCAGACTCAAATGGTGTCTTTAGAAAGACCAAGCTTATTTACGACGGCTCGTGTTCCGAACGTCGAACGCTTCGGGTTCATGTTCACCAGAGTGGCTTCCCAGAACGGCCTCAGCAACCACTTGGGGCATTTTTCCTCGTAACACAATCTTAAGCCGCAAAAAGCAATGGCACGGATTTTACACAATGCAAAATTGACGGAATGTGTACATCTTACAGCAGGGACAGTGCCAGCGCATCCCTGTATTTCCTAATTTCTCTACTTAGACATATGGCGTCCTTGTGTCTTAACCAAGACAGCACTAGAGTCGTAATCATACAAGCGACTTATTCAAGTCAGGACTGAAGCCCAGTCTTGACTCCAGTCTTAAGCGGCCATGCTAGTGGCCTATTCTTTAGACTCCAGTTAAGTCTGGACTTAGCTAAGACAGTCTTAAGATTGTTTTGTGCAAGCGGGCCCAGGTCTACTACACCAGACTTGGAGTTGTCTAGCCTAGTGAAGATTTTCGCTTCAAAAGATTGAAGTTTCGTTGTCCATACGGGTAACTTGATGAGACTTAAGCGAAGCAAGGGAAGGTTAGCTGGCGAGGTGATTTTTCGAACTGAGTAGACGTATATTTCTATCAGGTTTATTCTATGGTATCTTGATGGGATGGATGTACATTGTTAATAACATTTAGCGCAAACACGGTTTCGCGTGGCTGCGCATTTGCGGGGCATCGTTGTGACCAAGCCAGTAGCAAACTCATGCATAATGGTGGAGAGCATGAAGCACTACTTCGTGGTTCCCTTAATCGTGTGCCACTAAGCATTGAGTCTTAACCAGGTTATGTGCAGTGCGGCAAAGCATGTACGTGACCACACGATGTTGTGTTGCCTTAAAGTGTGATAGACCCCGAACAGTGATTTCATAGCGAGCGTTTTGGCAGTGCCTTTTCCTCTACAATGACACGTGCCGGGTCCTATTCGATTGCATGGCCAGTGTCTTGATGTTTCTCCGCTAAAGCGTTTGAGCGATTTCCGTCTCGGCTGAAGTCATTTTGATGTTGCCTTGAGCCTCCTCTTGAATTTTCCTGTTTTACCGCAGCGTCGTGATCAGGACAGGGTATCTTGTAGACAACCCTAGGCTAGCTAGCTGTGTCAGTGAAGTCCTTGAGCCGCTAGAGACGTTGCTTCGGTGGCTTGAAGGGCAATGGACTACGCGAGCACCGTAGACAAAAAGAAAAACTGTGAGCAAAGTTGTCAACACCGCCGCGAACGTAATAGACGCTAGCTTCATAGTGCATATCACCGTTAGGTTTAACAGGCTAGAGGCCCGTTGATCTTGTGACCCCGATAACTGAGCTGGATAGCCATTCTTTATCAGGTGAATCAGATCCGAAACAGGCGAGTGAAGAGATTATACAGAATTGCTGTCCTGCTGATTTACTGCTGTCACAACCGCAGCGAGCCTCTAGCCTATCAAACCGAACGGTGGCATGCGCAATGAAGCTGGCGCCTATGCTGCACGCCGGCGGCGTTAGTGAAAATCTTGCTCGCATTTTTATGTCTACGATGCTCGTGCAACCCATCTGCCTTTAAGCAACTAAATACAACGTTTATTGCAAGTCGAGGACTTTATTGACACAGCTATATAGCCATGGGTTGCCTACAAGGTCCTGATCATGACGCTAACTACATTGATGAAACTATAAAACCCAAGACGAAGCTCAATACAACACTTAACTGATGTCGCCCAAGGGTGACTCGCTCAAAAGCTTTGGAAGAGCACGATCAATACACTGGCCATGCCGTCGACTGAGATGCCACCCGTGTTAATGCCTAGGAAAAAGCATTGCTGAAATGCTTGCTTATGGAATCACAGTAGATGTACTCAACGCCCTACACGATAATCCGGGCACAAGGCAATCTCCCAGATATATATAGTACATTCACGTTTTTTGAAGAATGGCCCCTAAATAGCTAACCTTGATGAACTTCCCTTCCCCGTGATGAAGGTACCCGTATAGACATCGAAACCTCATTCTCCTTTCCCGCCTTTTTTTTTTTTCAATCTTTGGCGAGTGCATATTTTGTTACGTTGTTAGGGAAGAAAAAAAAGGGCTGCCTAGTGCAACTCCTATCGTCTCTTTGTAGTTTAATTTCTATATTCTTTTTTTTTGTCGTGCCTAATTATTTTTCCTTTTTATTTATTTGTCATTCTTTTCTTTTGATCTCACAAATTTAAAGCTCAGTAAACCCCATTACTACCCTCTACTATCACTGTCAGTGAGCCTGCTCACTCAAGTTGCTCAAATTTATAATCTCAGATATACAGCAAGGAATCTAAGAAACTGTAATCACTGCCTGGTTATAGCCAGTCCCACTTGTAGGTATTCGCCATTTTTATGGGGACAACAACAACTATCATTGACCACACGAAGAGGAGAATGCCGCCTGCTCACGTCTTACAAACAGCCTATTAATAAAACAATTGCATAAACATGTTTTCATAAACCTTCACGTTTCATAAACAAGAGACGCAATTGACTTCATGAAAGCTTCAGGAACATAAGAAAGCTGCAAAGAAATAAAACCCTTCATAACACTTTTTGAACAATAAATTTTTAAATAAAGATGACAGGTTACCAGAATGTTTCATACAAAAACCAAACTCAACAAAGAAAACTTAAATCTAGCAGACGGTTACTGAAGCTTGTAGGAATGAGCTGCCCCTTGCCTATTTCAAGAACATATACAATATACATATTTCGCAGTTTTTAGAGCGCAGATTCTTGGCATCCGTTACTGCGTTTTGTATAGAAGAAGAAGGCTTTCTGAAAATATCGGCATTACAATAGTCTAAATAATTTTCACCAAAAAAATATTGCTTAGTATATGGGCAAATAATGTAATGCAGCGGTTGAGATATTAGGTGTGCAAGTAATTTTCAATACTGAGTACCATTGTAGTACCTATGACGATTATTTTAAAGGAGCATATGACCTTGCTAGTTTACCATGGTCTTGTAATAAAAAGAAAATGAACGACGCAGACATGAATGTCAAGCCCCACAAGATAACAAGTGTCTCATGTAAGAATATTCATAGCCCTGCAATGTTTATTCTGCTGACGACGCTAAACAGTACTTTTTATGCGTGCCGATTTCACCGTTCTCGTAGGGCCCAAAATATTTCCTTGAGTCGCTGCCATATTAGCCAAGGATTTACTACGCATCTTTTTGGATTTTTGCTTCGCTGCCTAGCAAGCAGCGGAATTCGTTGCACCCAGCTGACAGGGAGGCATTAAATGGCCGCTTTCTGGTGTTTTTACTCATGATTTGGGCTTTACGCAAGCCACTCAGGAAGCTGGCAGCTTACCAAAGCTCTTTACGGAAGATATCTGCTTTCCTGTATGTTTTTTTTTTCGTCTGTGGGGTGCGAGGCAAGATAAGAAAAAGAAAATAGAGGGTCTTTTAGATATGTCTGAAGAGGAGAACGGCGAAAGTCTACCCTTCCTACCTCTCCAATAATTTGCCTCTTCATCTTTGCCTCTTACGATTTTCCTCTTTCAAATTTCCACTTATTAAGTCAGTTGTGGTGATTCGAGCCGCTGTTGGATATGTTGGTCGTTTCGTATTCATGATGAGTCGTGCCTAGCCAGCGTAATCACTATCACTCATAGCGAAGCATTTTTACTAGTTTTCAGTCAGTTGCAGTTATTTCAAGTTGTGGTTTAACATATTGTCGTTCTGTAGCATGATGAGTCATGCCTAGTCATTGTAGTCATTAGCACTCATCGCTAAGAATTTTTACTCATTTTCAATGAGTTGCGGTCATTATAGGTCGTTGTTTGACATGTTGGTCACTGCAAGTTATTCCTAGTAATGATTAATCATTATTAGTCATTAACATTAGTCATTAACTTTATCGATGTCTATTTATAACTTTTATTTTTTTGCGTGTCCCCATCAATCGTTTTCATTTATCATCTTCCCCCTCACAAGTCCGCTGTTTACGAGTGACACATCAGCGCACTAATCAGGCGCACCTGTTAAGCGCTCAACTACAGCCCCCAACTTTTCACTCCAGGAACCTGGGAAGGCTTTCGCCTTAAAATGGTTTCTGTGACTGCTTTTTCGTGTTCTTAGATTTTAGAAGGGGAGAGCAGTCAACGGTAGTCGCAGATTTTAAGAATGTTATTAGTTAAAGACATTATTGTTTTTTAAAAGCAAACTAAGATAACGTCGCTTACGGGTAAAGACACAGCTGACAGCCCCAGGGTTGCCTGAAAGATACCGTCTTGACTGTCACTTTGTTTACATCAGTGCAAACTCAAAATTTAGGGCGAGGCAGAAGCAACACTAAAATGACGTCGCCGATAGCTGAACTTGTTCAAACGCTTTAGCGGAGAAAAATCAAAACACTGGCCATGCCTTATAATATAAACAGCGCGACCACGAAGACAAAGGACAATATAAAAGAAAGTCACAGTACAAGCGCTGCTAACTGTGGCTTTCTTTTATATTGTCCTTTGTCTTCGTGGTCGCGCTGTTTATATTAATAATGAATAAGTACCAACTCGCCCAACAAAGTATCTTGGCAAGCCATACTGGCCATGCCATCGACTGGGACGCGGCTCGTGTTAATTCTAAGGAAACAACATTACCGAAACGCTTGCTAATGGAATCGCTATAAATCCAATCAACGTCCCACGCGATAAACGGGGCAAGGCAGCCTCCCAGATATATGCATCTATTCCCTTGGGAAAATTGTTTTTAAATTGATAGCATTTCTCTGCACCGCTTCTCTTTGACCAAGGTACCCAGATGGATGCCGAGATGTCAATCTTCTTTATTTTCCTTTTTTTTCAGTTTTTAGCGAGTGTATGCTTTTCTTTTTTACATCGTTAGATTAGAAAAAGACGGAATGCATAGAACTACCCTTGACTCCTCGGATAAGAGGATGTTCTAAAAGATTGCAGTTTAATTTCTTATTCCTTCGATTGTAGTACTCGCATAGGCACAGTGAAAAAGCTTTATTTTGATAGTCACCCTTTGCGAAGAAGCTGGCTGTGATATTGCTGACACAGTTTTTACACGATCTGATTTATAGGCAGGGGAATCGAAGCTGAAGAAGATGAAACAGAAGGAGAAGCCCGCTTGAGCCGTGTGCATGCCAAGTGCTGCCTCCCAGTTCTTTGGTCGCTTGGTCTGATGCCCTACACCGCTTGTGGTACAACGACGTCGACTCCAGCGAGCCTCAAGGGGCATTCGCTACCATGGGTAAGCCACCAGTAATAGCAGTCATCCAGATGATATGAAAGTTTTTGGGCAACCAGTGCATCATGGCTGCTACTGCAGAAAACACGTTGTATAAAAGGTATGCGGTCGTTATTCTTAGCTAGTATTGCCTGTAGCCTAGGGTATCACCGTACGAAAGATTTCGCCCTGTCAATATCTCAAATGGTAACTTTGCTACTTCGAGCATTCGTAATGAATTGGTCTTGCAGATGGGCGCTAGGTGCATGTTGCTAATGCAGTGCTGCATATATATCTATAACATTTTATTCACACTTTGTCTCAGCAGGCAATAATTAAAAATTTTATTTTTTCTTACCAATTATTTAACTTTGATGAACGACAAAAATACTGGGCATTAGCTAGGTGACTCTGAACAGCTCTGAATCCGTTTAACTGGGCCCACCGCATTTTTTTCTAAAATTTCTTCAAAGTAGCTGGGACTTCCGATATATCTGAGGACAATTTTTGGCCCTCCGTGCTTCAAATGACGAGTCCTAAAGAAACCAAAAAAAAAAAAATATTTTTTTCATTTTCTTTTGCGATTTTCCCATAGGACAGGGCTCCTCAGTACAGAAAAACTAATGCACGCTACTAGCGCAAAGTGCGTAAGCGGTCTTAGCATGATATTGGGCACGAAATATGAGTTACGGATTATTGCTTCATGTTTAATTACAGCAAGCACTCCAGAGTCTGCGTTTTGTGAAAAAGATATAAGCAACTGCTCTGAGCAGTTCGGTGTGTTGACCGCACAGTGGTTGTAGTTGTCGTACGTAACCAACTTTGTACCTAACGGTGGCTGTCGGTAGCAATCGGGGGCTAGCCTTTTTCGCAAAGGGCTCCGGGTACTCACTGCTTGGTCAACCACGCTATTTTGGAAGGGCCCTGAAATTAACCTCACCGGCTATTTTATGGTTCTTGCCTTGAAAAGGTAGAATGACACAAAGAAGTCAAGCTTGCTGTGTTTTGAAATATTCAAAAGAACATTATTTATTTCCTCCTTTTTGCACAGTGGGTTACACAAAGTAAGAAAGTGATGCTGCGCACTCAGGAAAGGAGTGTGCTGGGAGAGGCCGGCTTGAGGTGCATTGTCCCTAAAGAAGGACGTTAACATTCGGAAGTGCATGCACTAATGCATACACTCCGAACAAGGATGATAGCTATTATATCAGTCACGGGCCCTTATTTCGGTACATAAATACCTAAATTTTGGTCAGGGCAGATTCTTAGCAGTCAAAAATGACAAAACAAAAAACAAGAAGACTTCCTGTTAGCTCTGTATGACGTAGCCTTGTCCATTTTTCCCGCAATTTCAAGCAGGATTTCATTTACTTCCTGTGACATGGCTCCACTTGTCCAATAAACTGGCTGAGGGCGCATATTTTGAAAGATTCAAAACGGCGTTTTTATTGCCTTTTTGCGCTGCAAGATGTCCTGCTCTTTTTGGGTGTTTTGACCACATCAGTCAACTTATCACAAGGTGAGCAGAGTAGCTTCTTGAGCAAAACTTAGAAGCTATGTCAGCTCCGGCAGGACAACGTCGTCGTCATTATCCTCGCTGCTCTCTTCCTCTGTTAAGAAACACTGTAGGTCTGGAGATAACCGAGTGTTTGTCTAGTTTGGAGCATAGTTTTAGATCGATCATCTGTAAAATGCGATCACCCTTACTGTCTTTCCACTGATCATCAACAAAGGGATTAGCCCGCAACGTCGTCCGCAACAACAATAATGTGGGGACTTCCGATCATCAAGATTACATCACTTCCACCCTTACGGTCTTCAAAGGCGGAAACTAGAATTTGTCCCTGATCTTGCACAGAGAATAATCAGTGGACGGGCTATTAGTCCAGTGCTGTTTTTGTGGACAACAAAGTAACTGCCGTCGCACCCTCCTTAGAATGATACTGCATTTTTCTTTTGCGTAACACTATAAGCTATTTGTTATATTCTCCATGATGCCTGAGCGTTACGCAAATGCCTTTCATGTATCCGGACCCCTGCGTATCTGATATCCGTGGACACCTAAGCACTATTACTTGTTTCTCGCGTCCTCTCCCGTTTATCATTTTCTTTTTAAGTGGAACCCTTACTTTCTCATATATATATATATATATGCTAATCCTTCCAACCCGATAGCGCCACCAGCTCGTCTTCGCGGCATCGAAGAATGTCACTATTGTGATACTTTAATAGAGCAGCTAGTGCGCACGATAACGTTCTGGTAGAATAATTGCAAATAACACGCCAATGACATGGTTGAATTTGCACGTTTAATTGATATTCAGCGTCTTCACTACGCCAGCCAGCTCGAGCCTTCAGCGTTATTCTCAGTAGGGGTCGGT
>JAJIZL010000146.1:290599-328419 GCA_023969395.1 Amblyomma maculatum
GAGGAGGGGTGGACGCTTGGTTTGGGCGGGGGGGGCGGAAATGAAGTGGATGAGGCTCATTCGCTATTGTTTGTTAAAAAATCTTGGTACCTTTGTAAACGAATCTGATTTGCTGGAGATATCCCCGCTCTCCTGCAAAATTACATTTTAAACACCTACAGCAATGACTTTCGTCTATGTCAAATCACTGATGTCCACTGGTCAGTTGTCTTCAAGTGCTGCAGCCCGGTCTTCCCATCCCAGGAAAATTTACAACGTTACATTCCTACACGCAGTAAATCCAGTGCGAATGTCCAGGATATAAACTAGAACATCGACCCGGGATGCGAGGTTATTGCCACTGTAACTATAGGGCACTGCACAAGCAGTACTTCGTAGCTGGTAGTTGATGTTTATTCTTTTATAACGGGCAAACGTACGTGTTGTTAACTTGTAGTATGATTGCAAACTTGTCGGCATGAACCTGCTTAATGACGTTAGAAGCAGTTGAAGGCAGAATCTGTGTCTATCAGAAAACATAATTTAACACCCCTTTGTAGGCAATGCCGTTTTTTCTTTGCTCTTCATGCTGCAGCGGCAAGTGTCAAATGCAGACCGTGCACGCTCTCTGATCTGTTTTCCAGCCCATCAGCGATTGTTCTATCGGCATTGAACCAAACCCTCTCTCTTGACGGGTAAGCGAGCAGCCCCTATTTTTTTCACGGGTTTTTCACGCATTGGAACAGGTTAAACTTTCAAAGGCACTTCTTCAGGGGCTCGAAAAGCCAGCTGTCTGCACACTGTCATGTAGGCCTATTAGTGACCCGTCAATTTATCAGAAGTTTATCTAGTTTATTTCATCTAATTTAGGAGTAGATATCTTGGGAATAACTATTATGCCACCACATCAGATCGGGAGAGGGGTAGCGTTTAAACGTAACCTTTCACAATGTGTTCAACAACGGCATGTTGCAATTGGTGAAGAAATATTTACAATGTGCTGCTACGATTCCGATCTGTTGCTTCACGGGATCGGGCTTCCCGATATCTCTATGTAATGAGACGAGTATTCAATTATCGCTAAAGTAAGTTTGTCCAGCGTATTATAACTGCTTTTATTTTACACCAGCTAAAAGACGCCTGCACGCCTGATTTCCGCGACACTTCTTTAATGGAAATGAAAAACAAAATTGTCGGGAGGTAGTTGAGGATTTTACATCGCTAAGGCTAAGGACACTTGCGTGGCTAAACTCTCGGTTGACCTTCATACTAAGGAATTCGATCTTGTAGACAACTCGATAGTAAGACCATGACTGAACTGTTTCTGCCCTTTGACTGGTTTGGCTATTGTTCGCGTGCATCTCAGTGCGAGTCTTCGTTGTCTTCTTTCCTTCATATAAACTCCAGTTGTTAGTCCAGCCTGTGTGCTTCTATTCTGTGTGTCGTGTCTTTTGGCTGGCCTAAAATGAATGCTGCCCAACTCGCCTAGTCGTCAACCTTGTTGAATTATAACGCCTCTGAACGCGGTGCTGTTTCCAACGGCTGTTTCAGCGAAGCTCACTTCGACATCTTACCACGAAGTGGTTCCGCAAAGGATGCTCCTTTCGTGAATGAACAGTTTATCAGCATGGAAGGTATTAAAAAAATCAGCTCATGAAAATGAATTTCGGTCTGGCGAAGATCGGCGGGAAGGAGCTGCCCATATTCTATTCATTATGTAATGCCCTCAGATCTGTAAGTGACAAATAAATGATATGAGTGAACTCAGGAGAGAAGGGCACACAGACTCCCATAGGTATATGGGAGTCGAGGAGATAGAAGGAACAGAATACGTGGTTCCGCACCACTCTTTTGCCCCATTTTTTCGAAGGTGTTAGCATAAAGACGAGGTGGTGCAAACAAATGTTGTGGAAAGTACCTAATTGACTAAGTTGCGTTGTTTTCTACGAGACTGTCTAACAGCGCTTCGTGTACTAAAAGTGATTACAAGTTAGACCAAGCTCCTTCAATAATTTCTGATCCCGACACTCTGCCGCCGTAACTCTATCGGGGATCTTTGTGCGCTTCCAGCGGCGGTCGCAACGCGTCGCTGCGTTACCTCTGTGGCCATCGGACAGGCGGCAGCGAAGGAGGCTGCCATTGTATCATGATGTGTCAGCGCGCAGTTTTTGAATTCGTAAGTGTGAATTTGTTGGTGATGCAGAAAATGTCCGCAGAAGGGGTCCGTATTAGGTGTCCAAGGAAGTGCGTACGTAAAGTGCCGGTTCGCACCTCCGAAACCGGCCCTCTCGACCCTCAAAATTTGAATATCACTGAATTTGAACATAGTCCGGGTATGGCCAACTCAGCGCTTACCTGCAAATCTCTGGGCCACCCTTAACATTTGTCTCCTGGAAGCCCAAAGCTTGATCTTGTCAGAATTGGAAGGAAATTGGACTAAACGAACTCCTGCATGACCAATTCAATGGTGACCCTCAAGTTTGGGTTGACCACTCCAGAATTTGGCCTCCTTCATCCCAAAATTGACCTCGTCAAAATTTAACCAAAGTTCATGTCTAACATTACTGGGTGTGGTCGATTCAAGGATACCTCCACGGTCAAATCTTCCCCTATCGCTGAAGCTTTGGAAGTTAACCTTGTGAGAATGTGACCAGAATTTGACCAATCTAGCTTTAGCATCGCCATGGCCACACGAGCGGCGCTCCACGGAACAGAAACAACGCTGGTCAGCAACAGGGCAGAACCTCGTTTTATTTTCCAAGTATGCTCGCCTTTATAGGCATGCCTCAAGTGAGACAAAGGAGAGGAATGCGCGGAAATAGCGGCTGCCGCTATGAACTAAAGAGTGCATGCTGATAACGCGTGCGCAATCAGATGTTTAATATGTTATACTTGTTTCTCCTTAAAATTTGAAGCGCTGAACCTGCCTGTGTAGTCTTGTAGAGCGCCTTAGGACTTGTTCGGGGTTTCTTGCGGCATCCTTTGTCTCTGCTGTTCCGCGAGTAGGTAAACTTGGAGAAGCGACGCCGGGTAACAGGTTTGGAGAGTCTGGGCCGTTTAATACGCTGGTTTTAGGAGTAGTATGGTCTGCAATCGTTGCCGGGCTAGCTGGCGGGCTTTTCTCGCTCACCATGCTTTCGGGTTTCTGCCGTTCCAGTAGACAGTCGCGTTTCAAGCGAATTTGATCTGCATGTCGCCGGGCCAGATTCATAGGCGCTGACACCGTGGCAATCCTGAAAGCGGACGCAGTCGTGACCCTTCCCGATATCCATTTTCCCCGCTATCATAGTTCCGCACCTACACATTTGTCTCCGGCAGTAATGGCTGCAGTCATCTTCTGAACGATTCATCTTCTGAAAGGCCCTGAAAGATTGGAAGGAAAACACGCGTCCAGCCAAGATTGTATGGTGACCAATAATCATCTCCGCTGGGGATTTTCCACAAAACAGTCTTTCTATGCTGTCCTCTAACTTCCCTTTCATCTTTCGAAGCCCATTCTTCAACGTTCGAACAGCTCTCTCTGCTGCTCCATTCAACTGAGGGTGATGAAGGGCGCACCGCAAATGCAATATATTATGTCTTACAATGCAGCAAATCCTGACTCCTAAATTGCGTCCCTTTGAAACAGACTAATATTCGTTGGACTCCACACCTGCCAAATATGGTACGCAGGCAGCTAACAGTTGTTTCAGTGTTGGCGTGCGAAATGGGTATGGCTTCGATCCATTTAGTATGCAAGTCTATCACTAGCACGATTAATTTTCCTGCGACTGGACCTGCAAAATCGAGTGAATACGTTGCCACTTTTCATTTGCTGGTGGCAATTAACTGGCGGAGCTACCGTTGGCACCGGCAGGTTCTGGATGCAGCTCCGACAAGTAGCTGATATTTGTTCAATGTCCTTATCCAACGCCTGGCCACCAGAACAAAGAATGCGCAACTGCTGTCATAGCCGACGGTCCCTGGTGCGTTTTATGCACAAGACTCAATACTCTTGTACGAACTTTTTTCGACACTACCCCGATTTACCCAGTACACTAGCTCATGCGCCACTGACAATGCCAGCTTCCGGTCAAAGAATGGCAGTGTGAGGTTGGGTAAGGAGTTCGCGGTCGTGGACATAATAGAAAGCTAGTGATGTGTAATTTTGCCTTAATATCCGGCGATATTAGACACCCGTACTACAACGATGCAAATTGCGCCGCAGCAAACTATATTACAGAGTGGCACAAGTGCGAAATGTGAGATGCTAGCTTTTCTAAGTAGGAAGAGAAAATAACCCCCGTTTCATTTTCAGCGTTAGCCACCCAGATCTCTCGAAGAATTATCAGCTGCCGAGTATTATGTTCTATAGGTAGCGAAACGTGCTGTTCGCTTCAGTGCAAAAGTATGGGCATGAGGTATAGATTTTTTAAAGTTTTATTTTGGTTTAATTACCATAAAACATTATCGCGTCACTGTGGGAAAAGTAGTAATTGAGTCGTGCGGGTCAGGAGTCAGTAGTGGCGATGTGAACTAATGGTGCTGACTTCGGCGCGGGTCCATCTGCGACAATAAGATTGGTCGAAGGCGATAGCCAGACTAGCACAGGACGTAAACTTATTTACACGCACAACTTTTTCTCACTAATTAAAAATAAACTCCCAGGCAAGCGCGCAAGTTAAATGTATTTACGGGAAGCGTTGTCCGCGAAATAGTTCGTTTCGTTAGAACTGATGGTTGGGTTAGTCTGCATGCATGCTATTTTGAAAAAGAACAGCGTCACTTTTACAAGGACGCAAGGAAGGCACAGCGCCTGCCCATGTGTCTTCCGTCACTGTCAAAGTCGTGCTGTCATTCAAAAAAAGTGCGTTTCGTTTGGGGTACGTTCAAAGAAGACAGATCTCTAATTACAGCAGTATCGACTTCGCAGGCACAAAATATAACGCATAAAAAGCGCTCATATAATTACTTTAATTGTGCTAATATTGCTTTTTGAAACCTATTTTCTTCCTATAGCAACAAACAAAATAGAACTATGAAGCGAGACCAGATGCAACTTATCCGACATCCGCAGTCTCTTTGATGTCGAAATTCTGGATAGGCGAGGAAGTCACTTTGGCTGGTCCCGGTTTTTCTGCAGGGCGTTTTGTTCTTAAACATTATTGAGGTTCTTTTCATTATTGCTTTGACGTTGAAAATCCATTGATCAGAAATTTCTGCTTGTTCACATACTATTTCAAAATTCGTGGTCGTTGTTCTTTGGCATTTTTATAATTTCTAGTTGTCCAGTTTTTCTTTGTTCAGCACACTGTATTCTGAAGAATAATTTCATACACCGAGGCGAAATCATCGGCAGCGCACCGAGTTTGCGCGTATGTGGGCGGTGGCGATACCAGTCGTGAGCCGGGAAAGGGCGCGCCCACCCCTACTGACAGTGCTTGATTAAAAAATTGTAGAGTTAGTTCAGCGTTCAGGAGCATAAGAACGGTTATGTTTGCCTTTACAAGCGACCACACGTATCAGCTCCAGGCTGCTGCCGCCTTGCATTAGCATGTTTCCGCGCTTGGTAAGCTTCTCGGCAATGGACTAGTTGGTTTCTCGTTGTTCGGGGATCTCGGCAGCCTGTGTAGCACTGCTGCTTTCTCTCTCTTTAGCGAGAGTGGTTGTCGCCGATATACACCCATCGGATGATCGGACTAGGCCTGACGCTTGCGCTGTAGCAAACATAAAGGTGGCACAGCCACCATTAATGGCGAGATTGACGAGCGCGCGCCGCGATGCGGATGTTATCCGCCCTCCCCAGAGTGCATCGTGTGATAGCGTGGCGGGACGTCACTCGCACCTGCTGGATTTTGCGCTCCGAGCTAGCTCGAGGTCACCATAACGAAGAGAAACGCTAGGAACTGCTAAGAAATTTGAGACTGCGTGCCGGAAGCAGCGCCATTCCGTAACCTTGTAAAAACCGCTGCGCCAGATATGACGGTGCCTGAGCGATTTTATGACACTTATCTGCTAAAGAAAGCCAGAATCTGCATGCCTAGAGAGCAACATAAAAACTTCTAAGAACAAACACATTAAATAGGTACGTAGTATGACTTTTAAGGTGGTGAGGTTTATTGCTGTGAATTGTGCGGATATCTGAACTGAGTTTGCGTGGTGGTCGGCACTTTTCGTATAAAACAGACCTGGAGTAATTCTTACTACTATTCAGCGACAAATACGCTTTGGAACTTAGAAAACAATAAAAACTAAGTATCCCTATCCATGCCATGCACTCAAAGGCAGTGCACTGTACTGCCAACCTTTATCATTTCTCCTTGTCTCATTCTGTGCACAGTTCCTTTTCTCGTTCTTGAAACAGTCAAGTCAGGGCTCAATCTTTTCCTCTTCTGTCTAAATCTTTTTCCCTTTCTTTCCTTCCTTTTAGAGAAGCTGCTGGCATTTACCTGCTGTTGTTTTGCTTCCTATTTTTCCTGATATCCACTCTGCTGTACATCATATTCATGGTTTTGGAAGGCAAGTTAAGCAAGTTTTATCACTTTAATGTCTTTTGACTTTGTCTTGGCAGGGCTGCGCGTAGGTTGTGTATTGGCACAATCGCACACATATAATTTTCCGCATTTTTGTGCGCTTTAAAAATGGGTTTAGCAAACACTTTCATGGCGTTGTGTGTGCTATACGCGCGTACAACGCCATTGTTAGCTTGTGGGATGTCACAATTAGCAAACTATTATCATTTATTTGCGTCCGAGGCGCGCTGCTTAAAATTTGGCATCGACTGTGCACCTTGCACAATCTTAATTAAGATTAACATAATCATTCAGACTTCGCTCTGGGACTACTGTAAAATTAGGTCGCTTTGTCTAACGTTTTGTTTCGTAGGCCTTTGACGATGTTCACTGATATGCAAAGAGTAATAGTAGCTTTGTAGGACTTCTGTATAAGGTTAGATCCTTATCACTAACAACCATTCTTATTGAACAATTGATGGTGGAGTTTATTGAAATGTACTGAATAATATTAGCACTCTCAGCGCAGTCAGGTGCGTATTTGAAGATTATTGTCGGGCTCAGGTTGAAAATTAATTACTCAAGGCTGGCGGCCCACTTACAATGTGTGAAGGATGAAGGCAAAAAAAAAAAAAACTTCTTTTTAGAGCTGTCTATTAACCGCTGGACAGCAGAAACCATTCACTTCGATTTTTTTTTCACAGGGGTGCCGTTGACAACCACCGCCAGTACTACCGCTGCCACTACCACAACAACCACCACCACCACCACTACATCGACGGCAGCGGCTACGAATACATCCCCACTTACGACTCAAAGCGTTGTCCTAACCTCAACGGACACATCCTCGACAACCTCTACTACGTCGACAACCACCAGTACCACAACCACCACAACTACCACAACCACCTCAACTACTACTACCACCACAACCACAACTACTACAACAACTACAACATCCACTACCACTACCACAAGCTCATCTACCACCACCACAACTACGACAACGACTACAACAACCACTACGACAACCACCACCACAACGACGACGACAACCACCACAACCACGACCACCACAACAAGTACAACAACCCGTAAGTTTCTTCAAGACTATTACACGTAGCTTGCTCTCATTTTGGCTTGCGTGTGGTACGTATTAGGCATACGGTGATCTTCGCACCAAACACCTTACTTGGTCCCACGTCCTGTGAGTGTCTTGCTGGTGAAATGAGCTTATTAAGAGTTCGTTTTGTACTGACGACCGATAGACAACCGTTTTGTACTGACAACCGACGTTATTATATAACTTTTGCAGGTTTGCTGCCTAAACAGTAGTGCAAAAAACAACACGATGCTACCTTAAAGCAGGTTTCATAGAACTTAAACTAATTGTGGCTCGGTATTTCTAGGTTGTGCTTTCCCCTGCTCCCAACATCCGATACACTTTCTCATTCAATTGTTTATGTGTTCAACGACACATTTTCCTGTGTGGATTTTATTGCTGCTTAATTATTTCCAGTGATTGAGTGTATGGGTAGTTAGGTTGACAGCTTCTAACGTAATTCTTTCAGTATTTTTTTAAAATACGTGCGACTATTCATTATTCCTTCTTTCATTTATACATGTAGGCTTTTATTCACGAGCGCATTCAGATATCATTGATGTTAGTCTTGCGACACAAACCATGCAGGGGCTTGAGGATCGAAAAACTTCGGCAATAAAAAAAATTAACAACCTGGATACCTTACTAACTGTAACATTTAAAATGCTGCTGCCATGCGCATTTAAAACTTCCTGCACAAGGTCACTAACGGCCACTGCCCACTGCTACGCTAATAGCTTCCATATTGCCCTTCGTTTTGCCCGCCAAACCGAGAAGAACACATCAGTTTATTTTGTTGCCATCTTTGGTCAAGCATTCTTCTTTACGCTGACTTCAGTACATGCGCAATACACATGCTTCCAATTCTGACGTATTTCAGAATTTCCTGCTGGCTTTTTGTATAGAGCTAGAAAACAACAACCTTGCTCCATTCTAGAATCTACTACCTTATGCTTTTTATTTTATTCTTTTTCCTTTCACGGACCTTCCTGAATAGATTTCTTTAATGCTGCGTGCTGGATTATAGCTCACATTTTAACGAGATAGCGTATAGCGGGCGTTCACTGGAATGCCCGACGTCGGGGTCGTCATTGTGAGGAAAAAATAACGAACATGGCGCTGGAATGATAGCAGCTGGCAGTTAACATATCTACGTACTGACTGGATGTAGGGTTGCCTGACGTTACGCTTGCAGGAGCTGCCAACGAAGACCTCACCGTTTATATGAGAAGTTTATATCAGAATCAACCTTAGCCAAGCAGGAACGTTCATACGGCTTGGTTAAATCGGGGCTCTATATGAGAGGTGGTCGCCTGCCCTATCGCGCTGTACCTATGAAGGCGGAGACGAAGTGTCTCCTATTATTTTATTATTTTGGATCACTCCACCCTGGGGCTTAAAGGCGAAACTTAAGCGTCCGTTCTCCTCCAATTTTATTGTTTATTTCCTCCCTGTTGCTCTACCTTCACTAAAATTCAGTTAGCTCTTTCTGCTATTCCCCCGATTGTGTCCTTGTTGTTAGCTTAAGTGATTTCAAAACAGGACAGCAGAGACAGGAACATCAAGGATAAAAAAGACCAACGCTGCTCTTTTTGCAAGTCTTTAACCATTTTAGTGTTCTTTCTACACCAAAAATACTTAAAACAAGAGCACATGGTTAATTTAAGTCACTTCTACTACTTTTGCGTTCTTCTTATTATGCCATATTCACTTCGCTGTTTTTCTGTGTTGATGGTTCGTTTGAGCTGATTTTATATTTAATTTGCACAAATCAGTTTTGTTGAGGATCTTAGTCTGGGATAGTTTGCTCACAGTTTTTACAAATTAACACAGCGCAAAGAAACCAGACAATCAGTTTTTGTAGTTCCGTATTTCTACTTTTCATCTGTTGTCTTGTACACCCTCATTCCTGGTGCATGCAGTTTTGTTTCTAGTCTGGCACATGTAGTTTCGTCCTGCCTTCGAGTACTCAGACGACTCGGTTGTCACCGAGCACGTTAAATGAATATATTATTTCAGTAATGGTTTGTCTTACGATTTGCTAGTGCATGCTGAAACGGCTTAAAATAGTAGAATTCTTCTAGCTGCTGTTTGCTTTGCAGCTGTGCCGATACAGCGACCCATGGGGAAGTACCCAATATTCTGCATGCTGACCACCATCCAACGCGACTACGACCAGGTCAACCTCGATGGTGTCTGCGATTACGTGTTCATGGCGTTCTACGCGAGGACCAATGACACGTTCCTGGACGACAGCCACCCTGCTGTGCAGAAAATGCTCGCCAAAGCCGGAAATAGCTCAGGCAGGACATCCTACTGCATCAGCATTGCTAACAAGTAAGTGGCCATAGCTCCCATTTTCGCAAAGTCTGACTGAGTGCCGTTGCAAAATCCGTAGAATGCGACTTCATGAGCACCTCTATACGTCTATACGACGATCACATTCCTCATGACTTTTCCCGACACTAAATTAGTAGATATATGCTTCAGACTCTCACAAAAACATAGTTGCGTCCACAAGCAAAGTAGCGCGCTTACCTTCTGGCGAGCTATCATTTGTCCCAGCTGCACCTTCGACTCGTTCAGTTCGAAGTGCAAATTCTTATTTGACAAACCATAGCAAAGGTACTGTTTTAGAGTGTGTGAATAAGTTGGGCGGACCTGTTTTTAGACGTCTATGGTTTGACGCCCTTATATTGGTGCCCGGCTGGTGAGACCTGGTCTACTTGCTCAGTTTCTGGCTCCTTCTTTGGCTTCAGGGCAGGGAAAGAGAAGTGTACCAGGGCCCCAGACAATAGGCGTTACAAGAATGCGGTGCTGTCATTTCTGGTGCACAATGATAATCCTCACGTTAAGTTGCAGCACGCATCCTTGAAGCCTTCGATGGGGATTAGTGAAGCAAGTGGTCTGTGTGATGTGATTATCAGTGGAAATACGCGTTCCTGCTCCTCTGTACTGTGCTTTCAACTATTGTTTGTTCTTCTTTCTTATGGCTGCGGCCATGGTACTGCATCTGTTTACGCGGTAATGCTGTTTGAAGAGCGTTCCATTGTTTAAAATCGGGGCATGCATCGTCCTGCTTGAATATGGCGCAGTGGTGGTGGTGGTTTTGGGAGAAGGGGAGGGGGCACACTTTAAACAAGCAGTTATGATCAGTCTGGAGCAATTGGAGATGGCTGGCAGTGATTTGTGCTGGCGCTTTAGGACCACTCTAGCTACCACCATGGTGCGCCTTAGCCGCTTGAGCTGTCTAACTCTATCCTCCTCCATGAGCTCTTGTGCGAGTATCATGCCGCCTTGGGTGCGATAGCATGTTTTTGATGCACAAATATTATTGAAGCAGTTCTTTTAATCTGTTTTTTATGAGTGCGTCCATTTGTTTCCGCTGACTATGACTGTCTGTGTGTTAACAAATCTTCCTGAGATGGTTGGTGCATACTTGAACTGGTGAAAAATTGCGCCGATCCATGCAGACCACAAGAAACTCCCTCTGTGATTCCTACAGTGTTCACTATCATCATCATCATCATCATCATCATCATCAGCCTGATTATACCCACTGCAGGGCGAAGGCCTCTTCCATATTTCTCCACTCAACCCGGTTCTGTGCTAGCTGCATCCACTTGACCCCTGCGAATTTCTTAATCTCATCCGCCCACCTAACTTTCTGCCACCCCCTGCTACGCTTTCCTTCCCTTGGAATCCAGTTTGTTACCCTCAGCGACCATCGGTTATCCTCTCTTCGCACTACATGTCCTGCCCATGTCCATTTCTTCTTCTTAATTTCCACTAGAATGCCGTTAACTTGAGTTATTTCTCTGACCCACTCTGCACGCTTTCTATCTCTTAATGTTACCCCTACCATTTTTCGTTCCATAGCCCTCTGGGTTGTCCTCAACTTAAGTAGAACTCTCTTGGTTAGCCTCCACGTTTCAGCCCCATAGGTGAGTACAGGCAAGATGCAACTGTTGTATACTTTCCTCTTGAGCGATACCGGTAAGCTGCTAGTCATAATCTGCGAGTGCTTGCCAAATGCGCTCCATCCCAATCTTATTCTTCTTGTTATTTCCTTTTCATGGTCCGGATCTGCGGTTACTACCTGTCCTAAGTAGACATATTCGTCTACTACTTCCAGTATTTCGCTACCTAATGTAAACTGCTGTTCCTTCCCGAGGCTGTTGAATATTACCTTAGTCTTCTGCATATTGATTTTCAAGCCTACCTTTCTACTTTTTCTGTCTAGGTCATCAATCATTATTTGCAGTTCATCCTCCGAGTTGCTTAGCAAGGCAATGTCATCAGCAAATCGCAGATTACTGAGGTATTCTCCATCTACCCTTATCCCTAACTGCTCCCATTCCAAGTCTCTGAATACTTCCTCTAAACAAGCTGTGAATAGTACTGGGGAGATTGTGTCTCCTTGCCTAACACCTTTCTTTATGGGAATTTTGTCCACTATCATAGTCTTTGTCAATGTGCGCTTGGTTAGTCTCTGCGTCATGTAAGTAATAATAATGACGTTTATTTGGATCAGGTACAACATACAGGATGCTGAAGGCCTGCAGAAAAAGCTCTCCTGAAGACCGCGAGATGAGGCTACAAGCCCCCAGCATATTGTCAGTTAACCTTGTCACAAAAAAACACCTAACGAAGTCTTGAAACGTCTAAAGCGATACTAATAAATATAACTCAGTCGTATAAAGTAAGAGGAAACTATTTAACGGAAGCAGCAAACTGTATAGTGCCGCCTTCATTATGTAAGGCTCAAAATCGCACAATAAATAACGCAAAAATGAATTGGGCTAGTAAATTCTTTATTTGATTTCCCTTTTGATGGGGACAATTGTTTGAGTTCTTTTTCGAATTATCTGAGACATCTTGTTTCAGATATTGCTGTCCGCTTAGAGATTTTATTGGCTACCATCGCACATGTACTGTGATAGTGAGAGAATTCCCTTTCTTAATGTTTGGCTTTTTCCATTGTTAGAGGCTGATATTCGCGCATATTGCCATATCACGGCTTTATATATCTGGCCTCTTGCCCACCATCCTGGGTTTCGTTCATTAAGCGTTTGGTAGACCAGATGAGGACGCTTTCCTACATAGATGGCAAGTCATACATAGCCTGGTGTGGAAGAGAGAAAGTAGAAATATATTTCATCTCCTAGAGGTGCTTACTGAAATTTAGGTTTTCGTTAGGTCGCTACAGATCTGAGCGCCCCCATAAAATGCCAGCGGAATGCGGCCACGGAAAACTCCTTTAAGAATTCCGTCTTTCGCCCCGCTGCTGTGGCTCAGTGTTTAGGGCGCTCAACAGCTGAATCTAAGGATGCGGATCCGATCCCGGCTACGGCAGCCTCTTTCTTTTTGCTGTAAACTAATTATTATTATTACTATGAGACGTCAGTACTCCTTAAAAAACCCCACGTGGTCGAAACGTCCGGAGTCTGCTTCTATACGCCGCCCCCATAGCCTGAGTCACCATGAGATATTAAGCCCCGCAAAACAAACCAAAAACCACATCATTCCTTCTTTCACGGTAGCTATGCGCATGTGGCAGCCTTCATAGCAGCCTTATATGCGGCACACGCACCAGTTTGCTGGGAGCACATTACTCATGTGCCAATGTCTCCTAAATAATAGCTCTAAATGCAAGACTAATGAAGATAAGTACAAATGAAATGAGGCAAACGAAACCTTTGCGAGGGGTTAATCACACGAAATTGTGCTTGACTTACATATAGCGAGTAAGTCAGAACACTGAGATATGAGCCAGTTGGTTTTGTGTTTTTTTTGGTAAATAGCCTCACGAACATGAGTACAAAAGAAATTTAGGCTACTGAAGGTTGTAGTAAGCAGCGTCCATTTGTAGGTAAGCAGCTCACAGTATAGAAGTCCTAATAAAACCAAGAAAGGGTTTCGATGGTTCATCGCCCATCAGTCAATAGATTGTGTTCCCTTCGATAGTTGGTAAAGCTACGTACCACCGCCATTCGTACCCGCGTACCTTGTAAACATGTGTGGGTACGTGAAAGTTTGCTTCTGATGATTCGATTTTCTTGGTCACGTGGATGGGACCCGGCAAAGTGGACCCGTCCTACCTTCATTCAATGCGGGTAGGATAAGAAATTATGACAGTCGGCCACTTGCCCGATGTATACAAGCAGCATTCTTATGGCACGCAACCACTGCAGCGTCCTGCGCATCTCATTATGTTCCGTTACCCTTCGCACACCACGCGCAAAGATAACACTTATACCTGAGTTAGTTTTGTCTACCTCGTCACGTTGCAGTTTCTCTTCGCATTAGCGGTGCTCCCAGGAAAGTGAAACAGCAAAAAATACGCTTCCTAGAGCATAGCGCCTTGTCTCTATGTGCTCTGTGTAAGCTCTTGTTTTTGTTCATCGCTGTCTACCGTTTCAGTGGCGCTAGTGCACCGAATACACAAATTGTCTTGACAGTAAAACCTTCCCCGCTTTCTAAAAATGTCTGTGCGAACAACGACAGCGGAGCGTTAAAATTCGTTGTGTCAACATCGAATTTCGCACAGCCATGCTTTAGATGTCAGTTAAACAAGGCAAACTGAATGTGCATAATGAAGACTGCCTTGGGTTTTTATTTATGCAATCGCTTCTCTGGTTGGACTGCGCTGTAATAAGAGCGTATCGATAATGAAGACGTGCAGATTGTACCGTCGTAATATTATGGCGTGCCCATGACAGCCCTCCCATTAAAGTGTATTTGCATGACCATGCATAAGTCATGCTTATCTGATCATGGGGGGTCTGATGGGCCTGAGATTAGCGCACAAATAAAAAATACCTGTGCAGCTTGTTCATAGCAAGCAGAAGAAGGATCCAGAGAAAGCATTTAACTGTCAAACAACAAAGTTAACTGAGGAGCGAAAACTTTCCGTCTTACAATTTGCCGCAGCTTATTTCTTGTGAGGGGACTGGAACAAAACTGAAAAACTAAAGCTATAGCAAATTTTCTAAACACACTATGCGAAGCACGTCGCTCTAATTGATAGGCTGCTGTGTGAATGCGTTGAGGTATAAACTTTTAGGTATGCGAAGCATTCTATACAAGTAATAATGACAGCAACATTAAATTCATTAGTAATAGGCTGAACTAAGCTATGAGACAACGAGACACGAACTTCGAAAATTGTGACGCAATATATGCAGGATCCTTTGTTTATACGGAATAGCGTATGTAGCTCGTTTGTTGGAAAAGCCGTCGTTGTACCTCAGGTGCAAATCGGGTTATGTCGGAAGTGTATGGAACGTGGTTGAAAAAAAAAAGTTGTGGGTTTAAGCATGAATGGAACGTATTTATACGAGCGAAAGCTCCGTTAAGCTTGGTTTTGCACGGTTTAACAAGGTTGTACACGGCTTGATGGTTTGATTTAGGGGACCCTCAAGCTTCGCTTTGAGCACTCGCGCTAGCGCCTTTAACACTGCCTTTTCATCTCAATGAAAAACCAGTGCTTGATGATGCTAATATTCATATATAGAATGATTGATCCTTAAGTAATTGAAATAATGTAAAACGAAAAAATGGGAAAAAGGAGTTGAAAGGTACATAACTAAGCGCAGAAAGCTGGGCTAGTTAGTTTCTAGTACAACTGTGAGACGTATGTTTTCCGTGTGCTCGAATAATATCTCACAATGGTTCAAAGGTGTCAAATGCTCAAAATAAGAAGCTAATGCTTGATGAGACTAATTAAGAAAATTCTGGGCGTGCAATAAATCAATTATTTCAAATAATTGAAAAAAAATTATTCAGGGGTGTCCAAGTGCTCAGAATTAAAAGCCGATATTTGCTGATGTTAAGTACCGGCGTATAATAAAATAAAAAAATTAGAATTAGTGAGAAACATCAGTGTGTGTGAAAAGCTATCACATCACACCCTTAAAGGCGGCCCTTAGATGCGCCCTTAAATTTATTGTTAGGAGTAGGGGCGCGAAGTAGTGAAGGGTGAGTTGAATTTGTAAATTGGTGAATGGGTGTGTTGAATTGGAGTGAAGGATGAGTTGAGCACTGCCTTCCCTTCGCTGTAGAGCTATAGAGACATTCCTGTAGCCACTGTGGTCTCGTGTGATCTCGCTAGATCATTGCTATACGACGACGACAAGTGCTTATTTGTTAAGCAGCTGAAAGTCGTCCTTCTATCTAATAAACAAAAGCGTTTTGTTACTTCGAACGGTAGGGGAAGCTGATACTGGTCAGGTTGAAAGCGAATACAGCAGTTTAAGACACGATATCGCTTCGAGGGATGATCGCCGAAGCTGTTATCGTGTGAAGGAGGCGGGCAGGGCACCACCATGTTGTCACCTCCACGTATGCTAGCAGCACGATTACCTTAACGTGAAAATCCGAATCATGTGCGTCCGTGAGACCGACGCAGACCATTCACTTTCTGCGCATGCGTGCTGGTCACCCGTAAGAGCCCTAAGTACGTGAAGCTTCTATGTGCGCAAAATTAAAACTGTTTAGACATTCGTACGCGTTTCCTACGAACTCAGGCGTAACTCTCCAACGCAACGTGGAATCCACATATCCTCGTCTTCTTTGTGTATTGCTGGCCCCGAAAGTTCACGCTATGACACTTTCAAGAGCGTTAGGTCTCATGACATACATTTGCCGGTTTTTCGTCCTTCTCTCCGTCGCTCTCTGATTCAATATGGCGGCTGAGTCACGTGATCATGACTACGGCATTGCAAATAATTTCTGATAATCAATGATGAGAAAGAGGTCTCCCTACCCCCTCCCCTGCCCCTTCCTCCGGCTAGCCGCGAAAGCCAAAGCGCGACATTGTTCTGGACGTCTGTGATTGGTTTGCCTTGACTGTTTCTTGTTCACAATCATTCACAATGGCTTGATATGCCTTGAAAAAACATTGGCAGTCAAGTAATCGCACTGACAAGCATGGTACCTTGCGCTGTCAAGCCTCTATATTACAGTGAACTACAATAGTATTCTAGTTCACTATACTCTATAGGTTTGTGGACGAAGCTCTACGAAGTTTTTAGAACCACTCTCACTTCGTTTGCATATGTCTAGATATATGGATCACTATACTCTATAGGTTTGTGGACGAAGCTCCACGAAGTTTTCAGAACCACTCTCACGGCGCCTGCATATGTCTAGATATATGGATCAGTGCCCCAAAAGGTACAACTGCATGCACTACTGAACAAAGCGATCTTACCATCTCTCCGCGAATCTGGCTTATACCTTTAAATCTTCCTCGTGACACTTTCGTTTTTGCGCAGCATTGAGTTAGCAGCGGTCATAATCTCTAAAACACTGATCCTTTTAGGTTAAATTTGAATTTAACATCTGTATTCGGCGCAGGCTTATTGTGTTTTCTTTCCAGTGTATACCAAAACTCCATCCACTAGTTGCGCATCAGCCATTTCTCCTCAGCTGATAAGTCTATAGTACCACCGCAGATGTTTCACCAAGGAAGCCTGGAAAACTACTGAATAAAGCTGAGAAAGGCAATTATTAACTAAAATTTGTTCCCTATGGGTTTTAATACACAACTAAAGAAATTCATACTTGCCCATTCTAATCACTGCAATTTATTTATGTTGTGGTATTAAAAAGGAAAAATACTTCATAGTAATCATTTCATTTCATCTTCATACAACATACAGCTGAGATTACGGATAGGGGGGGGGGGGGGGGAGACTAAGTGAGCGCAGAGTTACACTTCCGATAACGGAATTGTAAACGCATTCGGATACTTATCTGTAACATGCACAAATAGCCAGTTTGCAAGGTGGCCGCTGTGTGACGTCTATTTCTTTGAAACAGCCTGCAGCAGTTGGATAAAATGCCTAATTGCGCTTTCTCATGGTATCATATTCGCAATCTCCCCTTTGCTTCGGCTCTCATGTATTGAGGTTTGCGATGCAGAGCACTGCATACCTGGCGACATCCAAAGGGAAGTGAGCGAAACAAATTTTACTTTCTCTATTTTCTCGAGAGATGCCGCCTTATGCAGAAGCGTTCGTTAATAACGCTGCAAGTTCTTGTTATGAGGGGGTACTTAAAGTTAGATTAAAGCACGGATTGAAAACGAACAGAAGCATCCAGAGCTGCTTCTTAGCGGAGCGTCGATGTGCACGGCATAAAAACGATAAAAGACGTATTTGCGACGTCAGAAGAACAGGAGTTAACTACGTTGACAACACCTTATGCCATTCAAAACTCGAGAACTTCCCAGGATGTTGTGGGAAACATAACACCGTGATGTCCATAACGAGTTATGTAGTATTATAATTTCATACTGAAAGATTGACTAACCGTGTTTTATCGGATGGGACAATTAAGAGTAAGTAACGATGAAAGCATTGCTGTCTTTCCGGGGTACACTAGTTAGCGCAATGAGGGTGTGAATATATATATATATATATATATATATATATATAGATATATGCCAATCGCAGCTCCCTCTCGGCTTTTTGGGCCAAAGAGGGATCGCAGGACCGTACTAGATCAGCGAATGCAGTTTGCGGTCTTTCGGAAACGCACTGCCAGTCGGGAAAGACACAGGGACTTGTGTAAATATGGCTTGATACACATCCAGCACAGCGTACGTTCCGTGTGTCGCGTCACCGGAGCGTAGGCCTGAAGACATCCCGTGTTTTGAGGATAAACACCTTACACAGAGGTTTCCGCTACACGGTCCGTCAGCATGTGGTCATGTGACGGCTTCTTATTACCTCAACACTTGGTCACCATTTGGTCACAAAACCATCAAGTGTCATCATGGGACCAACACTAGCCACGTGAGCATGCTTCCATTGTAATCGTAATGATAACACAGGTTGTCGCAAATTCTGTAGGTGTTAGACATTAAAGTAGGTTCCAAGGGTTAGCCAAACATCACCAGTAGCACTGCAACATATTTCGAAGAGTTCAGCGCCTTATAGCCTTATTCATTGTCAGATTTTGAGGGTGACAAGAGGCGCTAGCGTCGCAAACTCTTCCTCTCCTGAAGGGAGTTGACAGAAGTCGCCTCTGCCACGCCTGGTGCGTTGGTCATTATCGTACTTGCCGAACAAAAGGGTTGTCTTCCTAGTGCGGTTAACACTGGCTATCTAGTGTGTTTTAGCCACCACTGTGTGGCCGGGACGACATGCGACCGCCATCTTGTTGCGAGCCATGGTTGCCTACATAAGCCCGCCCTGCATCTCACGTCACTTGAATAAACTTCATATATATCGCTTTCAAGCGTAGCCATTCTACACTGGCGATATTCTGCACTTCAAGCTTTCCACAAGAGCCTCCTTTTCCCACCAAATGCTCATATAGAAGCAGCGTAAGCTGTTCGCGACAAAAGGCCGAGATTAGCTACCTGATGGATACGCCATTCGCCTTATACATTGCAACCGGCAGTCGTCCAATAGTACGACTTTTCAATGATCGCGCTGGGCGGAAACGAGGAAGAATAGCGCAGCACGCATGCTAGCTTTATGTTAGAGCTGGTTTGTAGGCTTGATATTAACTTTGTATTCTCTCATAATTCTACGCTGCTTATGAGTATGAACAAACGCAGAAAAGCGGGCAAACAAAATGAGCTCTCAAAATAATGCAAAAAGAAGCATAAAACATGACAAAAATTTATGAACGAAAAGCAAATATTACAAATGAGCGTCGAAGGGACAATCAAGAAAGCACAACAAGAATCTTTCTTTTTCGTTGAATGAGGCATTTGTCCTGTTCAGCACGTTTAGTTTGCTGTTATTTAGCGTATCCACCAATCCTGTGGCGTATGATAAAAAAATACGATTTCGTTACACATGCCTTTGATATCCCAGTCATACCGGGAAGCCGCGCACCAAGGAAACTGCGGCAGTATAGTTCTCTCATCCTCCCGGCCTGACCCTAGGCGAAGATGTATTCGACGGGAGGAATCTTGTTCATAGGCGCCTATTCGTGCTGGTTTTCCGCTCCAAACCATGATGAGGCGCTGAAAGGCCAATCGATTGACGGTTGCTCGGTAGTGTTAGAGGACTAGCAGGGTGTCTCTTTCTTTTAAATTTAACATATAAAACATGACATTACTGAATACCCTCTGTAAGTTGAGCAGGAACTCTCTGACCATTACCTAGTGAGTGTTTCCTTTTGCAATTTAAAGCTTAATAAATGTGAAAACTCCTCTAATAAATCTTGTAATGATTACTCTCGTGATAATGACGACCACGTAGTAGAATATATTGAAAGCTGCCTGCCTGAATTCGATGACATTGACGTAGGTGTCATGTGGGACAACTTTAAGCGCATGTGTCGCTACTGCTCTGAAAACTTTGGGCCAAGCAACCAAAATAATGTTAAAAGACACCCTGGATGACACGCGATACTACAAACCAAAAGGGTAAAATAAAACGGTAAAAGAAAGAATGATCAAGACCTGGCGTGACCAAGTGATAACAAGACAATCTTGCACATTCAATACGTGTTTCTGAAAATCACTATTTCAGTGCGTCTTTGCTGAACTACGCCGAACACGCGAGGAATGTTTAAAGCTACATAAACGAAAAAAATATATATATATGTCTAAGATATTGATCACCAATTCTATAAACAGTGACCAGAGAGCAATTCCGTAGCGTTTAATTACCTACGTTCAAGCCGTGTTTTCAAATTCGAGCTCGTGGGCATCTGCAGCCGCCCTGTCTTACGAGGCAGATGTAAATATGTTTCTTACGTTGGAGCATTTTCTATGCTCCTGAACTTGAGAACTAAAAGAAACATGTGGTCTTAACAACACTACGAACATATTTCTACAGAATATGCAGAATCAGTTGCAGATCTATTTCACGCACTGTTTAAAAGATCCTTTCCAACTGGGAAGTTGCCAGATGATTGGAAGACCGCCGAAGTCATCCCTGTACTTAATGGGTTCGCTTACGCTTTACTACCAACCTATTTCCCTTACATATTCGTGTTGTAAATTAACTGAGTACATTATACTGCCAATCACCTAAATGGATTCTGAAATCTGCACTCTATTTTTTTCCAAACTTGAGCATGGTTTTTGTAAATGACATTCGAGATTATCACAGTCATATTCGTTCATCCGCTTGCATTTATCCTAGAGTGTAGTGGTCATATTGGCCTCATAATTCTAGACTTCAGCAAAATATTTTACAATGTCACTCGTGATAAATTAATTCTATAACTTAAAGCGATTGGCCTTACTGAAACGTTTGTTTTCTGAATTTCAGACTGTTTAAATAACCGTAAACAGCATGCATCATTTAATGGAGAGAAATCGGACGAGTCTTTCAGTCACTAGTGGAGTTCCCAAAAGGGAGTGTACTCGGGCCTTTATTATTTGTGATTTATAATATTGACATCGTTGACATAGTTCCTGGCATAGAGATTCGTTTGTTTGCAGATGACTGCGTGTTGTACCGTAATATTACAAGCTGTAATCACAAGACTGAACTTGATAATTCTCTAACATCTTTGCATGGAGTCAGAAATGGGACATGTTCCTGAACAAAGAAAATGCCAACTACATTCGCGTGACACGTAAAAAAAAATTTCGACTACAGGCATCACGCCATTACATCGCCATTACATGGCGTATCCAGGTTTAAATACCTAAGCGCTACATTAGGTAATATTCTGTCCTGGAATTTACATGTTGAAAGCATCTGCTCGTCTGCCTTTCGAAAGCTAAGTTTTCTGCGGAATACATATTCGAAACCCCGCTGAAGTTACATTATTCTCTTCTACTTCACTAATGAGGTCTTAGCTTGAGTAGGCTTGCGTATGTGGGATGCTTTTAATAATACCAATATCAAAAACTTGAAAAAAAAAATGCAACACAAAGTCGTTAAATACATTTATTCAAACATTTTGCCGTTCGATCCTCCATCGGCGTTTATGAAAGTTAACAATTTCCAACTCCTTCAGTCAAGAAGAAATATCCGTCCAGAATTCCTTTACTTGCTAATAAATAGAACTTGGCGCTTGATCCTGCACCCTAGGCATCTTTGTTAGCTGTGCGCCTTACAGACCAGCACATTCTTGTGCTCTTAATCCATACTTCGCTCGAACTGACACATGATTTTCTTTTATCCCACGTACCATAGCAGGGTGGAATTCACCGGCAGAATGACTGACAGCGCATAGTAATATTGGGTGTTTCATGTTGCTCTTATATCTGCAACATCGACTTACGTATTTATTCTGCATGGGTCTGTAAAACGACATTCAGCATGAAATAAATTTAAAAAATAACAAGATAAGAATTGCAGCACAGTCCCTCGAACTGATACAATAATGGCGATGTGATATGATAAACTGTTCAGTACCCGCTTCAGATGATGTAAACACTTGTGTGGCTTTCAACAAACTTTGTAATCTGGTCACGCAGCTTCGCTCAAGAAGCGAAGACGCACGTGGAGTCCGATCCTGGCAAGCAGCAGATAAGAAAATACTGGACCAGGCACAGAGTATTTCACTACGCCGTCACCGACGTGGAGGTTCGTCCCGGAAATCAGCTGGTTGCAGCGACAGTCAGGAAAGCATACGAAGTCCTCAAGGTGTGCAGTCTCTGGCAGACGCTCATCTGCCTCGCTCACTACGAGGGCGCCATGAAACTATTCAAAGCAGTAACCGTAACCCAGTTCCAAATTTATTTTCTCCATAAAACGTGTTGCACTGAAAAAACCATCCTAAGAATTTAACGAATGTATAGTCGCAGCAATTTATATTTGATCTTTTAAGCATATATAGTCTGCGGAATAAAGTTCAAAAACTACAGTGATTTAATTTGCATTTCGAGAGTACAAAATCTTCGTTTTTATTTAAGATAGCCGCACACTCTTTTGACCATTGTAATCTGATAAAATAACGAACGCCAATTAATCATTAATGTCCTCGATCTTTAGCTATTGCTTCGAATGTCCTGCATTGTGTTGCAGTTTTTTTTTTAATAAACTTTCTAGTTTCGGTCATTGTAAATGTGGTATACATGTAAGTAAGTTTTTGTGTTAATACGTTTTCTATCGCGAGGTGTTATTTGCACTAAATATTAACCCTTGCGTTCATTGAGATAAGCAAGAATGTTTTACATGATTAATTTTTTTTAATTCAAAGAAAAGTTACTAAAACGCGCGATTTTTTAAAGCATTAAACGTTGCTAGCTGCAAAGCTCGCCTAACTGGGACGAACCTCGCTAGAAAGTAGAGACCGTGAAGCCAAATTTTGAAACCACATAAAGAGCCAAACTGAAAAAATAAAATGATATTAACTTGTCCGAAACACTTCAAAATTTATTTAATTATTTGTTAGGGTATAAAAAGAGAAATTATTATATAATTACAGCTTCTAGCGGGGCCCGAACTAGCGCCGGCGCAAACGGATCACTTTCGTTTTTCGATGCCTGATACCTTCCGGTCATTGCGCAATTACTCTTTTTTTTTTTTTTTTGCACTGTACTGTAGAACCAGCAGCACTGGAAATCTTCATATTTCCTCATCTTTCGTACTCCGCAGACACTTTATATATACTGAGACCATTATCACCTTATTGCCAAACCCGCACATCAGATATCGCTCACTTACTAGCCTAGCCACGAGGAAGGTATAGTTCCCTGGCATGAAAAAAAAAAATAATAAAATAAAACCGCGGAACGAAAGGGACGCTAATTGTCTCGACGCAAGAACTTACAAAAGTGACACAAACAGATCGCACATGCTATTTGCACTACTTTTATTTGCTGATAATGCAGAAAGCCCAAAAGCATGCGTGCTACAGTTTTATTAGCAGAAAGGGCGACGAATAGGCGCCTTTGAAGGTCAGTAATCATTGTCAACACACTAGAGCTGCAGTGAGCACCTAATAGTCGTCCTAGAATGTTCTCCTAACGAATGCATTCTACATTAATAGGCATCAGAACTATGAGTCGTGCCCAGTTAAGCCGACAGTGATAGCGATAACCGAATGCAGAAACTTCAGTACGTCGCACTGAAGTCGCCCACACATTTTCTCAACTGCCGGCTAATTTTATCGCTTGGAATTCGATCCCAGTTACGGGGAGAGGCATTTTATGTTTCAAGCAGTTCCGTTCCAAGAAACGAAAGCTGTGCTGCGGACAAACTGACCACAACACCCGAAATGTTCCGGTTGGCGCCGGAATTTGATTTTTTTAATAGCTACTTACAAGGCGCATACTTTTTGCCGCGCTGCGCACAATCGCTTACGGGGCTTAAAATTGTTTGTATATCTTTATTTTGCAGAACTGTGAGCTACTGAGCGTCACCTGGCGCTTAATTGACTTAAATTCAGTCTTTAAATAATCTGCTTAGTTTTAAAACCACACGTCTGAATGAATTTTCCTGATACTAATTAATAAAAACGCCTGTAACTTTTCCTGCGCTTCATAAAAAAACAAACAAAAAAAAAACATAGCATTTGAGTTTACGGTACGCAAGACATAACGCATATTTCGTGAAGAAATTAAACCTACCTAAAATGTGTAATTGTCTGTAATATACGGAACCCAGTTAAGAATAACAGGCTCTAAAAATGTTTGGGAGAGCCCAATATGCAAGAAATGCGATTATCATTTGCGTTGGGCAACTACGTGTTCTAATTACGGCACACTCTCGGCCCAGGCCGTGAATCTGCAGCAGGAGGCGCTGAAGCAAAACTTTCCAGGGCCTCCATCACCGCAGCGTGGTTTCGTCGCGTTGGCCATCCGTATTTGGCCGGGGAGGGCATCTCAAGACTTTTTGCATGAAGTTAGCAATTACTACCAAAGGTACCCGATTTATTTTCTTTGTTTTCCTCTAAGTCTGAGGTGACCACAGACGCCAGTTTTGGGCTTTAACTGCTTGTTATGCATAGGTGTAGTGTCAGGCAGTATTCCGTTGACATTGTTCGTTTTACCAATCAGCTTGCCTTGCCTAGCGATGAATTCTTCCTCGACAGTCTACATGTACAGTGCGTAGCTGCATCTGGAAGTAATATTCTTGCGGAAATCAGCAGCCTTTATTGTTATAAATATACATTTATAGAACAGTCGTACCAAATTTAACCGCTACAACAATGCTTCATAACTTAAAGAACTGAATTGTACAATACGATTCAATTACTTGAGTGTTCGTATTTTAAATGGTATGGTAATTCTGACACGCCACCTCTTTGACGACATATTCATCAGTAAAGGTGTTCCTTTCTTTTGAGAATGCTTGCTTGTTAGTCGAGTAGAACATGGTTGAGTATAGTAAAGCCGCTCTGTATGTTTGCCGGGTGTTTCGTACTGCTAAACGATGCTTATCTCACAGTGTGCTAGCAAATGTGTTCGAGGTTCTTGCTGTCGATGGTTACAGCGATCTGCGTCAGCTGCAATGTAGGTGAGAGATGTAGACTACGCTGCGTCTCGCTCTGTCACAAAGCGCATGGAGTCCATAATTACTTTGTAATTGGTGAACATGAAGCACATTTCTGCTCAGGAGATTTCTTTCCGAGTTCCCTAATTCCCAGGAAAGCATATTCTTCTGGAATATTCAGTAGGACATACTTTCCGGGAGGGACAGAAACGTGCACACTCCAGGACACTCATTCCAGACAGTTAATGTATTGAAACATTTCGCGGTCTCAGTCTGCAACACAGCAAGATTTACCACTGACGAATGACGAATGTAAGATTGTTAAGCAATCATTCCCAAAATTGTAGAAATGAAACTGAACGATTAATTTACCCAGAGTATTCGATATCTCAACAGCTTGCGAACAACTGAAAGTTTCAAAACACTTAGACAATCAATATGCGAATGTATAAAATGTGTAAAGAACTACCTCGTTAATAAAGCTGCACCGCCACCTCCTTAAGGTGCCAAGTTGCGTAGAGTAAGGGGAAGCAGCGCTTGGGAGTTTGTATACCATTATTGAAATTATGGTCTGTCCTATGTACCTTTCACGAAAGGTACGTCTTTCGGTGGAGTGCATGAGATTTCATCCATATCTGAGAAAAATTCCTCCACGAACTTCATTCCTTACGACGTGGAAGGGCTATTTCGCTCTTTGACAGTACCGTACGCTGTAAGGAGCAATGTGCGCAGGGTAACAGTATGCGTCAGAATTCTCGGGAAACTGCTTTCCCCAGGGTCCTTAACGTCGATGGCATCATCGTACAAACACATATAACGGAGGACGAGATGGGGGCCAATTATACATCGTGTGTGGTAACAGGACCATCACCGTACAGAGTGAACGACACCTCAAACAAGAACCTCATGGGCATGGTAAGCGTGCAAATTGTGTTTTCTGGTCTGAATATTAGAGGCTTCGATAATAACTACTATACTGATAACTCTGATCGTTCAGCTCTTGGAAGGCCAGGAGTGACACTTCGGGTATCAGGCTCCCACACATAAATGCGCATTACATCCAATCCCGTGCACAGCGTATTTTTCTTTAAATGCGCAGTGCGCGCTCTTCTCTACATGTCTCCACATGACATTACAATGTCGTTTTTTTTAATCCTTACGCAAGAAGATGTTTTATATACGTCTACCTAAAAGCGGATCGCGGACTAGTAAAAATTACTTCCCATATCATGATTCGAGTCCCCTTCGATAAAGCATCAGGAGAAAGAAATTTATTATCGAAACTAAATTGATTTCGGTTATTAGCATCACCAAGGCTTTCGTTACTGAATTTGTCTTTTAAGGCTGCCCTTTTACGCCTTCTATTTAAACAGCCATCTATTTTACCACTCAAAAAATTTCTGTAAATAATTCGGAACTGAGATTTTCTCTAGGTTATCGGTGGTTCACCAAACATATGCAGAGATATTAAAGACCCCGTTTTCTAAAAGTCCCGTCGTCGGCGTCGTGAGCGAAAAATAAAGAGATTTAGCACACCGTGATCCGCGATCCGCCACCGTGACCCTCTAGCGCTTGTGGGCGGAGCGTACAAGCTGATTGGTTCCAATGCGACAGGTCTATGTGCCGACATCCAATATGTGGCGCTATCTATCGGCATCAAATTGATTTGGGCATACGCAGTGCAACGCGCGGTGGCGGATCACGGTAGCGGATCGCGGATCATGGTATGCTAAATGTCTCTAATGACTGGCATGGCTCTCGCAGGCTGCAGTTGGTGGCTGGCATGGCCGGCACTGGCTGGTCGCAGGGTTGTCTCACGTCAGGTGACCTTATGGCATTGCCAGTTTTGCAGAGGCTGCCAACTCAGATATCTCTATTCAGATATGGGAGGGCGGGGTCAGAGTTAGCCTTCCAGGACCCTTGCATTTTGAGTCAGACATGCCACCCTTAGGCCGCACAGGTACTTTTGTGCGGCCTGCTTATGAAGGTTTTTATATATCTATGCTGCGTGGCCTTTCACAAATTGACGTATGCTAAAGTATATTTGAGATATTACATTAATGAATTAGGGATTAGTAATTGGGTGAGCAGCAAAGTCTATGTGCGCTAACAGGGATCTGCAAAGACAGTTGGAAAACAGGAGCGGTTCACACTATCACTTCATACCCATAAATGGAGAGCTTATTAGTGCACTCCCCTTCCAGCCATGCCATCCCCCCTCTAACTCCTCGCGTTTTTCTATTCGCCAATAGCCCATTGTACATAACAGCAGACAACTCATGACAAGACGACCATACGCCTTGCCATTAACAACATCCTGTCTAAAAGGCGTTTGATATACGATACATCTAACAGAGGAGCGCTTCGCGGTTCAGGGGCCCGTCAAGTTGCAATGCGTTTGATGACACCTATTATGAGCAAATCAGTTTGCTTGGTACATAGTATATACAGCGAAAGAGAAGCGAAAGTAATGATGGCATGGAAAGTTTAATGAACAGATGAAATGCCCTCTAGACTTTTTTAATGCCTAGTCGAGTCTTAGTATGTTGGTCGCTTGGGTTCATGGGGTTTAACGTCCGAAATCAACTTTGGATAATAAGGAAGCTCTTTGTTTATAGCACCGGGAAATTAAGACATCCGGAGGTTTTGAACTTATACTGAAATAACACAGCACACATGAACGTCGCGCTTCCCCTCCGTTGAAACACTGCCGCCGTGGTCAGGATGGCGGCCAAGTCGTTAGGCTCTCTAAGGAGCGAACTAAGGACTAAGCCCCCGCTTCGAGGCCTGTAGTAAGTTCTTTCGTATCAAGTGTAGGGGTGTGTTTATTCGGTGAACCCAGGTGATTCCAGCCGCTCAGGGGAGACTCGCAGCGAAGCGTCAGGCGTGGCGAAAGAGCAAGGCAGCGAACAACTTCTTCGTCCTTGAGAGTGGCAGCACGCGACGCATGTCAGTGGTTATATCGATGAAGATTACCACACTACAGTTTCCCCCCGGGCAGAGAAGGAGCCATCCTGGCGACTCATGGTGCCGAGAGGACAGACGGATCGTAGTAGGGCTTGATTCGGTCCACATGAACTATTTCGCGTCCACGGCGACGCAAGTCCGCAGATGGCGTAACCGGCTCAACTACGTAGTTCACAGGAGATGTTTTTTGAAGGACTCGGTATGGACCGTGATACCGAGCAAGAAGCTTCTTTGACAGGCCGGCGGTTGTGGCAGGAACCCAGAGCCACACCAGGGAGTTGGGCGCATATGAAGGCGCCTCACCAGTGTCACGATGGTGTTTTTGTTGCCACTGATTTTCCTTTGTAAGCGAACGAGCGAGCTGACGGCATTCTTCTGCGTACTGGGCGGCGTCCGAGAGTGGCGTCGATTCAGAAACATCAGGGCGGTAGGGAAAAAGCGCGTCCATTGTGCAGGTTGGCTCGCGCCCGTAAAGAAGAAAAAAGGGAGAAAATCCGGTGGTGGTCTGTATCGCAGTGTTGTACGCGTAGGTTACGAAGGGAAGAACGTGGTCCCAGTTGGAATGAGCGTCGTTGACGTACATGGCCAGCATGTCACTCAGAGTACGGTTGAAGCGTTCTGTCAGGCCATTCGTCTGAGGGTGGTAAGAAGTAGCGGTGCGATGAATGATGCGACATTCTTTCAGTAGGGCCTCGAGAGCGTCGCACAAGAAAACGCGTCCGCGGTCACTGAGCAGTTCCTTCGGAGTCCCGTGGCGAAGAATCAAGTTGTTGAGAATGAACAAAGCAACGTCTCTTGCAGAGGCAGAGGGTAACGGTGATGTTTCAGTGTAGCGAGTCAGATGGTCTACTGCCACAATAATCCACCGGTTTCCAGCAGGAGTAGTCGGAAGAGGGCCATAGAGATCTATGCCAACGCGGTCAAACGGACGAGCAGGGCAGGGTAACGGCTGCAACGAAACAGAGGACTTCTGAGGCGTTTTTCGGCGTTGACAAGATTCGCAAGCGCGCACGAAATGTCTTACGAAGCGGTACATTCCACGCCAGTAAAATCGCAGACGTAGGCGCGTGTAGGTTTTCAATACGCCACCGTGAGCACATTGTGGGTCACCATGGTACGCAGCACAAATGTCGGCACGGAGATGACGCGGGATGACTAGAAGCCACTTCCGTCCATCAAGCAAATAATTGCGGCGATAGAGAAGACCGTCACGAATGGAGAAGTGGTGGGCTTGGCGGACGAGCGCTTTGGATGAATGACCAGGAGTAGGACTTGAGAGAAAATCCAAAAGTGCATTGATCCAGGGGTCATTCCGCTGCTCGGTAGCCATGTCGATAGTTGTAAGAGTCGACAAATCGTAGGCACAGACGTGGTCAGACGAATTATCTCTAGGCAATGGCGAGCGGGAAAGAGCATCCGCGTCCGTATGCTTTAGGCCTGATCGATAAATGATATGAATGTCAAACTCCTGGAGACGAAGAGCCCAGCGAGCAAGGCGACCGGATGGGTCTTTCAGAGAGGCAAGCCAGCACAAAGCGTGGTGATCGGTCACAACGTAAAACGGTCGACCATACACATAAGGACGAAATTTTCCGATAGCCCAAATAATGGCCAAACATTCCCTTTCTGTGACTGAATAATTAGATTCTGCCTTTGTCAATGTTCGGCTGGCGTATGCCACAACATACTCGCTGTAACCAGGCTTACGTTGGGTAAGGACGGCACCAAGCCCAATACCGCTGGCATCAGTGTGGATCTCCGTAGGCGCAGCCGGATCAAAGTGGCGTAGAATGGGCGGCGAAACCAAAAGGCGGCGTAAAGTGTCGAAGGCTTTATCGCAGGCTGGAGTCCAGGCGGAAAGGTCGGAGCTGCCGGCAAGGAGCTGGGTCAGAGGAGCGATGATAGAGGCGAAGTTCAAGATGAAACGTCGAAAGTAGGAGCAGAGGCCGATAAAGCTCCGAAGCTGCTTCAGGGAGGTTGGCTTCGGGAACTCTGCAACTGCGCGAAGTTTGGTGGGGTCGGGAAGAATGCCGTCCTTAGAAACTACGTGGCCTAAAATTGTGAGTTTTCGGGCGGCAAAGTGGCACTTCTTCAAATTCAACTGAAGCCCAGCGCCGGCGAGACACGTGAGGACATCCTTTAGGCGGAGAAGGTGAGAAGAAAAGTCGGCAGAAAAAACTACGATGTCGTCCAGATAACAAAGACAGGTCTGCCACTTGAGTCCACGAAGAACAGTGTCCATCAGGCGCTCGAAAGTAGCCGGGGCATTGCAGAGGCCAAAGGGCATAACGTTGAACTCGTATAATCCATCCGGTGTTATAAAGGCAGTTTTCGAGCGGTCATTATCAGCCATCGGTACTTGCCAGTAGCCGGAGCGCAAATCCAAAGAGGAGAAATACTCGGCTCCCTGTAAACAGTCCAAGGCGTCGTCGATTCGCGGCAAAGGATAGACATCTTTGCGCGTGATTTTGTTAAGCCTACGGTAATCGACGCAAAACCGGATGGAACCATCTTTCTTGGTGACCAAAACAACCGGAGAAGCCCATGGACTGTTAGATGGCTGTATGACGCCCCGGCGAAGCATGTCGTCCACGTTGTCAGCAATGACTTGGCGCTCAGAGGCCGACACGCGATAAGGACGCTGTCGTAAAGGTGCGTTTGTACCAGTGTCGATTGCGTGCGTAACGACAGACGTGCGACCCAGAGCAGTGTGAGGAAGGTCGAAGGCAGAAGTGAAGTTCTGTAGAAGAGCAGCGAGTTGATCGCGTTGTGCGGGTGGGAGATCTGCGTCAATAGCTTGTTGAAGAACATCGGGTGGTGTCGAAGCGGTCACTGTATCGCAAGAGCTGAGCACATTAACGTCTAATGAAGTAGGCGTTGCAGGAAGAGTATTTACAAGCTCGGGATCAAGTTCTTCAATACGACCGAGACACTCGCCGCGTAGCAGGACGGACGGGCACGAAAATGGATTTGAGACGTACATTGCACTAAGGCCATCTTCGAACTTGAGGACAGCAAATGGAAGCAGGAGGCAGGGATGGCGTGAAGCGGCGTCGGAAGGTGTGAAGAAGACAGTCGAACTAATAACGCTTTCACAGGAGAGTGGAACGAGGGCAGCAGAAAATGGAGGAATGTCTGTGTCACTGGCGACGAGGAGTTTTGCAGGCCGGGTAGGGACGTCACACAAGACGGTATCACAAAGAGGTAAAAAGGAAACTTCCGCGCGGGCGCAGTCAATAACGGCATGATGAGCGGAAAGGAAATCGTAGCCCAGGATGATGTCGTGTGAGCAGTGAGCCAGTACAATAAACTCGATGGTGTATAAGACGTCTTCGATGAGAACACGGGCCGTGCACGCTGCTGAGGGATGAATGCGCTGGGATGAAGCGGTGCGAAGCGAAAAGTCGGGTAGTGCGGTGGTCACCTTGCGAAGACGACGGCAAAGAGATTCACTGATGACGGATACGGCAGCGCCCGTGTCAACAAGAGCGAGTATTGCGACACCGTCGACGAACACTTGTATTACGTTTGCGGGAGAAGACGGAGGACTTGAAGAGTTCGAACCAAGCGCAGTTCTTGCCCCGGGAACTGCGACTGTTAGTTTCCCTCAACAGCGCCGGTAGAACGTCGGGGAAGCGGTGATGGTGAACGGCGACGAGGGGAAGATGATCGGCGAGAGGTATACGTTTGATTGTCCCGAGGAACGAACTCGGAACCGGGTTGAGTTCTCGGCGAGGGCTGGTCGGCGTCGTACGTGTAGTTCCAGGGGTCAGGGCAAGAAGGTGGAAGGCGTTGGCGGCAAAGACGGGCTACATGGCCCGGCAGCCCACAAGAGTAGCAAATTGGCCGGTTGTCTGCGGTGCGCCAAGGGTTCGTAGGGCGTTGGCGTACCCTTGGAATACGGACATGGAACGCCGACCCAGGCGATGGTGAAGGATGGTTGGAAGGGGCGGCCTGGTAGGAAACAGGTGCGGTTGGCATTAGCGGCCTGGCCGCAACTTGGGCGTACGTTAGTGGTGCCGTTACTTGCGGTGGCACGGGGCTGGTCGGAAGCACTGGGCTGGGCGAGAGCACGGAACTGGGCGAAAGGACATCAGCGATATGGTCTTGCACGGCACGCCGTATGGTAGGGGCCAAAGACGGAGCCATGTCAGGAACAAGGCGACCAGTGTCTTGTAATTGAGGGACCAGGGATAGCTGGCGGGCGACCTCTTCGCGAACGAAGGCTTTTATCTGTTGAATCAAAGGGCTGTCCTCAGATGAAGTAGAACCACCCAGTGCTAGTGTAGAAATGGTGTCGTCTCTAAAACCGGACCGCCGGGTAGAAGCGCGCTGCTTTCGAAGCTCGTCGTAGCTCTGGCAAAGTTTAATCACTTCACTGACGGAGGCAGGATTTTTCAGCCAGAGCATCTGACACGCGTCCTCGGAGATACCTTTCAAGATGTGTCCGATCTTAGCCGCTTCGGACATTACTGGGTCGACACGTTTGCACAGGTCAACGATGTCCTCTATATAACTTGTGAATGACTCGTCGGCATGCTGTGTGCGCTCACGCAAGCGTTGTTCTGCTCGGAGTTTGCGAACTGCAGGACGGCCAAACACTTCCGAAAAATTCTTCTTAAATGCAGACCAAGATGGCAGGTCTGCCTCATGGTTGCGAAACCAGAGGTTCGCCACGTCGGTCAGGTAAAAGATTACGTTACCTAGCTTAATAGTGTCGTCCCATCTGTTATAACTGCTGACACGTTCATACGCCGACAACCAGTCGTCGACGTCTTGGTCAGCCGTGCCACTGAAGAGGCATGGATCACGCTGCCGTAGAACGCCAGAACACAGTACCGTGGTTGGTAGGGGCGCCGATGTCGAGGTGGTCTCGTCTGGCATGGTGGAAGCAGGGGTCAACGTGCGGCTTCTAAGTTCCAGGGTGGATGGGAACGTACCCAGCAGCACCTGCACCAATTGTAGGGGTGTGTTTATTCGGTGAACCCAGGTGATTCCAGCCGCTCAGGGGAGACTCGCAGCGAAGCGTCAGGCGTGGCGAAAGAGCAAGGCAGCGAACAACTTCTTCGTCCTTGAGAGTGGCAGCACGCGACGCATGTCAGTGGTTATATCGATGAAGATTACCACACTACACAAGATATAAAACCAAGAACAGCTGCTGGCGTTGGTGATTGTCAGCACTGCCACAGAACGTGTACGTACGTTTTGAAGTAATAGCTTCCCTACGTGATATAAAGCTAAGGTCTGGGTGCACAGGAATATGACCTTGAAGAGAGCCAAAGGTCAAACCACGAAACACTTGTAGAGTCGCTATTGTGTCGTACCCTATGGTAACAGAGGTCAATATCAAAGGACAAATGTCAAAGCGAGGGACTAGGACGTTGGCACATTGTTCGGTGTCACATGATAAATGTCACAATGTGACGAGGAGCGCGAAGCGCGTCAGGCCACTACTGCAGCATGGAGCCCGAGGAGATGCACGCGAAAAAGCTGTCACGTACACACTAGGGTTAACCGTAGTTAAGCAACCAGCAATTTTCTCATTATTGAAGCCACAGCTTGCATCGAACCGCATATTCCTTGAGACCACTTCCGCTCTCTTGAGCAGATTTAAATGCTGTTAGGCGCCTGTCTGAGCCTAATTTTCTGTGCTACCTTCTTTTTGCCTAGAGAAGGTCAGTAGACCTCTTGGCACGGACGTTGAGGGGGACTCCGTCCTTGGCCATATCATTCTCACTCTGTACCCGCCACTACCAGACGCAAACTGTGCCGGCTCGCGTCAACAAGCCATGTATGCCTCTGGTCGGCGTTCCACCACCCCCTCGAACCTCTTCCGACGTAAGTACAGGTGCCTGGTAGCAGTTGCCATCTGCGGATTTTAATGCACAGAAGACAAGACGTGAATGCAGCTCCCCATACATGCCTAAGGAGTTTCTCATAGTCGCCCACAGACTACCGTCTTTTCCGGACTGTTGCATCGATTATAACGTATGACTATTGGTAAAGCAGCATTGAAAGGGCGTCATTGAAGGTTAGGCAAGCAAATGATGCCGACGGATTTCGAACTGTTCATCACTGTCTCGCAAAAAGTTTGGATTTAGCATGTGGAGTACCACATATATCGACGAATCAAAACAGCACCTACGTTTTCGCTCTGAGTAGGTACACCGCTTCGAAGGAAGGAGATACTAGAAATAGAATAGTGTGGTATGCACTCTGTCCACAGATGCGTTAGTTGCGCAGTCCTCTCGGCTGTGCACTTTGCTCTTTGCGTCTTGCTCGCCCACCACACGTCCACCGTATAGGAGAGAAGGAAAAGGGGGCTAGATGCATTGTGGTCTTCTGCCCGGCATTCGTCCTGCCTTCTTCACTGCATACTTGGGCAAGGCAAGGACAACACTTTGGTAATTCGAAAGTCTGGGCTAGTTGGTTTGTCATGATCACGGTGGTCATGATTATTAAGCAGCGCATCAGAAAGGCACTGACAGCAAGAGGGAACAAGCGCTGAGTTTACAAGGGAATTTTATTGAAGAGCGTGTCAGAATAAATATTGTACAACAACACAAACAAAGTACAGCGATATATGGGATACAGACGCCATATCAACCTTAATCGCAAATCACCTACGCCTGTCTAAGTATGTCATTTCATGTTTTTGAAAGATGAATGGAAAGAGTGCGGACGCAAGAAGCCCCAGCATGAGCTATTGCTTTGGCCTTGATGGTTTATCTTACACTGCTTTCTGGCCAGGACCGCGCAGCCAGGATAGTCGGGCTGGCAAGTCAGTTTGTGTTCTCAATGACAGCAGTGTTTTGACAGAAATCCTGATGTAGTGCATCGTAGATTGGGATCATGTTGCCCCAACCTTTCGTTAAGACATCGACCGTTCCGGTCGATGTATGTGTTCCCGCAAAGTAACTACTGTCTTTGCTCAATGCTACCCATTGCCCGAGCTTCCATATTTTTCTTTTAGAGCATCTTCGGCACTGGGGCAGCTTGTGGAACAGACACTAGCTGCCTGTTTCTTGAAGTTCTCTTCAACTGTGTGCGAGTAGGACTTAAGGCTTTACGTAAACAATGCCTCGTAATCCCTCGCTTCACCAATTTCAAGTGCGCCGGGGAATATTTTAAATGTTGTTGTTTTTCCCCTAGGTTTATGCATCAAACAACTGTGGTTTTTCAGAAAAGCGGAGACTAAGCCTCAAAAACGCATGCCCCCATTAAGTAGCAGTTCATGAGTCACAGTGAGAGGGTTCAACTACTCTTCAAAATTCACAAAATAGTCTCCAGCGTTTCGGCACGGGGTTCAGTTCTCTTTTCGAGTAGGATAACAAATCCATCAACATAGCGAACGACTTTTAAAACATTGCTATCTTCTATACGTCGAGACAAGTTATCACACTCAGCCAAATATCAGTCACTGAGTACCGGCGCATTGCAAGAGCCTATACGAATGCCTTGTTTCTGTAAAAACATGCCGTTCCCCAATTCTACGTATAAGGACGTCAGTTACAGGTGCAGTAGTTCCGAGAAATGACATACCTAGATAGGCGTAGGTGACCTGCAAATTAGATTGCTGTGGTGTCTGTATCTCACGTATTGCTGTGTATTACGTGTGTTGTACCATATTTATTCTGACACGCTTTTGAATAAAATTCAGTTGTAAGTTCAGCCCTTGTCCCCTCTTCCAGTCTGTGTCTGTCTGCATGGCGTGCTCCTTAATAACCCTCTGGGTGATGTCGTGCGCGGCTAATGACGTACAGGGGCCGAACTCGCTCCTGAGATTAGCGGAGGAGGGCACCGTAGGAATTAAAAAAAAAAGAGACCAAATTTTCTGCTCATTTCTGAGGACTTGTATGCTGCATTAAGGCTGAATGTCATTTTCTGTACACAATATAATAATTTGATAGCACCAAAGGGTGCGCCGCCACTGCCAGTGAATTCTGGCCATGGCACAAATCTGGCATTATCTAGACTCTCCTTCAAATACCTAAAGTTTTCGGACTCGTCTAACAAATCGATCTTTAGGTGTTCACTCTTATCCCGGGCTCATTCTTCCACGATTCCGAATTTAGGCCTTTTGGGTACGTGGTCGTGCTTGTGGACAAACAATATTGCAAACAGGGAGGTACTGCGCTTCTATTTCGGTTTTAAATCAAGTTCACAGTCCTGCCTGGCTCTTCAGAAGCAGAATCTATTTGGCGTGAACTGTTTCTTAACAACATTTTTGGTTGTGTTACTTACCGCCCTCCTAGTTCTTCTGTCGAACTGCTTCACGCCGTTAACAATTAATTGAACACACAAAGCTCCAATTTTTCTAATATAATTTTGATGGCGATTTCAACTCTCCAGGCATCCATTGGCACATGCTTTCTTTCTCTTCTCAAAAAAGCCAGTATATGCCGTGAGTTTATAAACCTTTTCTCGTTCTTCGACCTTAAGAATTAGAGACGAGGAAGAGGATGTGCTTAATATAACATTGACGCTCGACACAAGCACTCGACTGGGCTTGATGGTGTAGCTAACTCATTTCTCTTTCGCTATTCATTATAGACAGCTCAATATCTAACCGTCATCTTCCTTGAGTCATTAACCTCCGGCGTTCTGCAATCGTCATGGAAGCTAGTGAAGGTGCTTTTCAAATCGGGCGAAAAACGGCTTTTACATAATTGCAGACTTATCTCATTACCATCGTATTCTTATAAAATGTCGGAATGTATAATCCGCAAAAACATATAATAGAATTTCTGGAACGTAATAACATATTGGCTCACTTTCAGGACGGATTTAGACGAAATTTCAGCACCTTAACACCACTAATTGAATTTCCGCACTACCTTTCCTATACTCTTGATAATGGAGTCCAGTTGCACGCTATATTTGTAGATATTTCTAACGCCTTTGACGCTATACAATACTACATTCTAATCGTAGTATAAATCATCGCTTGGTTAGTTGTATTGCTACTTTCTTTCGCACCGGCCACAGCTCGTTTGTTACGTTTCAACTAGCTCCTATATTGCAGATGTATTATCTGGCGTTCCTCAAGGTTCGGTGTTTGGCCTATTATTACTTCTAATATATGTTAATGACTAACGTTGTATATCGCGTGCCAAGTACATTTATATGCGGATTACTGTGCTTTATATTACATAATTAATGCACCCGACGATCACTTGCAACTAAACGCCTCCAATTAATTGTTCTGTTTGGTGTAATACTCGGCCAATGGAAATAAGATTTCCTAAAGCTGTAGTGATGTATTGTACTAACAGCACGTCCCGTTCACTGTTTAATTATGCTATCAAGGATTTACCATTGCACATGACTTTCAAATTTCCATATTTCGCAATTATATTGGCCCCTATCGTGTTCTGGTCGAAGCATAATAATTTCATTTGAACTAAATCACTAAAAACGCTTGGATATACGAGAACAATATTTACTTCTGCAAAGGAAGCTAAGGTATTAACGTACATATCCTTAATTCGTTCGGTAATCGAATATACTTCTCCAGAGTGAAACCCCTCATGAACATTCTGAATTTAACATAATCGAGTGCATTAAGAGAAAAACAATTACGTTCTTATATCATCAGTATGATCGCCATTTTTCACCTTCTTGTCCCGGGCCCACTACGAATCTAGCATTCCTGTCAGTGTGCCATCATGTGGATTCACCGAGTTCTTGCGCTGCATCGATAATTCACTTTACCGTGTCATACCTAATGTGTATCTTTTTACCCCCGATTTTCCCCTCCAACCGGAAGTCATATTAGCCTAATATTAAGTCATAGTTGGCTCGTAATAATAATTTGAAGCACGGTGTTTCCCCGAGCAATTGAACACTGGAACCTAATTCCTGTTTTATAATAATAATAATAATAATAATAATAATAATAATAATAATAATAAT
>JAJIZL010000146.1:328429-372677 GCA_023969395.1 Amblyomma maculatum
ATAATAATAATAATAATAATAATAATAATAATAATAATAATAATAATGTTTTATAATAATTGTGTTGTGTGCATTAGCTATTGTTTCAATTATTTTTTTCATTCACAGAGCGTGTGTCATACTGTATGCATTGTGTGCAAACATGTTTGATTAGGCTTATTGCTTTGCATTGTAGCGTTTTAGTGTGGATTTTTAATCTAACACTTGCAACACTCCAACAGGAGCTACGTTGTGGAAAAATAAACGAATAAACACAGAATGAGCAGAGAAAATCCGCTAGAAAGGGGAACTAGTTGCATTGCTCTCGGATGCCCCCCCCCCCCCCCCCTCCCCTTTGCCACAAAGGCCTAGGTGAAAAGAACCTTTTCATGTTGAGAGGGCAACGAAGTTGAGAGTCGTTGAAACAGGAATGTAGTTCCAGCTAGCCTCGCATTATGGGGTGAAATGGAGTATTGGGGTGTCTTCGTCTTCAGCCCTGTTCGTCACGGTATGCCTAGAATGCTATATATATATATATATACCACGAGCGTTGGGGGCTGGGGCGAGCTGCAGGCAGAGTTAGTGTTCACCATGCTCCTGAGCTCTCACTGCTGAGACTGGAAGACGTTTAAGTTTTACACGTGCAATTGTTTTCTGAGCAGTAAGCTGCATCACAACATGCTGAAGTAATTTAAGAGCTGACAAAATTGCCGCAGCCGGTGCCACTTCTTAGAAACATTGTTGTCTTCTATTTTATTTCAGCGAGGACGTAATTACCTCGCGTTTGCTCCGCCCAACCTGCTATCCATGTGTCATGAAGTTGCACTTGCGCTGTACTCAGGATGATTTAAGTATTTTAAATAGACTCTGCTCTACGTGTCAGCTAATGAGCATTCCCTAGATTCTTGCTCATGTGTCGTATGATTGCATTAAATATTTTACCACTTCGACCAGGCGCATCTTCCACTGCTTGTAATTTGCGGCATTTGAATATATTTCATTGCAGGCGTGCATTGACGCGAACGATTGGTACAACGGATCGGCGACCTACGGCCAACAGATTGTCATGATTGCTCAACTTACTGCGAAAAGCAACATTCTGACAACGTTTGAGAGCGTCTTTACAATCACGCGCAAGGTAAACAATCCTGCAGTATATGTATGCTTCTGTATTTCTACGTAATTACGTTTTCTCATAAACGTTCAAAGTTCTAACAATCCCTTCAGCATTTATGCTCTGTGCGCACTTGGCTCAGAAAATAACCGTAGGGAATGCTGAACTCGAACAGAACGCACCACCTCTATTTTTTATGTTTATATTTGTGCCTTTTGCATCTAATAAAAAAAAAGGTGTATTCTGGACTAGAATGCCATTACCGTTCGTTGCTTCATACTTCGTTTTCAGGCCTACGACAAATATTTATTATTGAAACCGTCGTTGAAATAATCAATCAATTAAACTTTCATAGGGACTTCCTCTAAGAGGCTTTTAAATTTATGACTATATTTAGCTCTCCGAACAAGAAATTGAGGTTTGAGACAGTTCTGTAGTAGTAAACTAGCGAAAGATTTCAGCGTTGTATTGAATTAAAACACTTACTATCGGTGTTAAATCAAATTCGAACAACGGCGCGCTCATCCAGTTTGCGATAGTTTCGCTGTTGTTTCGTTTTAAGGTCGCTTTCTCGTTTTGCCACTGGAACACTTTCATTTTTTCTTATACCGACGAACTGTCCTAAGACGGAGGGCAACACAACACATTTTTTCTTATCTGCTGCCTTCGTTTTGGTTGTACTGTACGGTTTTTCTGCCTTAGGTCTCCTAATTAAATCGGTTTTCCAATTTAATTTGGCCCAATTGAGAGGTTCATTCGGCGAAGCAAGGAGACGGGACCGAACAACAAGTAGAAGAAGAAACGTTAACGAGCCAACTGAAACCAAAGAAGTGTAGGACGATACAGAAACGGTCGAGTTTTATTCCTTCTAGGAAAAGAATAAATTTGGCGTTTCAGGGGTAAAGCGAGAGCACCAATGTAAAAGAAAAGAGAAGCAAAAATATCGGAAACCGTTTGAGCGATGACGACAGGCAGATTGCCTGAACTGGGCCTTTTTCCACGCGCGCAGCTGGTTGTGCTTCAGCTGACGACGATAGTGCCAGCAATTATATACCAGTTTGTTGCATACTTGACTAGTTGTATACTTCTTACATGCCACGCCTATCATTGTTTTTAAGGCGAAAACACAAACAACTTTCAAAAGTATTTCAATCGCAAAATAAGGAATACAAGTTATGTATTAGGCGAATACTACATGGTTTTCCATGTATGCTAATTTCTAAGCATTGCGTGAAAGAGCACATACAAGAAGTAATTTGGTGTCTATGTATTTTCAAAAAATTAACGTCACTGTCTTACGGCGAAATTAACTCGATTCGAGGTAACCTTAGCGGATTTAAATGATGTCCACACTGCACTGAACGAAACAAATATGCGGAAGGGGTCGGAACTGTCCGTACTAATTACACCTTTCAAAGAAAAAGGCCAAATATTAGACAGTAAGGCATGATCAAGAAAAGAGCATGGTCCTTTTGAAGGGCATCTAGTTGAAATGTAAATTAGTAATTCCTAACCAAGTTCACGTAGGAGATCAGTGTATAAAATGCACGCGTTTGTGCTAGCATCCGAACTTTGATATTTAGGTCACCAACTAAAAGGACAGATTTATTTTCGAATGAAAGTTATGTACAGCCTGTCGGTTCAATAAAATGTCGGAAACCGACTAAGATGGAGAGCAGTATTGGGAGGCAAAAAAAAAAATGTTGGCTATTCTGACAAAAATAAGGCTCAACGTTTCAATGCACACGGATTTGCAGTTAGAAGGAAATATTGCGCGTATAAGATATTGTATCGGAAATGAATATAAGAGAGCCACTATCACTACTGGACGAACAATAACAGTATTCTGGTTTTTTCAGGATTAAAAGCTGAATAGGTTGCCACCTAATTCTGAACGCCGTGTTTCAAATACACAGATGAAGGAGAATGAATGATTAAGGGGAGTGATAAGGTTACCTGTAGCTTAGCGCATTAAAATGAATGATAATGCGATTCCTGTGTGATAAAACCCGAATGAGCTCATGCGGATTAGTAAGAATGCGGTGATGGCTATGGCGATGAAAGGTTAAGGAAGATACAGGTAAAAAAAAATGATGAAACGATGAGAAACACCCTGCGGTCTGCAGATGTGCGAGCTTTCATAACACAATAGTCAGTCCGCAGCTACTACCACTGCCTTTCTTGCATATGATTGAACGCTTTATGATTGAACGCCTTATAAAACAGTTTCTTCTATGAAGTGCCCGGTCTTGATAGACAAACGAGAGACGGCATAGTCACATTCAATGACAAATCCAATAGTGCTCGTGCGTGGACAGGCCTTGAGCACAAATTCATTGTTCTTGTCATGACACGTGAAAGCGGTGCGCAGCTGTTAGTTTTCGCGTCTGTTAGCACTGTTAAGTCATTTCCGTGTATATGCACCAACCGGTCCAACGATGCCCTGCTTTAGGAATTTCCTCTTGTTGTCTAATTTATGCTAACAAAATGTATGGCAAGGGAAATCGAGTAGCAGTGTTGTCTCATTCGCAAGCATTAAACTAGAAATCGTAGACTTTGTAACTATTGGTGAGGGGGAGGGATCAGGGCATGCAGTTGTGTTCGGCTCTGCAAAGGCACCTCGACTGTACTTTACTGCTGTTTTAGTCAAAAAAAAAAAAAAAAAAAAACTCTTAGACTGTTCAAAAATGATTACATAGTAAACGATCTGAAACAACATAGATCGCTTTGTGGTCGACATACTGAAGGCATCAATGTTGCCTGTAAATCAAGGTTTCGTACTACATAGATGTCAAGCATTGTAGTACAGTTTATTGGCTTGGTGTCCTTCAATGACATGATTCGTTAACATGCATCTAGACAGCATTTTACCCGAGCAATTATAGTAGTCTTACTTTTTAACTTTAAACAACAATAGTTTCCTTTACATCAAGTGATGTATAGAGGCATTCTTTGAACACAGTTTTTAATGCTGCAATTTAAGCACCATTTAATCAAATTTATTTTAAGCAATGCCAATACCTGTGTCCTTTGCTTTCGCACCAAAACAGCATTACTTGAAATTTTCGGGTAATTCTCTAGTGTGACGGCTTCTCCAATGAAGCTGACTTCAGAACTTTGTATTCGCTTCTAGCTGTCAGTCTGTGGGTAGAGAGATTGTGCTTTATTAATCGTTAGGAGCTGGTCCATAATGAAGTAATTGTTGATCTCCGTAAAATTGTTTATGGCGTTGCAGCGACTTACCAAAGGCATTTTTCATTATTCGTGCTTTTATCTACACTTCTTACACCGCTCACACTGCAGTAGTGGCAAGAATCCACCCTTTCTTTACTGCGTAATTCTATTCTCTCAACGGTAGCATCCCGCAACTCCTTTCTGCTCACTAGTTGTCTCTCAGAGAGTTAAACGGCCATTGCTGCTGAGAGGTGTCTCTGAACGCAACCTAACGGTAACATACACTCACTGAAGGCAGGAAAAGATAATGATTAAGGTAACTGCATAGTGTAACCATTGCCATTATTCACCTCCAGGATCTGTTCACGGCTGGTTTTCGGCTTTAGGAATCAAAAACTTCACATAATGCAACCTAAAGGGGCCCACACCTCAGGAAAGATGTTAGTAATTTATTTGAATGTGCGAATTAAAAGCATATAAGAAAAAATGCAGTCAGAGGATTCGAACAGATGTTCAGGGCTGAGATAAGTAGTGTTAACCAATCCATTGCGCCGCATAAGCGAAGGTAATGGCGGGCTTTATATGCGCTCATATTGTTTTGAAAATATTCCCGCTATTGGTCGCTAGTGACGCTGCTCAGAGGACCCTACCGTTGAGAAAACAGAATCACGCTTTTTGTTTTTATTACAACGGCATCTAAGCTTCCAAAAATGATCCCTGAGTGTCCTCATTCTTTACAGTACTGCATAATGAGGGCTGTCCATCAAGAATTGGGTATGGCTCTGTTCGACGTCGAGTGTGAAGACTGGTCCAATGACTGCACTCAGCGGCCGTCGCAAGTAAACGTTCAGGGTACCAAAAGGATCACTGAGTCGGCCAACTACACTCGCATGCTAGCGAGTGTCGCGACTGTCCAGTCATCTATATGTCCGACCTGAAACTAACTGCGGAATCCCACGTTCAAGATTTCTCTTCGAAAGTTTGTCATCCTGTGGATGTGCTGGATATGTAGCGCTTATTGTGAACGCTTTGTTTTTGTGCCTTTTTGTGCTGTGTCTAGACGGACATTGTGTTTCACTTTGTTTAAGTGAAACAACCGCATGCACTGCTATATAGTGTAAGCCAGCTCGTCAAGTGATTAGCAGATATGATGCTTTTTCACGATGTTCTCTTGAGAAGCAATACTAACAAGATAGTATGACTTATTATACCATGCTCTTACCAAACTAAAGTTTAGGTTGTATACGCATACATTTGTTTTTCCACCGGGCAGAATCATCTGGAGAAGTGTTAATCTTGCCCCTTGACTGAATGTACTTTGGTATTATGCGAGTTCTTCGCGCACATCTAAGGTTTTCGTAGTTTACCTTAGCTCCCAAGATGTTGCTATGACTGCAATCTCTTTTGTGATGAGAGTTGCGAATTTGGTCAAATTATATCAAGTTGCATATGTGACGTCGATCTCAACACATCTCACCAAACTTTACTGTGCTGATCAATGAAACGGCACCTATCCGCCAGTCTTCGTCCTTTAATTTTATTATTAATTTTGTCTGCGTTCTGAGCAATCTATTGAACGTGTTTAAAACCTCAAGAACAGCACCGTGTACGATCAACCATTTTTACAAGTCTAACCATTGCTGTAGCAGTATCCATGACTCTAATGCCAACTACCGGGTTCATGCTAAAGTATTTTTTGATGTTTTTCATCCATGTTTTGAACTCTGTTCCATACAGTGTTTATTACCTTCAACTTCGCGGATCTTGTAATTTATATGTTGCTGAATCTGCCTTTGTTTTTAAGATAGGGCTATGAATGCCTAAGATATGCTCGTACTTATTACTTCGTTGTGAACAGCAAAGAAATTTGGCTTGCCTCATGAGCATGAGCTTACAATTTGTAATTGAGAGGAAAAAGCGAGAAGAAAAGCTTAAAATTTCGCTTTGTTTATTCTTCTCAAAGTAAAGCGCTGTGTTTGCTAAGCTCGTTTTTGTTTGAATTAATGCCTTGGCTGGCATTCGTAGTAAACCCTTCTATTAGAAACTTGCGTTCACTTGTGATCATAGCCCACGTGCACGTGGGTGCGAAAGAGAGCATGCTGCAAACATTGTATCATTTCGGTTCGTGTGATGTCGGTGAGGCAGTTTTTTTTTTCTTTTCGAGTGTGCAAACTTTCATGGTTAATGGTGAATGGGGAACGGGCAGTGTTGTGGCTTTGTGCTGTTGCTAACACTTTGCGGTTTAGACGTCATTACGTTTAATAATGAAGAAAGGTGGCGTTATGGACACTGAAAATTATAAACCCATTTCTATATTACCCATTTTTTTTAAACGTTCAAAAAAAATACTGATAGAGGTTTCAAGACGTTTTTACAGTTACAGCCTAACCTCTTTAATTCATTATGCATTTAGCAAATGACGATCTACAGTATTATTCCTACTTCATCCAAAGGAATTCACTTTATTGTATTACAAATTAAGGACCTTTTCCTTGGTATTTATATCAACTTTCCTAAAGCTTTTTCTTGTATCTTTTATTCTGTTTTACTCGGTAAGCATGCAACATACACTGTTCGAGGACACTGTTTAAACCACATAAAATATTACCTCGATAATCACTATCACCACATTCTAATAGGCGAAAGTCGCTCAGATTTAAAATATATAATCAAACGCGTTCCTCAGTGCGGTATTCTTGGTCCATTCTTGTTTATTGTTTATTTTACTGATGTAATAAATGCCTATGAATATTCAAAATATTTAAGGCCCGCAAATGACGCCAATATATTTTTTTTCGTCACCTGGCTCCAGTAGCCTCCACGCCAAAGGTGACACTGCCCTGAAAATTCTTTATGAAATGTCAAAATTAAACTCTTTACAAATCAATACAACCAACACAAAACCTGTATTTTTTGAGCATAAATATAATCAAATCATCAGTTCCATTAACCTCGTTTATGTCAAGTAAAATATAATAATGTAGATAGTTTCAAAATACTAGGAGTTATTTTCACCCATTAATATGATTTGGTAATGTACGTATAGAATCACTTTTGGGCAAGTTATCGTATTTCGTTGGTATGTTGACGCGTCTGACAGCTCTATTACAATACAGAATAAATTTTCCTGTTTACTACACCCTCTTTTTCTGCACTATGTTATTGTTTGCTTGTTTCGGGGTACCCCTCCACGTACTAATCTAAAAAAAAAAAAAACTATACAGCAGAAAACGTTTTTGCTAATATTATTTAACGTACCTTTCAATGCCCACACAACAGGCTTGTTTCCGGAAGCGAATATAATACCCGTATTTAACCTTTATGATTGCAAGTTGAGTGAATTAGCTTTCAAACAGGACGTAACAAAACATTTAAATTTCTTCACAAATTATCTAATCTTTCAACTTGCATTCTTACGCCACAAAATTCACAAAAAAAAAAATAAAAGGTGGTCATGACACTGGCCAATTATTCTTCACAGCGGCAACCACATACAATAACCAACACTTTTAAGGCAAAAACCCCATTCTGGAAGTGTCGTTGAGCTAATGTTCTCGAAGAGAGGTGTGGAAGATCGCCATGGACTTCAGAGCTGAGGTAGAAGAAGGAGAAGGAGCTACAGTCGGATGGCGCAGAAACACCGACCCAGGCCAGACGAGTGGCTTTTCACTTCGAGATATCCAGGCTTAATTCTCCAGCCACAGCTAATTTTTTTCTTTACAATGGCCCCCGAGCAGAGAATGAATCATCTTGTCGTTTTAAGGGGCGGACGAGAAAGCGGGTCATAGTAAGGCTTTATGCGTTAATATTCACAGTCTCGCGGCCGCTGCTACGGAGATCGGTTGACGGTGTGAGGGTCTTAACAAGGTAATTTCAGAGGAGATATTCGCTGCAAGGCACGATAGAGACCCTGATATTTTGCCATAAGTTTCCCGGTGTACTGGGAAGTATCGACAGCCAAACGAGAGAATCCGGCGAAAAGTGCGGGGCAGGTGGGTCTTCGTTGATAGATTTTTGGAGGCATTAGGTATCTGTCTTGAAGGAACAAGCAATCTGGCTCCAATATTCGGCATGCTTGGCAGATTCTGAAACAGTGGTGCACTAAGATATGTCAGAGTGGTAGGGTAGCACAGTATCGATGAGAACAGAGGAATGGCGACCGTAAAGAAGAAAGGAGAAAAACCAGCAGTAGATTTCAACGTAACCCGCGAACGTAATATATAGGGAAAACGTGGTCTTATTTCGTGTCATCATCATCATCATCATCATCATCATCATCATCATCATCATCATCATCATCATCATCAGCCTGACTATACCCACTGCAGGGCGAAGGCCTCTCCCATATTTCTCCACTTAACCCGGTTCTGTGCTAGCTGCATCCACTTGACCCCTGCGAACTTCTTAATCTCATCCGCCCACCTAACTTTCTGCCGCCCGCTGCTACGCTTTCCTTCCCTTGGAATCCAGTTTGTTACCCTCAGCGACCATCGGTTATCCTCTCTTCGCACTACATGTCCTGCCCATGTCCATTTCTCGTGTGATTGGAACCGAAATACATAGCCAGCATGTCACCTAGAGTACGGTTAAGGCGTTCACCTGCGGTTAAACCGTCCGATGAATTAGTTGCACTCTCGGGGCAAAGCTTTCATGATGCCAGAGAAAAAGAAATGCGGCCTCGGTGGCTAAGCAGCTCTCTAGGGGCGCCGTTTCAGAGGAAGAACCACCGCAGAATTAAGTATGCCACATCCTAGGCTGTCGCAGCAAGAAGTGCGGCGGTTTCAGCATACCGCGTCAGGTGATCAATGACAACAATAACCAATCATTTGCCAGATGCAGTGTACAGGAGTGGTTCGTATAAATCAATGCTAACACGGTCAAAAGAACGAGGGGAACTAGACAGTGGCTGCAGCTCGGCTGAAGTATGGTGAGTGGGTGTCTTGTGGTGTTGGCAGTCAAGGCACGAGCGCACGTACTTCCTAATAAAGCTGTATATCTCACACTAGTAGTATCGGACGCGGAGACGCGTATACGTATTGAAAAGATTGGCGTGACCACATTGCATGTCAGCGTAGAAACAATCAGGTGTAGGACCGTATGTGTAGGGGAATGACGAGAAGCCATAATCGTTCATCAGAATGGTAATTATGGCAGTCGAGCCGGTTGTTTCGGATTTCAAAATTTGATGCTTGACGACGCAGAGCGCGCGATGGAGTAATCGCTGATGGATCAGAAAGAAAATCGAGAAAATTCCCGATCCAAGGATTCTTGCACGCTCGGAAGGCATGCCCTTGAGGGCGGGATACGGTGCAGAAATCTTGATTTCGCAGAGGCTCGCAGTTTAGGCTAGCAGCGGGGAGTGAGATAATGCATCGGCGGCCTTATGCTGGCGGCCCGACCGGTAGACGATATGGATGTCATAATCTCGGAGACGCAGCGCCCATCAGGCCAGGCGGCCGAAAGGATATTTTAATGAAGAAAGCCAGCAAAGAGCATGGTGGTCCTTAACGAGGTCGAAAGGATGGCCGTACTCGTCACGGCGGAACTTGCCTACGCCTCACATGATAGCAATGTACTCTTTCTCTTACAGAGTAGTTGGGCTAGGTCTAGGGAAGTATGCGGCTTGCATACGTAGCTGCATATTCGTCGAATCCAGATTTTTGCTAGGCAAGCACCGCAGAGAAAAAAATATAGCAATGACGTCCGTGTGGACTTCAGTCGGATCCGCCTGGTCGAAATGGAGCAAAATAGGAGGGGCCGTAAGGAGACGACGCAGGGTGTTGTAGGCGTCGTCGCATGAAAATGACTAAGTCAAAAAAATGGTATCACTACCGAGCAGCTGTGTCAAAGGGGCAGCAACGTAGGTGAGCTGCGTATGACCTACCGAAAATAATAAGAACACCCTAGACAACTTCGGAGTTCCTTAGAGGAGGATGGCTAGGGAAACGCTGTCACGGCGCCAAGTTTGGTGAGATCAGGCTGTACAGCGTCTTTGGACACGGGCAGCAAATGTAGATTTTTTGAAGTTCAGCTTAGGCCGGCGTTTGTGAAACATATCAAAATATGTCTCAGCTGACGTAGGCGCGTCTAAAAATCGGGCGAAAAGATTATGATATCGTCCGGATCGCACAGACACGTCTTTCACTTCGGGCAACGCGAAACAGTGTACACCATTCCCCCGAAAGTTATCGCAGCGTTGCATAGGCCAAAAGACGTGACCGTGAACTCGTAGTGTCGCCAAGGGTCACAAGTGTGGTTTTGGCACGATATTAAGTTGCTTTTGGGACTGCCAATGAAAAAAAGCTCCACACCTTGGAGGCAGTCCGGAGCGCCATCCAATGCGGGGCGAACGGTAAACGACTTTTCTCATGATCTTATTAATGCTATAGCAATCGATACAAAATCTAAAGGGAACCATACTACTTCACGAGCACCACCGGTGAGGCCCATGGGCTATTGGAAGGCTGAACAACTTTGCTTTGAAGCATGTTCTCCACCTGTTCTGCAATGACTTGTCGTTCATTGGCGGAAACATGATAAGGGCGCTGATGCAGGGGGGCCTGAGCACCAGTGCCAATGTGGTACTCAGTACAGTCAACATACGTCCCAAAATAGGATTGTGGCAATCGAAGGAGGAGAGAAACTCCCCAAAGAGCGCAAGAAGCTGGCTTCAGTGAGGTGGAGGAAGAGAGGTGTGAACTGAGCGAAGAAATAGGTTGGTCGACTACGGGACGGCCGGAGATAGAGGTGGTCCAAGTGCCTCCGTGGTTAGAAACAAAATCGAATAGCCTCACGGTACCGATGCATTCGCAGCGGTATAAAGCGACGGGGCTTGAAAACGGGTTCGAGATCGATTATGAGGTGAAGCCGGCGGATATGGTGTGCACTGTGGTTTGCAAGGGCACACAGAGTTACGGCGAAAAAAATGTATGAGCCGGAGTGAAGACAACACTTGGATCGTGAACAGAGTCAGAGGAGAGCGGAACAATCATGGATGAGCACTCAAGGATATCAGTGCTGTCGGCGGCAAGAGCTTGGCAGAAACACGAAATGTCAGGCGTTCAGCAAGGGATTGGGCAGAGCGGAGAGCGCTACTTGAGCCCAAGCAAAATCGGTAACCGCATCGTGGAGCAATAGGACGTCCCAGCCCAGGATGATTGCATATGCGTATGACAGCAAAATAATGAACTCGATCGTGTATGAAATATCTTGAATGAGTACACAAGCAGTACACGCTGCTGACGGCTGAATGTGACACGCACTTGCAGTTCATTATGACAAGTCAAGGGCCGCCTTCACGTTTCTCGATTTCTCCCCTCATCACCTGGCAAGCCGCAAAAGTAGCATATGGGCCGATTGTTACTTATGCGCCAGGTGTGTCCCAGTTGAGTAGGATGCCGAATAAAATCTCATGGTGCTCGAACGAGAACAGGAGGCGAAGCATAGATAGTAGGTTGTCGATGGTCGGGCACCTGTTTCCGCATACGTCAACGGAGTCGCGACAGGTTGGGGCTGAGTAGCTTGAGGAAAGGCCTCATCGACCTGTTGTCCAATATCATAAGGTGGCACAGATTAGGATTCAGGTGTGTAAGAGGCTCTTGATGGTGGTCAATGAAAGAGCTGTTCAGCAACTTCTCGAACGAAGCTCTTCATTTGCGGCAGGAGCGAAGACTGGTCGCAGTGCATCTGTCAGGCCAGCGAGTGACTCGACATGCGTGGTGTTTTCGCGAATCAGAGCCCACTGCTTGCGTAGTTCGTCTAGGCTTAGACAAAATGTTACGACTACAACTACGATACGCAGTTCTCGCGCCAATATGCTCTGAAATGCATCTTCATCCATTCTTTTGAGAATATATTTTATCTTTCCAGCTTCTGACATCTGTGCGTTCACTCGCTTGCAGAGCTCAACGATATCTTTGATATAACTTCTCAGCTATAGCTAAAATATAACTTGATATAAGTTCTCACAGATCTGCTGAGACCGCGCATGAAAACGCTGTTCTGCGCGAAGTTTTCGGCCAGCCGGCCAGCCGAAGGATTCTGAAAAGCTTGTCTTGAAAATGAGCCATGTCGTAACGTCCGCCTTGTGGTACCAGTACCACACATTTGCTACACCAGTCAGGTAAATCATTGTTAGGTTTGCTTTCCGCGTACCACTTGTAAATGCTCACACGCTCTCGATGTGGGTCAGTCCTCCACATCATGATCGTTGGTGTCGCTGAAGATAGCAAGGTCTCGCTAGCGAAGAGAATCGGCACAAACGACGACCCAGCACACTTGGATGGCTTGGTGGTTAGCGTATTCAGGCATCGCTGGATATGGTAACTTGTAACTACAGTGTTCCAGGGCGAAACCAGACGAGATTCGCGAGAGTAGCCAGCCGCGAACACAATGCGATGACCATGCGGCTCAAGCGTCTGTACTAGGAGTTACCTAGGCGTCTGTCCACTTACCGCCGGCATTGCAGACCGGCTCACCACTTTCTTTCCCCTCAATACTTTCTGTCTTCATTCCCCTGCCCTTGGTATCGGCGCTAATTGTTCCCATTGACGTTCGCGTCTTTGTTTTTTTTTTCTGTAGTTACACCCGTCCGTAGCGTTCATTCCCACACCGAGGGTTTTCGATGTAGTTACCATTACTCAGCACCCTACATGTTTATGAGGTCGGGGGCACCGAATGGCCTGTTTGGCTTGACCGCTGTCCTGCCCCTACCATGTGGGTATGGCTGCTTGCTCGCCCACGTGCATCCCCTGTTCTTTTTTTTCTGTAAAATTTCGTTTTCTTCAGTTGTATTCGTTTCCTTTCTAACCATTAATATTATTGTTTATAATATCTGTTATTTTTTACCTGTTTCTTTCCTGTTTTTCTCTTTTTTATGTCCAAGTTCCTACATTTATTCCCGGGTTCTCGTTTTTTTTGTCCTCCTTTGTTTTAGAACGCAGCTCTTTGGTACCCGTTCCTGGGTTTCGCGGCATCGACGTTGTCCCTCGTAACCAGCTCCACTTTCACTCCCACCTTCCTTCCTTCCATTACGGCGCGATTCAGGGGTCTACAGAAACAAACTCTGCCCCGCCGGGGTGGTGCAGTGGTAAGACGCCCGACTACTGTGCCGGAGTACCCGGGTTCGAACCCGACCTCGGCGGCTGCGTTTCGATGGAGGCGAAACGAAGAGGCGTCGTGTGCTGTGCGATGTCAGCGCACGTTAAAGATCCCCAGGTGGTCGAAATTACTCCGTAGCCCTCCTCTACGGCTCCTCTTTCTCTCTATCCACTTTCACTCCCATCTTCCTCCCTTCCCTTACGGCGCGGTTGCGGTGTCCACAGAAATCAAGTGAGACAGTTACCGCGCCTTTCCCTTCCTATAAAGAAATCAGTCTACAGAAACAAGTGTGACTGATATTGTGCCTTTCCATTCATGTGAACCAATTATGAAAGCCACGCTTCCCAGCTTGAGCATATTATGATCAAATGCTCGGAAATCCACCCTCCGGCCACTTGGCAACTCTCCAACCTCGAGCGATGGGAGGCTGCGGTGTCCAGCTCTGACCCGGCCGTTCAAAAGCGGCTGACGGACTGGGCTTTGGGTGTCGCTGGGAAGCACCAGCTTCCGGCCACAACACGCAGCAAAGAGCCGACCCGTCATTAGCATGTAATCCCTTAAGGCTCCCAAATATAAAGTTTTTCACCACCACCCCCACTCCCACCTTCCTTCCTTCCCTGGCGAAAAGGTGGTGAAGGGTGGCAGTTCCTGGCCCTAGGGGGCTGGGACTGTAGGTCAACGCCGCTTACGGTGGGGCTAGCTAGCCACCGAATTTTATCGGTTGTAGGCTGTCATTGCACAGGCCACTGCTTCGGTCGTGGACGACGGCTGTTGTCGCGGCGCGCGTCTTTCTTTCCCTCTTCTTTTTCCTTTCTTCTCTATTTTCTCTTCTGTCCGCACGAGGCAGCGGAGGCGACTCAGCTACAGAGCCAGTAGCAGGCCCGTGCATTTTCTTTTCTTTCTTCCTACAGCCAGAACAACAACACAACTTCCTTCCCTTGTGGTCCACAGAAACAAGTGGGACGAATACTGCGCCTTTCCATTCCTGTGAACCAATTATGAAAGGCACGCTTCACAGCTCAAGTGGTGGTGGTAACAACTTTTATTGCCACGAAATGAAAGGAATTATTTTGGGCTGGGGCGAGTCCAGGGTGGCCTCCAGTCGGGGGCGATCTCTTGAGCTCGCGTTACGACGGCCAGTTGCGTAGGTTTTCTTGGGCTGGCCAACAGCTTGTACCATTCCTCCGCTGAGGGAGCTGGCAAGAGTGTCTTTGGAGGGGGATTGCTGGCGCATTCCTATTGTTTATGGACTTGATTGGCCTGCGCCCGTCACCACACACCACGTGACCATACATGCTACACACTGCAAAAATGATTCAGGTGTACATAGAAACAGGTGTGACAGATTGTGCGCCTTTCCATTTCTGTGAACCAGTTCACACGCTTCAGAGCTCAAGTGAAAGACGTGACCACACATGATACACACTGCAACGATAATTCATGAATAATGCGAACGCCCACACAGAACTGCAGGGTAACACGTGCAGGAGCCGCGGATTCACACACTCACAGAGAAAAGCATCATATTTTGATTTAGCTTGCGTATATACACCTAGTTCACCACGATAAAAAAAAAAAAAAAAAAACCTTCGCTTTTCAAAAACTGTCTCGAATGGCATCGTTTCAGCATTAAGCTCTATGCGCCTGTTCCTGGGTTTCGCGTCGTCGTCACCGTCGCCGTTGTCTCTCGTAACCAGTTGTCTGTAACTGTACATACATGCCTTGCTCGATTTCTTTGTCTCAATCTATCGAAAAATTGAAACAGCTGACGAGCTGCGCTCAAATGTCGCGTTAGGATTTACCGTAATCATAGCCATTTTTTTTCTTTAATTTCACATCTTTCATATCATTTCTTTTGCCGATACTTGTTTCTCATAACTACTTTAAATATTCTCTCCCTAAATGTTTAAATTTGCACCCCTCCTGCTTCCTTTAGCCCATTTTTCTCTGCCCTCCATGCTTTCTCTTGCGAATTTTTTTCGAGTGTTCTTTTTTGTTTCCCACAGCTCCGCGCACCTACCCTCAAGTTGTACTTTCTTACTTCTTTCCTTCATTGTGATCACCTGCGAGCATATATAAAGCCTCTAGGAAGTTGTATCAAGCCTTCTTATTTTTTCTTATTTGATGAATACATTATACGTTTTGGGCTTTTGTGTTTTCTTGACAGCTTTTCAATTAAGGAAGCCGGGTCCGACACCCAACCCACAGGCGGGGGCGGAGCTGGAAGCTCCTGCTACATTGAACATGTAATGATGCCTCGTGATAGCACACAATTCACTCCAGCCATTTAAAATCCGTATATGTCCCATGGCAACTCGAACATTAGCCAGGTGAGTGCCCTTAATTTTTCGTCCGAAACATCGGTGTCAATGCTGCATTTTGTGCAGAATGGGGCCCCTGACTCTGTCGGCTGAAAAGCTAAGTTTGGTCACCGGCGTATGAATCAATTGGGAAAACTGATTGGGATTGGCTGATTGCCTCTTAATCTTGCACGGTAGACACCTGCTATGTTGTATCCGCGTTTACCACCCTCAAGTCACGCATTTTTCCGCCTTCATCAGAACTAGCTCCGTTCACGGGAGCGATCCTCTGACTTCTTTCACTTGGCAGTCACTTTGCGGCCTCTCCCTTCTTTACCGTGCAAGTGGAGAGGAGAATTCTCTGGATTTTGCGGACTATCAATCATTGCAGTCAACAGGTGTTCTATTATTTAAACAAATTGTTGATGCAATGAAACCTACTTGGTTAAATACTGAATTTTATTATTTCACTAAATAATTAAATCTTATGGCTGACACTGGAGATGGCGACGGCCAATAGAGTCTGCCTTTTAAGGCAGGCTCTATTGCCTACAGAAATGCTGAAAGAACTTTCCCTGATAAAGAAGCAGTTCAGCATGGGCACGCGCCGCAGCAGGGAGGAAGAAGAACGGAACGTGCGCTAGTCACCGTCCGCCATCTCGTCCTGTGTCCAAGTTTGCGGCCGAAACGCCGGCTATTTGGGAAATATGCCTCTGCCTGTACCCGAAGCGCTCGTGAAGGCGATGGCAGAGAAGAAAGTTACTGCGGACCAAAAGAAGCGGGATAGTGGGTCAACGTCCCCTCTCAGTCCTCGTACGATATTGTCCAAAGCAACCCGTCTAAGGAGCCCCAAGAAGACATCCGCAGCGGGCAGCCCGGGAACACGGTCGCCTGGCCACGCCCCTCAATCGTCATCCCCAAGCCGCATGTCAAGCTTGATCTCCTTGAAGCAGCCGGGAAGCGCAAGTGCGACTGGAGGCCCAGGAATATACTCACCAAATACCGCTTCGAAACGGTCAGTCAGCTCGTGCTCCATGGCCCATTAGACAGCCTAATTACGTTCACTATAGGCTTAACAGCTCATTTGTCTTGCTTCTTGGAGTGGACGTATGACGTTAGCACTGAGATCGCAAGGGGCGCTATGAAAATATCATGCATGGAAGCTATCACGTGTCGCCTACCAATATCTTACGAATCCTAAATATGCGCAGAGTCAAGAACTTTAGCTTATGTGAGCAGGGGCCGAAGGTAGCAATGGTGATATATTCTACAGGCTCGGGGAATTGCTGTCGATGAAACTTCGCCGCGTAAAAATGAACAAACAATGCAGTAGTAGAGGCTCGTCATCCGGCGGCACATTGATTATGCTGGAATTTTACTCTCGCAGAGCGTCTCGGAGGATCCCACATCGGGATAAGTCTCCCGCGAACGTTGCTCCTTCTGGCACGAGTATCAACCCCAGCGAGAGCACAGCTGCCGCCGACGCCTCTACTCCGGGAACCATTGCCGCGTCAAGTGTCCACTCCACGGAGAGCAAGGAGGCCCGTACGTTTGCTATCAATACTACTAGGATACCTGGCAGGCCGCAAACTGGAAGGAAGGATGCCTACTTTTGTGCGAAAAATATCACTTGCAAGATCATCAAACATACAACGTCATATAGCAGCCGGCACTGTCCAAATCAACGTAACTGGATCCAGTAACGTTGGGTCGAGTTTTATAAGCGGCTCTAGCGTATACCGGATTTTTCGCGCTGGAGCAGTTAGAGCCCAGCACGATGGATTTGGCAGATTCCGGAATCCGGTTTCTGCCTGCCTAACCAAGCGTTGCTATGTTGCATCCACGCCTATAACTTTCCTGTGCCCGAGACTATCTTGGGATTCACATTTCTTCGTGGCCCTGAACGTTCGCTCCGTCCATATGCACCTATAAACAGGTCACTGGTATCTCTTAGAAATTATCCTTTAGCACACCGCTTTTACAAGACGGGTTATGGAATACTCGAGAGTTCATATATCGTGGAAGGTTGAGCAGCGCGTGCCTCTGGTTACGGTTTTAAATACGGGCCCAATCGTCTTAAGCTATTTCAACGGCAGGCGAGGTGTCTCGATAAACGCAAACGTCTTGCTGGCAAGCCTAACCTAGTCATGAAGACCAAAAACTCATTTCAAGAGCTCAGTGCTCTAATTGAAAACTGCCCTGCTTTCCACCCCCCAGGTACCACACCGTGCTCTACCGTACCGTACGAATGCTCAGAATATAGAACGCAGCATAACCCGAATCAGGTTCCTCACAAAGCTACTGGTAAAGGCATTTTTTCTCTTCAGTGTAGCTTTAATCAATCTATACTTAGTGACGACTCAGTACATTGTAATTATGCTTAGCACGCTAAAAAGAAGACTGATGGCCAGTGCCGAAATTTACTGATCGGTAAATGGACATGGGCAGGACATGTAGTGCGAAGAGAAGATAACCGATGGTCGCTGAGGGAAACAAACTGGATTCCAAGGGAAGGAAAGCGTAGCAGGGGGCGGCAGAAAGTTAGGTGAGCGGATGAGATTAAGAAGTTCGCAGGGGTCAAGTGGATGCAGCTAGCACAGAACCGGGTTAAGTGAAGAAATATAGGAGAGGCCTTCGCCCTGCAGTGGGTATAATCAGGGTGATGATGATGATGATGATGATTCAAACCTGTACGCTTTCCTCTGGTTTGTAGCACGACTCGTCAAGGCATTGAAGTTAAACGCTCAAGAGATTAGACCTCTGACCCCACCTCTATGAAACCATATAGGTTCCCGTCGGCAATGCTTGGCGAAGCTGAGCAATGGGCTTTTTAACCGTCAGAAACATAAAGGTTTCTACCCCGCCTCACTATATTGGCAATGCTCTGAATTACTGCGAGGTTTTAGAGAAGCGATAAGTGTTTCATAGAGCCAGTGACGTACTCAGGGGTTGGCGAAGTCTATGATCAATGAGAAGCAAGACCTTATTTGAGTCTAACAGCGAATCACATTTGCGAGGTATATCGTTTCTAATAGAAACTATGTTGATGCTTTCCAGTATCTGACTCTTCAGACAATACTAGGATTTGCTACAGGCTGGCTCGTCACACCAGCAGCGGGGGATAAAAATCGGGGGATGTAATAAAAAAAAAAAAAACTCCTCTCCTATTTAGCAATCCAAGCCAATCTTTTATGGCAGCATCTCTGACACTAAAACAAATAAAATTTATTTCTAAATCTGTGGCTAAGCCCTCATGAGAAGCAGTCTTTTGGTACATTAGACATTTAATTTCGGGAGAAGAGGAGCGCTACACGTATTAAGAGTATAGAGTAAGCGATGCTTGGAATGGCGAGTTCGTTAGTGTTTATAAAGATATACATGCCAGTTCATGGTGCTCCAAAACACCACTTTTACCAGAAACTTGAGAATATGACGATTCTTTAGCCGTACCGGCCACAAACAAAAGCATCGCTACTACAATTAGCGTATCATCTTTTATTTACGTAAAAATCTCACGGCTGGCCGAGGCCGCGCGCATCACAGGAAATCTGAGATTCATCAAAACGGACCACGCAGTACAAGTTTGAACGCCGTTATCAAGATCATCATTTATGCGCCGCTGTAAAAACCTACACCTAAATAACACGAAAAGCACCCTTGTAATGAGTTACCAGCGATATCCTTTCCTTGAACGCAAATTTTAACTGGTCTCCAACAACCGGAATCTTAACGGCGAGATATTGAGATTATCGGTGCAATGTTTCTCTTTGCTTGCAGAGACATCAGTCTGCGGGTAACCAGGCTCCTTTTTTTTTTTTAATACATGAGTAGCGGCACTTGAGTTTAGCTCAGAAGCACATATCTAACAATGAAGGAAAACAAACTTGGAGCCCAGCCACAGTGGCTATGACGCTCGACTTTTCAAACGAAGAGCGCGGAATCTTTTTTTGATGGAGGCTAACAGCAAGCGCTCGTGTATACTGTCATTGCACTTTAAACAATCCCAGTGGATCGAAATATCTTGAATCCTCCCCTATGGCGTCCCGTAAAGCATGAGTCGATTTTTTTTTAATAGAGATAATTAATCCGGAATTATCGAGTGAGTTCTATGGGCAAATCGAAAGTGTTTCTGGATTTCTAAAGGTATTTCCAAAGTTCTTACAATCGTTACAAAAATTTCAGCGGATAGTAATGTGCTTTGGTGCAAAAAAGATGTATCAATCTTGCAGTCTACTTGCATCAGAAGGCATTTCACAACCCCTCACTTCTACGCCTACGCGACGAAATAAACTCAGCAGATGTTTTCCTTGCTCACGGATAGGATCAGCGATCGCTCAGCACAAAGCGGACGCCACCCACAAGCCACCACAGCACAACGCTCCGGTCCACCACGAACCCCCGGATGCCAAGGCGACAGACCAAAAGGCTGCCGGTTCCACCGCTGCGACCAGTTACTGCGATTTCCCGCCCGAGGCTCTGTGCTGCTTTGCTGTCTTAGTTCTCGCGGCGGTGATCACAGTGTTGTTCATCGGCATCTACATCAGCAGCAGCCGAAACCAGACGGCGGAAGCCTTGCGGTCGGCTCCCGAATTCCTTGCCGTCTGCGCTGGAGACGCGGCGCTGCCAGGATGCCACAACGTCACCAGGTTCGTAAGAGGGCGCAGTAAGGATTCTGACATGATATAGGCTTTTCTATTTAACGATATTTGCCATGAAAACTGCTTTACGAACTATCGCGGCAGATTTGCGATAAGACCACTTGATGGCGAGGTGAATGATTAAATCACGTTTGGCTAAGTTTTTATGTTATCACTACGCGACGAATCGCAATTCACGAATGAAAAACAAAGGAATTTGTGATTTAGGAATGGTTGAATATTCGAAATTTCGAATGTGCATCGAATATGTATTTTATCTGATTCGTAATAGAAATACTGACATTCTAGATTTCCCGAATGTTCGAAAATTAAGGAATACTCAAAACATTTGTGAATTCACCGCAGCTTCACCGTGCTGTGCGCTTGACCGCAATACTTGACCGCGTTGACTATGCAATGAAGCATCCTCAAAACGCTACAGGGCTGTTTAGGGAAGAGTGACCTTGAGAAGAGGGCGTTCCCGACACGTGTCCGTAAAGCGAAACACTTGACAAAACTGCGGAAAGAAATTTCATTATCACTACCTTTTAATTTTAAATGTAGACAAACATCGTCAAGATGTTCGTCATGTAAAATTGCTTTGATTCAAAAGGTTTTGGGTAGTTTTTTTAAGGCCCATTATTATTCGAGCTTTCATTAAGTTCGGACATATTTTTCTAGTTTCTTGAAAGCCGAATAAACGAAAATCCTCTATTCAGCAGCATTATGGCAGCTCCACCTCGTTTCATGCAGGTCCATCCTGTAAGAAAAAAAAAATTAAAAAAGGTTTTCGGAATCCTGCATAAAATTTGAACTGGATCGTTCAGTTGGATAACCACGGCTGTGCAATTACTGTTCAACTATATTTGCCAATATCTGAGTTCTGAAGTACGAACAATGTTTAGAATTTTTTAATCTTTTTTTTTTTTTTCACTGCCAAGGTAATTGATATTTGATTCGATTTTCGAAGGCCATTTTCTCTATATCCGTATTCAATTCGTATTCCAAACTTTCATTATTCGTACGCCTTATACTTCGCGAATATCAGGTTTAATTGAGTGGCTGCTTGTCCTTTAGAGATATTCTATTTATGTGCGATAAAAAGAATGGACGGGGAATTCATAAACACTAGCTCCATCCTAATGGCTTTTACGCGTGTCGAGGTGTTTAAACTTGTTCGGCTGTCATCAGGCAGATCTCATAAAACTAGAATATTGGGAACCGTATATAAGAGGAATGTGTGTAGCCATCTGTACATCAGTAGACGACCAAAACATGGTGAGCTCCATTAAAGGGGTCATGACATCTATTTACTGAAACTAAAAAAACTCCATCCCTCCTCCCCGCAGCGCGAAACATTTTTAAGCTAGCTTTACTATCGAAGATATTGGCGATCAGAAATGACGCTGCTTCTCTCCACAATTCGATCTACTCCGATGTGCAAGTAGCAAAAAGCAAGTCGTAAAGGTGCTGCACCCCCCCCCCCCCTCACCACTCCGCGTATCTAGGGAGTGGATAGGGTGCACTCAGGGATCCCAGTTGACGTTAAGGACTACAAAAGCTCGGCGAGGTGTCTTCCAAATAATTTTCAGGTTCTCATTACGAGCTTTTTTCTAATTATTCATAAATTATAAGGTCCCGCGGAGCCGCAAAATTTCACTCGAATAATCACAATGACTTCCTATACGGAACTGTTGTATAGAAGATTAGCATAAATATCATCTAGTGTCAACTTAGCAGGTAACATTATAAAAGGTGCATGTAATATAACGCTGTCTAACTATCTATTTTACAGGCAATGGCTTTATTAATATAACTGTAAAGATGGCACACACGCGCTTCTGGAGAGAACGTTTACTCCATGGCAGTTAGGGCATACACATCCTTAGAAACTTTGCTCCAGTTTGGGATGTGCCCACGAGGTAAAGGGATGTCAAAGCTCGCGTGTATTTTGGGATTCGTCTCTGCCTTCTCCGGGCTCCTTTACTACACGCGTACTGATTGTGAAGACGTCACTATAAATACAGACGACGACACGAAAAAGAGTCTGCCGTCTCCTGAGTGTGTAACGCCAGCTAGTCTGGCAGCATGTCCTTTCAGACCTGCACCTACAGAGGATAAAACCATGCCCTTTAAATGTGCACAACAAAATGATCTGTCATTTTCTTTGCGTAGGTACATGCTGGACGCAATGAATCCCGATGTCCTGCCCTGCGTAGACTTTTACGAGAACGTATGCGGCCGGTGGCTAGTAGAGAGCTCTGACCGGCTGCCCTACAGAGAGGAACACGTACGCCTCTTTAACCACCGAGTTGCCGACGCACTATTGAGCCGGGCCACTCAAAGCGAGAACTCCAGCGAACAACTGGGACTCCAAGACCAGATGGCGCTACTCTTCTCTAGCTGTTTCTCGATGGCTGCTGGCTATCGCAAGGCAAGCAACGTCACCGCCGTGTTGGCAGTTATCTCCGCTGACGCCAGGAGATGGACTCAAGTACCCACATTTGGCGCTTTCCTTGACCTCGTGGTCAGCACGGCACTGAGAAGCGGCCTGCCATCGTTCATTCGCATACAGCTCTTCAGGGGTCGGCCGTATCGCGTCGACATTGGCGAGACATTGGCCTCTACTTTCCCGGAGAGAGTGCACGAGGCGAAAACGTTTGTCTCCACTGTGTTCCGGGATCTCGACGCTGAGCTACCGTCATCTAGCACGAATTCGACAGCAGTTTTCCTTATAGACCGTCGAGTTGAAAGCGCCCGAGCCAGAGCCAATGGCCAGCCATGGACAGCGCTGCGTAGCCTGGAAGAACTCAAATCCATCGCATCGGAAGTGTTATGGAAGAATGCGCTGGAGAGAGGTCTTCCTTCTACGCTGACAAGTGCAAGCGAGAGCAAGGACAAGCCGGCTGTGGAAGTTAGGGGAGCAGACTCCATCCGCATTGCAATCGACCACTTGAGGCAGCAGCGCCTTCAGTCAGCCGGTCTCTACGCTCTCATTGTATTGCTTGCGCAGGTAAGCCGAATCGAACCATTCAATCTCAAAAAATGGGTCGTTGCAATCAGGCAAAATGATTTAATGCGTGCTGAAAAATCTATAACTGCACTGAAAAAATAAACGCCTGTCCCCTCTACTTTTTCTCTTTTTATTCAGCGGCTCTCTTCTAAACTGTTTCATACCATTTAACACTAACAACACGCTTTGTGCATCAAATCTTTAAGAATGATTAAGAAATCTAATCTTTTCTGGGTACCTCCGATTCCTAATAAATTCATACCATTGAGCAAAAATAGGTTATGAAAACAACTTTGCATTATTGTCATATCCATAATACTGTATACGAAACGTAACGACAAACCACGAACCTGAGCGACATACCCTAATTCAATTAGGTTGTGATGTTTCGTGGTGATGTTTCGTGATGATGTTTCGTGGCGCGAAACAGCGCTAATGATTACTTGCAATCCACTGCGTCTTTAAGTCTGGCCAGGAACAACACAGCTCAAAGATGCTTCTCGGCACTTTAATTACTATACTAATTTCGAGTACTTAAATCGTGCAGAGTGACCTAATGCTGTCAGTGTCTGTAATAATAAAATCATTATTATTATAAACTTTAAAACAATTTAATTAATGTCATTACCAAAATGTAAACAACACATTGTCAAAATTATAACGTCCGTAATAAGTGAGAAGGGTTAACAAAACAATAAACAGCCGCTGTACTGTTTAGATAGAAAAATGCAACAATGAACAGTGTAAAAATTGACAGGAACGTCGCAATAATATATATAAAAAGACATAATGACAGCTGTTCTAAAGGCTGTTCTAAAAAATTAGAACAATGAACAGTGTGGAAAATGACAAGCACGTCACAATAATATATATAAAAAGACATAACGAAGGCTGTTATAAACTATAGTGCCTTACTCCAAAAGCAATATACCTTACCGCAAACAAAGCGTGTAGGCTAAACACAACACTGCATGGTCGCTGACTACCACCTTGAAAAAGGGTTGTGCAGTCTGTCCTGAAAGCTGGGGAGCCCACTATGGCTAGATAGAACTCAAAAACGAAGTGTCAAACATCCCTCAGCGAAGTCTCCTCGGTCTATGGCGCAGACCACAGTTAAATGCGTAATTGAGTTACATCTGTGGGGATCAACATCGACATCATAACAAAGGTTTGACGCTTTTTTCCGCAAGACCACCATTCAAACCCATTGGCCGCTGTAGCTGTTATTTTTGGAACGACTCAAATGACCTTGTAAATGTAAAAGAAATGCAACCTAAATACAATGCCGTAGCACTCAACGTGGCGTTCTAATGCTTTTTATACTAGTGAATTTATTCTTGAAAAAGTTTAAAGTAGCTTCAAAAATACGCTCATTAGTAAGAAGTCAAGACAGCGGTGTAGTTCATTTGTTTTGCCACCACGTTACCAATGATAAGAACCTCAATTTTGTCGGCTTGCTTTACATATGATACACGGCGGTAGCGACAGTTCTATCCCAGAACCCGTTTATGTGTGTCATAGCGTCTGGAACTATGCGTCCGTGGACGCATTGCCTTATATTCCGCAAACGATTAGGCAACTGCGTTCTGACAATGTCAAATAGTTGTTTGTAAAACCCGGAGATTAAATAGTAAGATGTTCATTGCCTGTTCTCATTACTTTAAAGTCGTTGGTAGAAAGCAATGACAAAAAAACATTTCTAAAGATAGAACACAGCCACTGAAACGTAATCTCAATTTTCATTTCTTTTCAAGTTCTTTGTACATACCAGCAACGGTTTTTAAAAAAATGTTCAATGAGGCCCGTCTTTAACCACTGCGAGAGGTCGCATGAACTTAACTCTAGGAAAAAAAAAAAAAAAGCCTCTATCTAGTGGTTATACTAAAAACTTGCATTGTTCCACTGCCCAACACAGCACGCAAGGCTTATTGGCACTAGCAGCTTATGTAAATTACTGGTATCGACAATTTTGGCGAAGGTTGAGTTTAGTGTAGAGCGTTGCATTTCTTATGACAAATTTGTAATGTTCTATGCAGCTTCGTGCTACCCTTAACCCACTTCAATCAAGGACGGGGAAGGCATTAGTAAGCCGGAAAATAAAACTAACTCATAAATCATTGCGAGGGAAGACATTCGATAAACATTGGTTATGCATTGTAGACTATATAGTTTCAAGACTGCCTGTGAGTATACGTTCAGGCCTCCTCAGGAGGGCACGCCAAGCAGAAAATTCATTTGACGCTGATTCGTTTATTCTTTCTGCCTGGGACGCAGGTGATGAAGTATGCGCTCAACGAGGAGCAGGCAAAGGCGACTCCTCTAGATTTGAGCGTGGCCGGTTGCCTCCACCTGACAGCCGAAAACTTCGGCTGGTTATATCCATTCTGGGTGGCACGAATATTCCAGCGCCGAAGTGAAGTCATGGGGGCGCGGTCACTCTTCCAGGACATTGTGGCCACTGTCACCAACGACCGCAGAGTCAACGCCGGTGTACTGATTGGGACGGATCGGCTCAAAAAAACCCGACTATTCGTATACGGTGCGCATTTACTCATGCTATGGATGCCCTTTCATTTGTAAATAAAAATATTGTTACGTTAACAATATTATATGGGACACTTAAACTTCATCTTTCAGGGAATAAGGAGATAGCGTTAATGGCTTCAATCTTCGGCGCCTCTTGAGCTTCCTTAACTTATATTTTGAATCGCGCCTCCAATATTTCGCAGATTAATATCAACATACATTCTTAAGCTATAACGCTCATTGAATGGAGAACTGTCTATTTTGTACCGAGTTTGATGCAGTTTTAAGTGTTCAGTGTTCATCCAGAACAGTCTATTATGAATGTAGGGAACGGATGAGAAAACGCGATAGTTTGATCGCGCGGTAGCAAAACGACCCCATGGAGAAAATATGAGGGACAGAGGGACGTATAAGCTCCACATTTAAGGGCATGGAGGAATACTGGAATAGTTCCCGTCTACGGCTCTAATTGCTTACGAATCGTCGTTGGCCTTACTTTGCTGTGTGCTTAACGTAAATCCAGTGTTTAACGCCTGGCTGGTCCAACAGGAATTTCTAGCATACAGTCTTAAGCTGCCATATCATGAGAATCGAACCTAAAAAGATTTAAAGCCTCGCTTTCAGCGAGCCATACTGAGGCGTCTGCGTGCCATAGGAGAAGCTTGAATCCTTTGTGATGCGAGTTTACCGGTTTCGATTCCCATATCGCAGTGTGTACGTCTCAAAGTAGCTACTCCAGTTGGCAGCTCCCTATAGCAGCTCTTCTCAAGGCGGTGACGTCAAGTGATGTGGTGACATCGCATATTCTGCCGACACAACAGGCCCCGGTTTTACCACCTGCCAACTACCACCTACCAGAGCCATGCTAATCATTTTTTGTTAACACAGGCGATGACCCCAATGTTGAAGAGAGCCACAACTTTTTTAAATCAGAAAAGTCCATGCTATCATTGCAAAATCATGGGTCTATCCGTCCGTTTTTTCCTCGGCTAGCAGGTTTCAAATTGGACAAAAAAAAAAAACTCCTTCAATTTTAGGGCCGTCGAGAAAAGAGAGAAAACGAAGAAGGGAAAGGAACAGGGGTGGTTGGCAGATGGCGAAAAGGGAGTAGTGTATGGTGACATTGCGATTGCTGATCATATATGCTTGTGCCGCTTGCGTTTGACTTAGCAGTATAGAGTAACCGCATGCAAAAAGTCTCGCATTATGTATCAGCGTTTCCTCCCACGGTCACTCTTTGTGCTTTTTGTAGACGACGCCGGCAACGAGACTCTTCCCGCCATGCCACTGGTGATCACCGTGGGACCAGAATTTCTTGCAAACTTCGCTGCATTGGCAGCAGCCAGAGTCGGTGGGGAAGAACCACCCCCTAAGCACCATTGGCTGCCGCAACTTCGCAGTGATATTGGCTATAGCGGCGACGGCCAGTTCCTGATCAGCTCGGCCTACCTGTCGGGAATTGGCATCTTCGCAGACGTCTCCGCGGACAGCAACCTGCGGACAAGTGAGAACATTGAACAACTTTACAGTGATTGCGCAGTAATAGTGAGGTGGTGCTGGCGAAGACTCTTGAGAGTTCCTTGGACTGCCAGAAGATCAAATCAGTCAATATTGTCGACCATAAACCCTGACTGCTCATTGGAGAGTCAAATTCTAAAGTTAAAGCTCAGCTACTTTGGTCATCTGATGAGAAGAGAGGAGTCGCTGGAGAAAGATTTGATGTTGGGAAAGGTTGAGGGTCGCCGGAGAAGGGGTAGGCAGCGAACGCGATGGTTAGATGGCATCCTCGAGGCACTGCAGATTAAGTTATGTGATGTTAGGAAGATAGTGAGAGACCGGAAAGCGTGGCGTGACATGGTCCATAGGGTCACAAAGAGTCGGACACGACTGAACGACTAAACTGAACTGAAGTGAGGATCAGGCGATTTCGGTACAAATATGCAACTTAAGCAGCCTCAAAGCAGACTTTAAGAAATGAGTACGAACAAAAGGCAGAAATAGCAGACTGATTGGTAAGAACCAAAGCGTAGCTGACTTTTCCGACGATCAAAAGCGATTACTCGTACAACCTATTACTCATACATGACGTCGAGTCGCGGTCACTGAATGCCGTTTCAGTGGACATGAAATGAAAAAAAAAAAAAAAATGTCAGCCTGCTGGGCAATATTATTGAACGGGGAAAAACTCTAGGTGCTTTAAATAAATCGGTAGCCACTAACTTTAATGTTTCTCGTATGACTAACCATTCTTCTTTTGCATTGGAAGCAAAATTACCTAACGTAACACACGGTAGCATAACACATGTCTTTTCCTTTGTTAATGTCGATGCAGCCTGGTATAACTGCTCTTTTTCGTTTCGCAGCTGCGCGCTACGCAACGCTTGGTGCGCTTATCTTGCGCATCATCTTCGACTCTGACGCCACCTACTTTCCTCCGTGGTCGAGTGGATACATAGACCAGTGCTTCGCCTCTTCGGCTTCGACGGCGCTCGGGCAGCCCGTGAACAAGCGACTGGCGAGGGCGATCATGCGCTCCCGCTGGTCTTCTTTGCTCGCCGGGCGCTTGAAGTCTGGGCTTCTGAGCGAGGTATCGATACCGGAAGCAAATGAGCAAATGAACGTTGCCAACGGAACGTCCACAGACCACGACAAGCTCTTCTTTCGCCTACTGTGCTTTTTTGAGTGTGGAGAACAGGATGGAAGGCAGCTCTGCAACGATATGGCAGCCTTGGATCATCAGTTCGCCGAGGCCTTTCAGTGTCCGAGGACTGCGGACGAGCGGCGTGGCGCCTGCGATTGTTACGGCATGAACCATTGCAAGACGCATTTGCCTGTAACGGGCATGCAAAATAATGGCATTAAGGCTAACCTTTAGATTAAGAAAAGTCTCAGTGTGCTGTGCTATCTTCATTAAATGGGCAATTATACTCAATTTACGATACGCTATGCGGTCACCAAGTATGCATGCCTCACGAAACAAGCCTGCTAGGCTTGGCAGTAAAAGTGAACGTCGAACTAAGTGGATATATTGTGCCTTTTTTCAAGCTCGAAGATTATTCCTCAATAGCCCTTGCGAGTATACCGAAATTGTGCCTCTGAGGCAGCCTCCCCGCACGGCCTTTTATGATAAATCGCATGATCGGAGCATATCATGCACTTGTATTTTCAGAGCATTTAATTTGTTATGATGCAACCGGTTTCAATAAAAGCTTTGTCGCCTTGGTAAATTATTCTTTCACGCGTACTACAACTTCATCGTGTAATTTTATGACATCGTGGAATGTACTTGAAGCGCAATAAAGTGCCCCATTTTGGCACAATGTTATCTTTCGGGGTTTGCAATGCTACCCGCATGTGATATTTTCCGGCTTAGCTGATGATCGATATGTTGTAGTCGTATTTTTGGGCCTCGTATTCTGAAGTGCGGTGCTTTCTCTTGTGTTATCCGAAATGTTGAAAATATAAATGACAATGTTTTCCTGGCGTAAACGCATTATTTAAAAATTACAATGGCGGAATGAGGACTTATGATTGGTTGGATGGTTTGTGTTCTTTTTAGTTGGTTGATTGACTGATTTATTAATTGATTTGTTTTGTTGAGCCACAATACCAAGCCGCCCGTCCCATCTCCGTGACACAGGACTTTGAAGCCGCCTTTGACTTTAATACTGGATCCCAATACAAGTTGCATTGACCATCATATTTATTTTCGCTGTAGTAACAATAAATGCGGGACAGCATGCACAAAGGCTCTGAGAGACAATATATACATTTAAATAGCGTTTTTTTTTTCCGACTTCTAGAGATTTCTAGAGATTAATGCGTCAGGCTAGCTTGTGTTGGATGAAACAAAATATAGAGCAAAGCTTTTTTAACGAACGTCGTAGATGCATGCATGGTCTTTGTTTAACTGGCGTTAGCCGCCCGCAAGGCTTATGTTATAGTTATGTCAATAACTAATCTCCTTTTCTATAAAAGGTTACTGCGGGATCGACACACGAATGAGTAAAAAATTCAAGAAAGATATTAAAACACAACAATCTTAGAGCTATGATCTTTGCAGGACCTCGAAAATGAAAAAAAAAACGATTATAAAAATGTTGGTTGGTTGGTTGGTGAGCAACTGAGTTCTAAAACCTCAGAGATGTAACTTATTAACTGTGATGCAATGCACACTACGTGATTTCAGAATACAAAGCATAAAAAGATAGTAATGCAAGTCTAAAACGTTTAACGCTACATTAAAGACAACTAAGGTGGCTATGTAAAATGTGAATGAACCTCCACTAACAGGTCGATACGTAGTCCGTTCGCACATACATTCAGTTACACACAAGGGCAGAAAAGAAGCATTATAGTATCATCGATGAATCAGATAAGCGCACATCGGTATGATATTTCATTTTGGAATGTCGTGGATTCTCATAAGACATCACTATGCTCTTGTCCCTTGCGCACTACATTAATTTCAGAGCAACTGTCAGCAGGCCAAATGAAGTATAGCCAATCTGCACTGTGTCAATGTTAAGTGTAGACCTTTGGCTGGGCGCGAACAAAGTTGGCATGCTAGAATAGAACGCTTATGCTATGGGCACAGGGATCATATGGTACACACTTAGTTTTCCGCAATTTAAGGCACTAGAGAAATTGAAAAACAGTTGCTCTTCTAACAAAGCAGGCTGTGTCATCATGAGCCGAGAATTAACAGAACACTTCGACACCTTTACCACTAACTTTTCACTCCATTCTGCCGTGTCGTATTGGTTGCTTTCAAATAAGGGATACATCGTCTTGTAAATAACAATAGCATCACCATGGTTTCTATGTCCTTTAAACCGCTAAATAATAAAAGACACAGTTTCGATAAACGAAATAATGCAATTATTTTTCCATATAGCACATATAACGCAGTCGTGAATAAATGAATATGACAAGTCTATAGCTAAGGATGAACGTCAAATGTTGTTTTACCACCTTTGCAGATTCCCCTGAAATTAGCCAGAAACAACTTTGGAAAACCATTAATCGTAATACACGTAACATTATTTCACCTTGCAATATCCCTGAAATAAACGTTCTAGCTTGAAATATTTAAATGCAAGAAAATTTTTCGCATCAGTTTCAGGAGCATCATTGATTTAATATTTGAAGTTGCACTCGATCAGCCATATCTGTATGTCCGACAATGCCATGCCTTCTTTGAGGCTTATCCTTTTCCTTCATACGGCTTTTCAGTAAGCCCAGTACACTTTTCAAAGGGAAACATGTGAGCACAATCTGCACATTTAACCTTTCCGTCGCTTTCAAGCAAGCCGAAGTGGCCTCAAAGGTATTTCAGATAGCAGAGATGTCTACCAGTGCAAGGAAAATATGGAATGCTGTTTTCCAGGTGAGCAGATGACACCAGCAGCCGCAGTGCTTATACGAAGGTACGCGAAATGGGCCTTTGTTGGCGCAAGGAGACACGGAATAAATATTACTACCTTCTGCAGGAGCTTCTTAATGTGGAATAGTCACGTCGCTAATGAGACAGTGCTTTCTCAATAGAGTCGAAACATTTATTTCATATAATTTGGCTTTGTCTTAATGAATAAAGTGGCCCATAATACTATTCCCGGCACAGAGTTGAATTGGTACCTGTACGGCACTTTTCGAACATAGCACCCCTTTCCCCCTTCATCATCCCCTTTTTTCCTATGAGTGCTATCGCAGCCCGCTTCTAAGTAGGTGCAGTCGACGTGCCACCTGTAAACCTGTCGGCTAAGTGCGGCTGAATTCGAGCGGTATTATTAGGGCGAAGACCAGTTTGTTTTACTTGTTTCCGTGTCAGTTTGGACTCCCGGGGAATATGAATGAAAAATTAGAGGAGGGGCCCTAAGGTGTACCTTGAAGGGAATGACACGACAGAGTTAACGACACTCCTCTGCTGTTCACCTTGCGTACATTCCGTTTGCGGTCTCCCTTAATAGCTAAAACCTAATGTTTACTTCTATTACCTCGCATGTACTCATTCGCATACATATATTATGCTGAGGCATGCTAAATGAAAGCAAAATAAAACAGTCGCAAGTTTTCTGATTATGTTAAAGAGCACACGACATAGATACGGAATCTCGCTGTTGCCAAGCCGTAAGAATGCGCTGGTGGCGCCCTAGGGTAGCGACTTGAACTCTAACCTCAAATTAGTTTCCAAATTGCCAACATCTACACCTCGGTAATGTCCTGTGCTGTCACAACATCAACCAACTCACCGAACAATCAGTTCCAGGACGGCCATGTCACTTGTCGGCTGAGGCATGTTTGTAATGTTTCGCTTAAATCGCCTAAAGTGCCTATTCTGAGTATTACGCTGAACAGAGACCTCAACGCCGTCCCTTTAAAATTACGGCAGCATATTTCTGCACTGAATTTGTATTTTTAAGTTTTATTTGGATGTCGTGGCTTTGAAAATGCCAGCACTCTTCACGCTATCCTTGCGTCACTTGACTCGAGGAGCCACGCATGCGCATTCTGCAGAAAGTTTCGTCCTGTTTCTTCGCATCAACTCAAGGAAAAGACAAAATGCAAAAACGCAAAGAGCTGCACTCATCAAATAGTTATCGGGAAAAGAGTCGTCACAACGCTGGAAACCAGCGAAGCACAAATTCTTCCCATTAACGTGCGAAGTAAATGCAACAAGACGAAGTGAACATGTCACCTCCGTTTCATTTATTGCTGTTTTCATTTTATTTTGACGCGACAGTGTCATTTTATCAAAAAAGATCTGCAGGTGCGAACGGATGCATTAATTTAATAAGGGCTTAGTGTACCGAACGGCATTCCAGGAGCGTCGTTGCATAAAATTTGCGTCATAGCTGCAGTGGTATTGAAAGAGCAGTGCTATAGGCTCTTGTCACAAGAAACGAAACCGGTAATTTTTGCGACACCTTGTGAACTGACGTAAATTTGTCTGCTTAAGAAAGCGGCTCACGTATGGCGTTGTGAACATCGACGCACTGACGCTGGTGAGATTGTATTGATACGTTGTTATTTCTTGCACAGGCATTTCGCTTTTATTTTTTTCTGTTCTGCTCTTTTAGCATTTATTTATTTTTTTTTTTTTGCTGAGTAAATAGAGTTTATAGCAGCTTCATCAAAGTTGTGTTGTAATGCGTTTCTTCAATGAAGCCTGTGCAAAGCTGCATTTAATGTTTAAACCTGTGTAATCTTTATTAATGCGAGAGCGTTACTTCGCTCTGTTCACAGATTTCTGACCGCAGACCCCATCCGCAGGGCGCATCCACAAAATCGTGTCCGTAGCAGTTACGAGTAATTGAGAAATGGTAGAGGTTAATGAGTGGTGTTAATTACGTTGCCGAAAAAATAATCAGGCCATTAAGGTAATTAGGTAAATAATTACAAGCAAAAATGTAAAAGCTGTCCGCAGCAGTTGTTAGTAATTGAGAAGCGGTAGAGGTTAATGATATGTGTCAGTCGATAGAAGGTACCGTAATGTTGTGTCTGAAATAATAATTAGGCCAACAAGGCAATTAGGTAATTAATTAGAGGCAACACACGGAAAATCGTGTCGGCAGGAGTTGTGAGTAATTGAGAAGTCGTAGAGGTTAATGAGTAGTGTAAATCGACAGAGGGTGACTTAATGTTATGTGCGAAAATAATTAGGCCAATAAGTTAATTATTTATTAATATAGAGGCGAAAAATTGAAGAGTAAAGGGGAAAATGGTTTCATAAGTGAATGGCTTGGCGCCACATCTGAATGTATCATATACTAAAATAGTCAATTAAATCAGTCAATTAGGGTGACGTCAAGAATGTAACGTCATGCATCCTGAAGTCGAGCCAAAAAAGGACACAGGAAGGGATTGGCGTGCAATGTGAAAGTATGGAAGACTAAAATGGGTACACAAGAAGTGAATTAATGTGACGTCCAGGATTTGATGTCACTTAACTGGAAGTAGAGCCGCAAAAGGGCATAGGAAGGGATTGGCGCGCAATTTCAAAGTATTAAAGACTAAAATGGGTAAACAAGAAGTGAATTAAGCAAATAGAAGCAACCAGAAGCAACCAACAGCAGCATCCGTGCTTTCACATTACTCCAATGCAGATTCTTCAGCGCTTTTTCATTTTTTCTTTCGTTGTCACTTCGCTGTTCAAATTAACCCTTCAAACTAAAAAAAAAATTAACTTGTGCAGTTTTTACTAGGAGGTCCCCTGACAGGCTAATTTCGGGACCCTTTTCTTTTTCTTTTCTTTGCCAATGTAATATGAAACACATTTCAAGACATAACCAGAACAACAGAAACAACCATTTAAGGGTACAATTGATTTATACCTTCGAAATCAAGTTCCCTTAAATGATGTATATCAGACCCATCCCGTTTTAGAGCTAAAACGTGTAACTCTAATAAAAACAGCCTGCGCCGAAGAAAATGAATCTTCGGCGCCGTGTATGTTGCAGGCGAAGAATCATGAATATTCCTCTGACAGGCTATTATCAGCAAATGACACAATGGACATCGATTTCTCGGCGGATAGTACAAAGTTACGCGACCACCATCCATGGCTGCTTTTGGCTCGGTTTGGTTTATAGAGTTTAGCGTCCTGGTGTGACTCAGGTTATGAGTGACGATATGATAAAGGGACCAGGAAATTTCGACTACCTATGGTTCTTTAACGTATACAAGGGCGCCTTGCTTTTCACTAACATCGAAAAGCGGCTGCCTCTGCCGAGATTTGATCCCGAGTCCTCGGGTTCTGCATTCGAGTGCTCTAACCACTCAGTCACCATGGTGTTGCATATGGTCGCGTTTGCAGGAGCTACTGAACTGTTGTAACACACTTGAGACGACAGGGTGAGATTGGAATAGAAGCAGGGGCCCAATCCCAGTCACACAATCTACCACTAGGCCTTTCAGGCAAACTCGTACAACTGGGATAAAACAGGGCTTTGTACCTGTGCTGGGTAGTCTCGAACCTAATTTGGTGGCTGACGAGTGAATGGTAATGGCTACATGTTATATAAGACACACACAAGTTAAGCTATTAGTGAGTGCACAAGCGGCAAACTTCATGCATGCGAACCAGAATAGGCAAGAAAAGCCTATTCCGTCGCCGTTAACGGCGGAGCTTAAGTGTACCTCGAAATCATCAAAATCTTGCGCGTATTCTTGCAATGAATGCTCTAAGCTCCAAGGATTATGCTCCAAGAAATATGGATTTATGCTCCAAGAATTATGAATCATGGATTATGGAAGAATTATGGATGTTCTGTGATAAACTGGGACAGCTTTCGCTCATGTCTCGACAGTATGTCTTCAGATTCGCCGTCACTCCTTGTTGACCGTATACAGAGAGCACTAAACAGCGCTACGACTACTACCTGGATTGATGTAGGTCGACCGGCACCAGATCTCGGCCTGCTTAACCTGTGGGCAGCCCGCCGTCAAGCTGAGCTGGCTGCTACACGAGACCCTACTTCGGGGCAGGCACGTACACGACTGAATTATCTTACCGCGAAGGCTCGGAGATATGAACGCGATCTCTCGCGACGCCAGTGGCATGCACGGTGCGAACAATTTTCTGATAAATCATCGAATGCCTCACTATGGCGAACGTTTCGTGCAATGGAACATGGTCGTCGTTCTACTGACGCAGCAGCAACAGCATGCTTTGCGGCTAATCTGTCGCCGGGTGATTTCGCCAAAGAAGCTGCTCGAAAATTTTTCCTAAAATACGATATACTGCCTCCTTCAGCTGTAAACCTTAATTTGGCAGGTATCCCTGCAAACGCATGGAAACTACCATCGGCTGCCGACGCAGATGGAATTGCGAGCCCCTTTTCGATGTGCGAGCTGCTGGCTGCAATTGACGATGTGAAACGGAAAACAGCGCCCGGCCTGGACAAAATTCAGTATGAGGTTTACAAGAACTTCAGTACTGCTGCACTTCCTCAACTACTAGACACCATAAACAAAGTGTGGCTTGATGGTGTCGTACCCGAGAACTGGAAAACCGCTCTCGTGATCCCTATTCCCAAACCTGGGAAGCCTCCAACGGACCTCGCCAACTTACGACCAATCTCCTTAACATCAACGCTTTGCAAGCTCGCAGAGAAAATGCTAGCCACACGACTTTCTTGGTGGCTTGAACAGCACGGTTTTTATCACCCTGCTCAAATTGGATTTCGTCCATACATAGGTACAGAGGATGGGTTGGCTGTCTTGGCATCAGCAGTTCTGTCATCTACCCGCAGCCGCAATGTACGTACTGTTACGTTTGGGGGTCGCGAGCGCCGTGGTAGCGTACCGCTGCGGCACGCGGCCCCTCGGTAGCGTTGGCCTGGCGGCTCCGTGGACGGCGGACGGCATCAAAGGTGCCAGCAAAGACGACGCGTCTTCTAACAAAACAACCTTTACTGCAACATCATGAAGAAACGGGCAGTGAAGCTGACCCGGAGAGATTACAGACACTCTCACACAGCTGGTGTCTAGCGTCGTGCCAACGGCGCGTCAAAGTAGTCTCTGTCCCAGCGGAGTCGGTCGCTGCTTTTTATAGTTTTTCCAGCTCACAGGGAAAGGGTAAACCCTCACAGGAAAGGGAGAGCCAAACATGTTGGTTCACGACGAATGACTCAATCGCAGGTGTTCCGACCTCATCTCCTCCACCTCCTGCAGACAGGAGAGGGCGACGCACTTTCCCTCGATCTCCAGGCTTGGCCAGCTTTTGCACACACACGCACGCACACACATTTGGCGCGTGGCAGGAACACGCTGAGACTTGTCGGCGGGAGGAAGCGTTGCGCGGCCGATGAACGGCGCCGAAATGGCCGATCCGCTCGCGGTCCTGCCTGTTGCTATGCGGTGGCCGCGTCAGCTGTCCCACTTCTCGGGGGAGAAACGTAACAGACAGCCCCGCCGGGGGAGGGAGATCCCGAAGGGCAGGGGACTGCATCCGCTGTCCGGAGGAATCGGGATGTTGCTGCTAGCCGGGTTCGTCCGACTCTGTTTCTCTTGAGCCAGTCAGCCTGAAGAATTCCTTGGCAAGTCCGGGTTTCCAAGGCACTCTGCAACTTGTCTTCAGGAGAGATTGCTGACAACCTACAACGTCACAACCACGCTAAAAACTTAACCGTTCAGCCAGCAAGCACGGCACAAACTTCACTAAGTTTTGCCAGATTATTTCCCTCTTATGCCCCCATCTGTATTAAAGGGCAGCTCAGCAGCACTTGGAACGCGTCCACAAATTTGAAAAACGCATTTTCAAAACAGCATTCCCAAACAAAAATAATACAATACAATATGTTCAAAATCCTATGTCAGGAAGAAAAACACCAACTAGTGAATAAAAGCTTCTTCTCACGTTATGGGCTCCGACTTAAGCCATCGGCGTTACCATTGAGATCACCCTTTTCACTAAAACTTCGGTTGTCCGTTTCACGGAGCAACCTTACCTTCCTGTTTCTGTGCGAAGAAACATATGAGCATGAATCACTCACTTTTCGGAACACCCTATCCCTCTCCTTACGGGTTGCGCACCAGTCACGCATTTTCTGGGCACGGGCGCATTTGTGCCTTTGGGATAGTCGCTTTCTTTTTCGCGATAGCCTCAACTTGCTCCACTCTTTCTCGCGCCTGCCTTTCCGCTTTTTTCTGCGGCAGCACTGGAACACGGGCTTTCTGCTTTCTTTTTGCAATCGTATGCGTTTGGTCTCCTTACGATGGCAGCATTCTTTCTCGTGCCTGCCCTTCCGCGTTTTTCGGTGGCAGCACTTGAATACTCTAGTCCTACTTTCTTTCGGCGCGAGCTCTAGCAAGCTAGCGGTAACCGGAGCTAGTAGGACACCGGTGTCGTCTGAGTGGTCAAAGTGTGGTGCCGCATCTGCATCGCGGCCAGCAGCGCTTGACTCATCTTCAGACAAGTCCGAACAACAACTGCTCACGGCAGCCCCCAAACCAGGCATTTCCTCTGGCGGCGCCGCGGCTGCATCGCATGACTCGCTTGCAGTCAAATCCGAACAACAACCGCTCATGCCAGCCCTCAAGCTAGGCATTTCCTCTGGCGGCTCGCCACACACGTTACACGGGTCCTCCGATAAGCCGCATTGCTCAGCGCTAACCGGCGCAGCATCAAGCTCCTTCGACAGCTGGGGCGCTTCGGATTGCGTGAGGGCCATGTGTGCTACGTCCGCGTTCGCACTGGGGTTGCTTTCGCGAATACAACCTAGCGTGGTATCGGAGCTCGAACGATTCTGACTCTGCTCTGGTCGCTCGCTGTCGCCTTCGCATGTCTCGCTCTCTACAGCGTACGCACACTCCTCGTCGGTCTGCCCTGGCTGATCACAACTCGCGGGCTGCGCAGTTTCGCTGATCGGCACTTCGTTTTTCTGCGTGCCCTGCTCTACGACACAGCTGATTTCGGAAACTGAAAGTTTCTCCTTTTCTAGCTCATTTCCATCTCCGTCGCGCTCTACACAAGCTTCTGCTTTCGACTCGAGAGACGGTTCAGTTACTACCAGTCCCCCACTCTCATTTGATGGAACTGTATCTCCTACAGCTACTTGGGTCGGCGTGCAGTTCACCTCGCTTAACGGCGTCACTTCGGACTTCTCACCGATTAAGCCTGTGCTAACCGTCTCAGCTAGTGGCTCGACCAAGGTAACACAATACTCCTCTGTTCGAGGCTCGGTCGGCTCGCTACTGCGGTCCCGCTGCTCGGCCGCTTCCCCAGGCTGTTTCTCACACTCTGGTACTTTTGACTTTTCAGGCTCACTTGTGTCTACAGCGTACGTGGTCTTAATCTCAGCGTGCTGTGCCTTCGACCCTTTCTCATTGCTTGACCACCTCTCCGGTACTACCGCCTTTGCAGCTAGCTCCCGAGCTCTAGATCTGGCCAAGGCCTGTACGCTACCCTTTCCAAACACAAGCCCATTTTCGCGCAAGAGGTGATCGGACTTGTTTGAAAATAGGTACGGGTACTGAGGAGGAAGCTCAGATGACACCGCCGCTTCTGTCTCAAGTGCCCCGAAAGGTCCCTCAATAAGCACTTTGGCTATTGGCAAACGCACGCTGCGAGCTTCCACGGCCTGTTTGATCCACGCGCACTCACCCGTGAACATCTCTGGTTCTACGTAAGAGGAGTGAACCACATCCATGGTAGCCGCAGAATCGCGAAGCACTCGACACTGATTCCCGTTCACGAGGAGGTCTCGAGTGTACGGTTCGAGAAGCTTCATGTTCTCGTCACTTCGGCATAATGACAAAAACACGATCTTTGGTTTTGTCTCCGGACACTGTGCCGAAAAATGACCAGGCTTCTGGCACGTATAACAGACGCGCGATTGCCTTGCCTCGAACCTCTTTTTCCTTTCGGCTTCGGTTACCTCCGTCGCTTTATCGTCGGCCGGACTGCTTTGACTCGCATCAGCACCACGTTTATTCTCCTTAGCTTTAAAGGACTTGAACTTCGGCCTCTCAAACTTAGAGCCGAATTCTACCTGTTGACCGTCCTTAGCTCCACGAGCCCGACGCGTCACAAACTCTTCAGCTAGCTCGGCGGCTCTATCCACCGCACTAACATCTGGCCTATCCATGACCCAATACCGCACGTTCTCGGGTAACCGACTGTAAAACTGTTCCAGCCCGAAACACTGCAGAACCTTATCGTGGTTACCATACGCTTTTTCTTCTTTGAGCCACTCATACATGTTTGACATGAGCTTGTAGGCAAACTCTGTATACGACTCACTTTTGCTTTTCTCATACTCTCGAAAATTCCGACGGAATGCTTCTGCTGACAGCCTGTACTTTCTTAGCAGACTCGATTTCACTTTGCCGTAATCCTCTGCTTCCTCTTTTGCCAAGCGAGCGATTACGTCTGCCGCCTCACCGGGTAACAAAGTGAGCAAGCGCTGTGGCCACGTTTCCCGAGAAAACCCTTGCCTCTCGCACGTTCGCTCGAAGTTAACCAAGAACAAACCAATGTCCTCCCCAAGCTTAAACGCCCGCATTAGGTCACTCATTTTGAACGATTCCCGTTCTCCTGCACCGTGAGCACAACTTGCACTGCCAGCGCGTCCCGCGTTTATTTCGAGGCGTTTCATTTCCATAGCGAATTGACGGTCTCGCTCCTCTTTCTCTAGCCTTTCCTGGCGTTCCTCTTTCTCGTGACGTTCTTCAATGATCTCGAGGCATTCCGAAAGCTCGTCATCTTCAGCTTCCAACGCAAGAATAGCCTTTAACACTTCTGGTTTTCTGAGTCTGTCTGACAAATCCAGACCCAACTCCTCCGCAAGCTCCAGCAATTTCGGTTTGCGCAACGACTTCAAATCCAAACCCATGGCTGTTCCGAGTGCTGCCTTCTCTACTGCCCACTATTGCCTTGCTGCAATTAACCCAGCAACAACGACAACACAATTACCAGCTCTGTTCTCTACTTAACAAAAGCCTGGCAAAACTCAGTGGAAGAAAGTCCCGCACTCACCAAACCTCGCAGCCAAGAATCCAACGCAGTCGTTCCGCTGCAGGCAACCAGTCATCACACAGGGCTCGTTGCACTGCTCCCGCCTTTTCCGCTGAGCTGCTTTGATTCACGAGTCACGCCTCGGACATCTCCGCTCTTCCCACCAGATGTTGCACCTCGGTCAGGCCTGTCTCGTTTCACCGACCACGGTCACTGCTTGGTCGTCCTCGTACCTCCGCTGTTCACGTTGGACGATGGTATCGCCTGGCTCCTCCGACCACGGTTACGGCTTGGTCGTCGTCATCCCACCGCTGTTCACCAATTGTTACGTTTGGGCGTGTGCACCCCTCGGTGGCGTTGGCCTGGCGGCTCCGTGGACGGCGGACGGCATCAAAGGTGCCAGCAAAGACGACGCGTCTTCTAACAAAACAACCTTTACTGCAACATCATGAAGAAACGGGCAGTGAAGCTGACCCGGAGAGATTACAGACACTCTCACACAGCTGGTGTCTAGCGTCGTGCCAACGGCGCGTCAAAGTAGTCTCTATCCCAGCGGAGTCGGCCGCTGCTTTTTATAGTTTTTCCAGCTCACAGGGAAAGGGTAAACCCTCACAGGAAAGGGAGAGCCAAACATGTTGGTTCACGACGAATGACTCAATCGCAGGTGTTCCGACCTCATCTCCTCCACCTCCTGCAGACAGGAGAGGGTGACGCACTTTCCCTCGATCTCCAGGCTTGGCCAGCTTTTGCACACACACGCACGCACACACATTTGGCGTGTGGCAGGAACACGCTGAGACTTGTCGGCGGGAGGAAGTGTTGCGCGGCCGATGAACGGCGCCGAAATGGCCGATCCGCTCGCGGTCCTGCCTGTTGCTATGCGGTGGCCGCGTCAGCTGTCCCACTTCTCGGGGGAGAAACGTAACAGTACCATATTAGCAATGGATGTTGAAAAGGCATATGACAACATCAGTCATGCTGCAATCCTGAATGCCATTGACATGCTTCATCTCCCTCCGAGAGTACGCACTTTTGTCGCATCATTTTTGGACGGAAGAAAATTTGCAATACGCCTCAGCGGTGACACTGTTGGTTCATTCGTTTCACTACGTGGCGTGCCCCAGGGATCAGTATTGTCTCCGACGTTATTCAATATTACTTTCATACCATTGGCGTGGCGCTTACATGATATCCCTGAAATCAAGTTTTTGCAGTACGCAGATGATATCACGGTATGGAGCACTCACCATGATCTTCTCACTCAAGAGGCCGCCCTTCAGTCAGCATTAGACGTAACCTCTGATTACGCATCCTCCATTGGCCTTCAACTTTCTGTGTGTAAAACTTCATACACGTCAGTCGCCAACCGCTGGGGACGCCGTAAACTTGCCTCAAATCCAATTCGTCTCTCTCTATCAGGCACCCCAATACAAGAAAGTTCGAGCCTGAAAATTCTGGGCTTAACAATTCACCAGTCAGGATCAGCGACTGCTTGGCTCTCTCAGGCAAAAAAGCAAGCACTTCAAACTATAAGTTTAATAAGAAGAATTGTACCTAAAACGGGTGGCGATGGCTCGTCCGTTGCACGCCAGTTAGTGAAGGCGGTTCTGCAGCCCCGTATTGTTTACCAGGCCCAGTTCCAGCATCTTACAAGGGCACAATGGGATCGCCTTGAAGCCGTAAATCGAGAAGCTATGAGGACCATAACATGCCTTCCACGAATCACACCGGTCGTAGCGTTACAGGAGAATGCGCAGCTCAACACCATCGATGAACTGGTGCAGCAGCGCCGAGATGCTCGCAGACTCAAGGCCACTTTGTCACATTCCACGCAAGCACTGAGGGCGTATGCAACGTCACACATTATTCTTCAGCCACCTGCGCCAGTTCTCCCTCCCTGGAAATTTATACAGTTAGGAGACAACAAGCCAACTGACATCCGCAGACCGACGTCTGCCAACTCTGCATCGTTGCTACGCCAGAGATTTGAAGAGCGAGATACTAACCTGCCTCAAGATTCCATAGTAGTTTACGTAGATGGAAGCCTGCAAGGCTGTGAAGCCAAAACGGCAATCCACTGTCCACGGAGACCTAGCCTGAATCAGAACTACGTTTCAGCTTTCGGAACCACTTACATCTTTCTGCGCTGAGCTTGTGGCAGTTCAGGAGGCACTCTGCTCCGTGACTTCTATAACCATGCTCCCTACAGCCCACATTGTCATCCGCACTGACGCACTTCAAGCAGTACGTCTGCTCCGACGTGTCAGCCGCTGCCCTAAAATTTGCCAGGACATCCACCAGCTTGCAGCGCGCATCCCACAATCAATACGCATTGAGTGGGTCCCACGGGATCTGCTGCCTTCCCAAAGTCAAGCTGATTTTGCAACCCGCCTCGTGAACCAAGACGCATCAATCCCACGGCTTCTCGAAGTCGACGACGCTACCCTCCTTTTGTCAAGAAAGGAGCACCTCCGGCGCCGCACACGTGCACTTATCCCTCCGTGTGCGATATCCCTTCCCCGCGGTCTCACCCGTGCAGAGGAGGTTGCGCTTAGGAGGATCCGGGTCGGTGTTGCCCTTACACCAGCTGTAACTAGGACGTGGTCATACTTCCACCACTTATATCCTCGCCCAGGATGCCCGATATGTAACAACGAAGATGTCGAGGCCGACATCCACCACTTGCTGTGGGACTGCCCAGCACTCAAGCCAACACGAATCCGGCACCTGAGAATAGCGGGCCTTTCAGCAACCAGTCCTGCCTCATACGTCATTTGGACGCAGGGACCTCATCATCGCTCACTTCTGGACTTCATAAAATCAGCCAACCTTTTTCCATTCATTTAATCATTTATTTATCCTTCATCTCATAACCTACTGATGCCCTGAGGCAATAAATATCGACTAAAAAAAAATTATGGATTCATGCTCCAAGAAGTATGCATTGTTAAACGCGCTAATTTGGCACAACGGTTTTAGTACTGCCTTTTTTTTCTATTTATGATCAGCCATGCCGTTCGTACTTTGCGTCTTTATTAACTACTTGATGCATTAAATTGAAAAAAACAGGCATGTCCGTAGTAAGGTTTCGCGACTGCTTTCGAAGAGATAATTTTGTCACGTACTGTACATGCCACTTGCTGCGTCTCGCAACATTGGAAGCATTACCTTTCTGAACTCGCTTCCTTGCGAGTACAGCGTGCAGCACGCCGACGAAGCCTCGACAGGCTAGATGCACTCTTTGCAAGTGTTTCTTGAAACCAACAAAATCACGCCACATGTGTAGCTGTCAGTGGAGTAGCGCTTGATATGTTCATTTTTACACTTGGGTTTTCATGACAATTGTCATGTAAAAGACTAGGTAATCAGGGTGACAATGAAGACTGTGCTGATTGTTTTCGCAAGTTACTTTTGATGTACGAGCACGCTGAAGGAGCTCACGGCTCTGACTGGCTTGTGAACTTAAAACAGCTGACCACTTGTTTTCTTTCTAAATTCAGCGGTATTCTGAATTCCACATGTTTGTTAAAGCATAAATTCACGGTTTGGAACAGAGAACCTTATATGGATGAAGGCGCTTGAGTATGGTAATGTTCCTGTACAGGGAGTGAATGATATCTTTTGCATGGTGTGTGAATGCCTTCGTAGGTTGCCCTCAGCACCGGAAGATCCATGACGTGACGTGGGCATGTCATTCGTGGCTATCAGTTATCTCAACTATTGGATTATCATTTCACACAGATCAACACACACGCAGACACACACACACGCACACACATTGTTATGATGGGCTTGGCGAACCAGGTTCATTGAGTGCTCAAACTCGAGTCGCACACCGTAGCTAACCACTCTCAGCGACGACTATGGGTATCTACAAGAGGGACGGATGAAGCTGAAGCCGTACGTTCATCCCGTGTGAAGCGCCATACAGCGCTCACAATATATATA
>JAJIZL010000146.1:412506-436454 GCA_023969395.1 Amblyomma maculatum
CACACACACACACACACACACACACACACACACACACACGCACGCACGCACGCACGCACGCACGCACGCACACACGCACGCACGCACGCGCGCGCGCGCGCGACGGAGGCGTAGGATGCGGTTTCAGGCGACGTCGCAGGAGGGCGCTAGCTATTAATCACGCCTCTAGTGCACGCCTCTAGTGCACGCCTCTAGTGCAGTTGAGATCAAGTGAGCGGGGACCCGCAGCTCGAGCGGATGAACAAAGGTGAGGGACATGGAATAAAGCTTGGTGGTGCTGGAGCACGTCGTTAAAGCGTGACAACACATACACAATGAGTGCACCCTATACTTTCCTGTGTCTGAGGAGCTGTTGGCTGCTTTCATACTTGTTTTATAACGAAGCCCCACATCTGCCCTACTTTCTTACTGATTACCCTGCAACAGGTAGGAGGAGCAGTGCCTCTTTTTGCAGGGCAGCACAATGATTTGGTAAGAAATTCGCAGTATATATTTGTCCAAATTCGTCAAACTATATTTGATGCTGCATTTCTTCGGCTCGCTAAATCGTGGATAAAGTAAAGAGGTGGGATACAATCAATTTCGTAATATATGTTTCCACTCGAAGCTGTTCCTGATTCAGTAGTTCAGCCCTCACAGCCATGCCATCTCTATCGAACCGGGAAAAGCGAAAGGCTAGTGGCAGGACAAATGGCAGGGACCTAATCATTGTTTGGCGTATAGATGGCCTGATGTCTCTTGGGTTTTCTGTAACCATGTGATAAGAAAATGAATTACACCTACAAAAATAACGATACCAATTGAAGGTTAAACGCGCAAACAGTGCCACGAGGTTCTTTAGTATTCGTTCATGCATTTGTTTGGAGATACTGGCATACGACCTTGTTACTAATGAAGTGCGTGAAATGACTATAAATATGTATGGGGAATGCTTCTGGGGAGAGGTGCAAATGTTTCTAGGACGCTTCGGATTGTCGTAGGTGCTCCTGTCATCGCCGCCCAGTTGTCTCAGGTTGTGGGCACAGATTCGCCGAATAATTGCTTCAGATGACCGCCACTGTTCTGTCTGCGCTCCACGTCTGCACCTGCGCCGCCTTACCTGCTACACAACCCTCTGATGCGAGAGTCCACACGGGTCTTTTTTAGGGTACTTGCGGACGAATGTAGCATATATTTGTATTCTATGCGGTAATAATAAGATTAGACCAATTCGGGCTGCCCATGGAATGCCGCATTGGACGCCAAATTCGCCGTAGGCGGGCTTACTGCTCCAAAAACGTCTTCATCATGTCTGTCAGGGGCCATTTTATTCATGTAATTCTATTATACCCGCCGCTAATTGCCTCTTCTGGAGGTATCGGCCTGTCACACATCTGGATGACGACGACGCGACCGATAAAGCAAAATAGCTCTTTGCGTATTATGCCTGCGCTTCCCGAGAACAAAAGATAATTTCTGCAATGTCACCTTCGTAGTTACCGCGAGAGCTCTTGATCGATATGCAGAGTCGACAACTGCCTAAGGCAAAAATGAAACTGGCAGACGCGCACGTCCTCTCCCTTAATACTTTTGCCGAATGTGGATGCAAGAATTTGAAAACATCAAGAACCGAGTGGACAAAATGCTGTGGGACGATGAAGTCTACATTCTAAAGAGTCCACGAGGAGTGCGGGCTACTTGTCGGAAAGGAAGGTGGCTATCCAAAGTTTTATCATCCACTACCACCAACCAAGCACCACACAGAAAGTGATTACTTCCTTACCAAAGGTCTATGATAACCTCGGCTAACTCTGTCTCACAATTACTGGTGATGGTGTACGAGAATAGGTACTGGTGAATATAAGGCAGCGACAGAGAGCGAAGGAATAGCAGCATGTATATGCGTGTACTGGTTCGCACAACACGCATTCAGAGTTTAAAGTCAATCTTTTCTCATCTATCTGTGTAGGCATATGCGCTGCTAATTTAGCCACGTGAAAGAATTGCTTATGGTGTTTAAAGTACGAAGATTAGCAAAGAAATTGAATCGGTAGAACATTTCTTCGAGCGAGAACTCACCTGTGGGTTTGTGTGCTACCGGCATCTGAATTTTACAAGGTTAGGTACGCGGTTAAATGTTTTATTTTGACAGAGCAAAGCATGTAAGAGACCTGACTGTCTACAATTATGAGGGGGCGCCCAGTCTTCATCCGCTTCAAACAGTTCCAGGCAACTGAGTCTCAAGACAGTTTATTTATTATTATTTTTTTTGCGCAGAACAGGCATCGTGGAAACTTTTCCGCCATTAGCGTAGCCTTTTGTACAACACATGAACAAAGTGTGGTCATTAGGAGCATGCACAAAACTTTGAAGGAAGTCCCCAATTGTCTTTGCAGCGGATTCTTCCTCTCACTGACCTTGAGCTAGCAGAAAGCAACCGGGCCTGTAGTATTCGTCATAGGTTTGCTGAGACGTTTAATCAGGTAAGACTTCTTGTTGAAAGTGGGCACGCGGACTTAATGCATGCCGGTGCATGCAACAGGGAGGAGAAAGTATATTCATTATTCACAGTTTATATATTTATAGTCTCTCCCCAGAAAACCTAGTGCGGCTTATATGTAAAGTAGCAAACTTGTCTCCAGTTAAAAAAAAAAAAAGCTACACGATTATAACAGCACGTCAAAACAATGCCGTCGGTCAGTGTTTGTTCAATCGCTACCACTTTCGTGCTGCACCAGCACGATGTTACGTATTGCGTACGCATCGACTAAGTTTCCAAGTTGTATTTGCGAGTGACAAAGGAAATGTCCATCCATCTTAGGACGAATATAGCTTGCAGGTAGGAATGAGAATGTTGCGAATAACTGAAGCATGAAGTTCATGCATTGCAGTAAGCTTCACCATTCGGGGAACTGCCTTATTTTACCTCATCTGAAACAGCGTCTAAATAGAACAGCAGAATGTTCCCTTTCTTCGCAGTTTTACGGAAATTATATTCTACCAGCACAACAGAAAGAGCTGTGGCCATGGTTTCATGATTGTTATGACTTCATCATCTTTTGTTATGATTAATGTATTTTCGTGTACAATGTTTCTAACGTGCATCATTTAAAGCAAGAAAAAAAGTGATCTCGACTCACATACCCCGTCCCTTATTATAAAACTGCCACCGTAGTGTTTTCTGTATGCCTCTAATTTTTAACATTCGTCTTTCTGCAGGACTTGCGTTCCCCTCTTCTTCGTTGTCATGTGCATGTACTTGCTGCCGATATTTGTAACCGGACCAGACACACAGGCATTCTACCAGAAGTTTTACAGCAAGATGAATGATCACGGGTGGCACTTGCTTCTCCAGATCAGAAACGTTTTTTACGTCTCACCATCGGTAAGCTTTGTGCTTTATCTTACAGTTGGTGACTATGCGCAATACAGCGTTGTCAATGCCTGGTGGGGATGCTGACCGATAAGGAAAAAAGCACCCAATAATATATAGCTCGTGAATTCCTTTGAAAATGACAGAAAGTGTCCGCCATGCTCGATATGTACACCATCTTCCCGATGCGTTGCAGATCGCCTCTCTAGCTCTTTTTACAAAGCTTAGCCCGGTGTTATACTCAAGAATAGCTTAGCCGTGTTACAGTCGATTACAGTCGTAAACAAGAGCGAAGTCTTATGGTTATTAACCTCGCGTTAATGAGGTCGATGTCGCAAAACGCACAACGCTGTGAAAAATGTTTCTAAAACGTATCAATGTATGAAATGCGTCTAGACGTAGCTAATAGTCCGGCTTTTTATTGTTAACCTGCGATATTCTCAATATGGCTTGCCGCACTTGTCCAGGATTTTTTTAAGGTGAAAGCCTTTATTGCCTTGCCTCATCGTTGTCGTCAGCAAAAGTGTCACGCTTTTGCGGCGGCTCTTAGTGGGGTTGAGACGGGGTGACGTCATGGAGGTCTCGACCAATCACAGAGCACCAGCACAGTATGCGCGAATGCGTGCCTTACATGGCCATCCAATCTATGGTTAGTTCCTAATTAATTAATAGTGTAATATTGACGAATAAATAATTACGAATTATTTACTAATGGAATAATAATTACTAATTAATGCCGTGGCCCTATATGGCCATATGCCAATAAAAAATTAATTACTAATCAATGACTACTTAAGCAATATATTGATGACTAAATAAATAATTTATAATAATTGATTGCCTAAATATTATTTGTAATTAGTAATAATTGCGTAATAATCAATCACTAATTAATGCCGCGCACCCGGCAACATTAACCGCTCAAGGGTAAACGTAGAACGACTGCGAAGATACAAGGAGCATAAATGCACTCGCAGAATGTGAAAGAGTATTCGCTTGCTTTACTCGTAGCAGCATTCACGGCTACATGCAGAACAGTCGCGTTGCAGAATGGAGCATTGAGGCTTTCCCCTTTCAGACAGCAGAAGTAGCAGGATCGTGGAGCGAGCGGACGCATCTCACATGAGCTCCGTGATTTCACAGCAAAATTTCGTATTTCTTGCCACTTGCGTTCACCAACTTTGCCCTGGACGTTCGTCTATCGCTCCGGACCCGGTGTGCTGATTTCCAGACCAAGGCAAGCAGTTTGATGATTTTTCGACCAAATATTTTTGGCCGCAACAGCTGCGACAGCTAAGCCTATCGCTGCCTCACGACATCGGCGCGTTCGCGCGCAGCGGCGGTGGCGACGTCGCGTCCCGCCAAGCCCAACACCGCCTTGACTATGCCTTACACTGTGGAAGGCACCGACATTACCGCCGCGGAGTTATCCGATGGCTCATGGACGGCATTCGAGATGCAACGCCGGTACCGAAGACCATCTCCGCCCAAGAAACAACCTGCCGAGGCCCAGACGCCAGCCACGACATCGACTGTACCGAATCCGCGGACACGCGGACGCCCTCCACCTTTGACCAAAAAGCGTCCTCTGCCCCGCCTGCCCTCGGAACACCTCAAGATCGTCCTCCGTCCACAGGGCACGCTGAACCTTCACACCGTAGGCCCCGCACGACTTGCACTTGCTATCTACGCAGCCGCCAACGTCGACCACCGCCTAGCGGTTACTGCCGACCAAGTCCGCATACACCCCACTAACAACACCATCACAGTGAGCACGCCTGACAATGCCCGTGCAGTGTCTTACGCCAAGATCGGCACCATCACCATCGACAAGACAGTAGTCCCGGTTGCCGCCTACGCCCCAGCCCCGGACAATTCCGTACGGGGGATTTTGTACCGAGCCTACAGTTACGAAAACGATGCCGAGATCCTGGCTGAGCTCCGCGCTCGAAATCCCGATCTCCCCATCGTTGCTGCGCGTCGTATGGGCAAGACGCAGCACTTCGTCGTTACGTTCGCCAACACCGAGCTGCCCCGATACGTGCGGTACTTGGGGTTTACTTTCGAAGTCTTCCCTTTGAAGCCTCGTCCGGAGGCGTGCTTCAACTGTCGCAAGCTGGGTCACCGAGCGGACGTGTGCCCCCAACCACGAATACCTACATGCCGCCGCTGCGGCGTCGCTCACGACTCCCCACCAGCCGGCCAACCACCTACCTGCCAAGCCATGTGCATCGTATGCAAAGGCTCACATCCAACAGGCAGCAGAAGCTGCAAATACCGCTTCGTGTCTAGCCACAGGCGCAAATCTTCACAGTCCCCCACGGACACTGCCACTGACCCAGACAGTTCGCCAAGCGGCCGCCAGTCCCGTCCCCGAGAACGCGGCCACCAACAACCACCTCCAAGGGATGAATCCTTCCCGCCACTGCAAAGCAGCAGTCCCCCAACTGACCTCGCCACAAGTCCACCACTTCAGCTGCAGGAACCAAGAGATGACTCTTTTCCCCCTCTACGTGGACGCAGTGGAGCAGAGATAGGAGCAGGTCATCGTCCCAGAGACGCAGCTCGCGGATCAACTCCAGCTCCGGAGAAGAAGGAAGACCTGCCAAACATTTGGCATGGAAGACTCCACTTACAGACAAGCAACGCCGAGCACCCGACCCACAGGTAAGGGAGCTGGCAGAGTTAGTCCGACAACTGCAACAACAGTTAGCTCAGTCTAACGCAAAAATCAAACAGCTAGAAACTGCAAATGCGCAATCAAAAAATGAACAGTCGTCTGTGGCTTGCGCTCGCCTTGAAGTCAGCCGCAATGAGGACATGGAAGTAGATCAAAACCGCCGTAACAAACGAAAGGCACCTTCGGTACCTCGGCCAGATACAGATGACTTAGAGAGTAATTATGAAGAGAGATTTGCAAAAATAGACCAAAGACTAGCCAAGGTGGAGGAAACTATCCAGAAATTAATACCACAGCTTAACAAAGTAACTGACACAATGGAAAAGTTTCCGACTACTTTCGAAACTGTCCTAGCTAAACTCGACACGCTTACAACCAGGGTTAACGCACTAGCATCCCCTAGCAATCTGATATCTCCAACGCCAAATGCAGGCTCTTTGCCTCCCGCCAACACAGCATTCTCACGCTCAGCTGACGGTGCTTCGGCGCGTCCGTCCCCCAGCAGCATTCTCCGACCCAGCGTATTGCAACCCGCGCGAGCGGAACCTTACCCGATACGCGATGGCTAGTACACCTGTTATAGTGTGGCAATGGAACTGCAGGGGATTCCGAGCCAAGCGCAAGGCTCTGGAATATGCAGTTTTGGCCCAAACAAACAGGCCGGTAGTCATAGCACTTCAAGAGACGAATACAGAAGTAAAGCTTGCAGGGTATACAGCATACAATGAGAAAGTGTCGGCTGAGTGCCGGCCGATCACAGCTACACTTGTACATCGTAATCTAACTGCAAACCAATTAGATTTGGAAATACCGGAGGTCTCTCATACATTTATACAAATCCTGCCGAACAAACGAACAGAATCTCCCCTTTACATTCTAAACGTATATAGTCCACCTAAAGACAACAGCACGAAAATAGCCACACTCTTCCGTAAGGCGCATGTAGCCGCTCATAATGGAATGTTGCTGACTGTTGGAGACTTTAACGCACCCCATGCAGAATGGGGCTACTCAGTTAACAGTAGAAAGGGAACTAAATTATGGGAGACAGCCCAGGCGCTAGGGCATACCTTACTCGTCGACCCTGATAAACCTACGCGCATTGGTAACAGTGTAACCAGGGATACGTGCCCTGACCTTACCTTTGCCAGAAATATCCCCGATGCGAGATGGGAAAACCTAAATACAAACATAGGAAGCGACCACTATGTACTATGTACCACTTTCCGAGCTACGCATTGCAAAATGCGTCGCCAGGAAGTGAAGCACACGAACTGGGACGCCTTTAGATATGTCCGCTCGCAAAGGCCAGCGGAAAGTATAGTAGATTTAAGACAATGGACGGAGCGTCTGTTGCAAGACGCCGCAAACACTTCAAAAACTGTTGCCCTTGAGGACAGCAGCCCCAGTCCGGACGCTAAGCTAGTGCACATGATTGAAGCACAAGGAAGTATCCATGCTCGATGGCGTAAAAATAAGCATAACCGACGTTTAAAAATTCGGCTAACCCGGCTTGAAAAGGAAATCGAGGCTTACTCGTGGGAACTTAGCCGAGAACAGTGGCATCAGACTTGCGACCGCCTTAATGGGCAACTGGGCAACAAGAACACGTGGTTTTTACTTAGACATTTACTGGACCCTACGAGAACTAAGGCAGATTCCCACAAAAACCTACATAGGATCTCGCAATCTTTCCAAGGCACCGACGAAGAGCTCATGACCACTTTAAAAGATAAATACATTAACACCTCCCAGGATATACCCACGCCAGATGGGTACTCAGGATTGGATAATCCTCGCATGGATAGCGTCTTTACCGTAGCAGAGATTAGGGCTGCTCTTAACAAAATTAACACCACCTCGGCACCGGGGGAAGATTGCATCACCAATAAGATGTTGCGCAATTTAGAAGACCAGTCAGTAGAGGCTCTTACGGACCTCTTCAACAGGTACTGGACAGAGGGCAGCGTCCCTGAGGAATGGAAGCACGCTAAAATTATTTTCATACCTAAACCGGGCAAAAGACTCGAGATGGGGAACCTCCGCCCAATCTCGCTAACGTCATGTCTCGGGAAGGTAATGGAACACGTTGTCTTAAACAGGCTCCTTATGCACACCGATGCGGAAGGCACGTTTCCCCCGTCCATGATTGGGTTTCGAGCAGGTCTTTCGACTCAGGACATTATGTGGCAAATTCAACAAGACATTCTAGATACAAATCGCATAAGAGCCACGCGAACCATCCTGGGACTCGATGTGAGTAAGGCCTTCGACAATGTGTCACACGCTTCCATCCTCAATCACCTCTCACAGTTACACGTAGGCAAACGGACATACGACTACATCGCTGCCTTTCTGAATGCGCGTACGGCTACGCTCCATTTCGTTGACAAAGTTAGCGACAAAATTACACTAGGGACGAGAGGAACACCGCAAGGCGCCGTACTTTCACCTTTTCTCTTCAACATCGTTATGAGCGGCCTCCCGCGTCTGTTAGATGATATCCCACACATACATCATTCCATATACGCCGACGACATCACCATATGGACCAATTCTGGCTCCGATGGAGATATTACAGATTCATTACAACGAGCTATCGACACGGTACAGTCTTATGTGCAGGAAAACGGCCTTACCTGTTCACCGGCTAAATCAGAACTATTAGTTATAAGGAACAAACAAGCTTCACAGGTAAAGCCAGATTCTCGAGAACCTATCCAGTTACACATTGACAACCATCCGATACCCCCGGTAGCCACGATCAGAGTTCTCGGAATGTTGATTCAGAATAATACGCAGAACACAGAAGCTATACGCCGGCTACGCGTCACGGCGCACCAGATAGGTGGGCTGGTGAGACGCATTGCCACACGTCGCAGGGGTATGAGAGAAGCCGACCTGTGCAGGATTATCCAAGCCTTTATGATAAGCAGAATCATGTACGCTTGCCCGTACTATCATCTGCGTCGTAGGGACGAACATGCGCTTAATAGCATAATTAGAACAGCATACAAAGCGGCCCTTAGCTTACCAGTATACGCTAACTCAGATCGACTACTGCAGTTAGGAATTTTTAACACACTATCTGAACTAATTGAAGCCCATAAGACAGCACAAGTGACCCGCCTGTCACGCAGCCTTGCGGGACGCGTAATTCTCGACAAGCTCCACATCCACCCCACTGAGGAGGTGTGCGCAACATCCCATTTATCGGCTGACATAACTAGTAGACTAGTTGTTAAACCAATAGCCAAAAACATGCTACCAGGTAGACATGATGCCCGCAGGAAGACAAGGGCACAGACCCTTGAGAAACAGTACGAGGACGATCCACAAGCAGTGTACGTGGATGCAGCTCAGCACATCAAAAACGGAGCATACGTGGCATGTATGGCCACTCCAAAGTCAACCTTCATTAACGCTATAACATTTCATGCTAGCTCCATATGCGAGGCAGAGGAAGTAGCTATCGCACTGGCCATCGCGGATCCCCACACCAAAACTATTCTAAGCGACTCAAAAAGCGCCGTTCAAAATTTCGCCAAAAATTCTGTAAGCGCACTCGCGGCGCGAATTCTGCGCAACCGATCTCTCAATCACAACATCAATCTCGTATGGGTTCCGGCTCACGCGGGTAACTCCGGAAACGAAGGGGTCGACCGTCTAGCCCGAGGCTTAACCAACCGGGAGACGGGAGATCTATCGGGAACGGACGCGCCTGTGGAGGCACCGCGCACATACGCGGAGGTAACAAACTTTTATCGCGAGCTAAGATGCACGTACCCCGCCCCTCACCCCGACCTCGACCGGGCGCAAGCCACGACACTCAGACGCCTACAAACAAAGGCCATTCTTAGCCCCTACCGACTATCGTTAATTACAAACGGAGAATTCAACCCTGCATGCCGGCACTGCGGTGACGGGACGCAGGCCACTCAAGACCATATACTGTGGGAATGCGCCAGCAATCCCCCTCCAAAGACACTCTTGCCAGCTCCCTCAGCGGAGGAATGGGACAAGCTGTTGGCCAGCCCAAGGAAAACTACGCAACTGGCCCTCGTCACGCGAGCTCAAGAGGTCGCTCCCGACTGGAGGCCACCCTAGACTCGCCCCAGCCCGAAATAATTCCTTTCATTTCGTGGCAATAAAAGTTGTTACCACCTTCCCCTTTCATCCCTTTAGTCGCCAAAGTGCCCTCGAATTTTTTGCGGTCACTGTACTAAATGCACGGAGCTTTTGGGGGCTAAGTAAAAATTAACTTACCTTTCAATTGCTTTCCCTTTTAAATTTCAAGCCTTTATGTTCCTTTATTCTTCGTTGTTCATTGTCGTCGTCAAGACATTTAAATAGCAGAGTTCGAATTAGACATTGTACCGGTATCGCTGGACTGACTCGCACCAAGAATTGTTTTTAGAGCTAGACGTGCGACGAAAACTACTGGCCAAGATTTCAAAATTTGATTTGGAGACGGGAATCGATGTTAGCTCAGTTATCACGACATTTTGGGCAAGTGCTAGGCGTGATGAAATATATGCAGTAAACACAAGGGGTGGCGTTGGTGAAGTAAGACCAGCATATAAAGGAATGTCGCTTACATGGCTAGGAGCAGGGAGACCATGTGCATGTGCATGTTCATGACACAACATCCACGCTGAGGTAATCTGTTTGGCAACTCATTCCCATGCTTGAGGTGCATGGCACTGCAAGTAAGAAAGAATGGTTAGGATGCGCACTGGATGCGTGAGTAGAAAGGGATTCGCGTGAGCATTATCAACCCAGTGTTGTTCCACAAAGGATCCGTCACGAATTGGTGCCATTGTAGCAATGACGTAGTTCCCCCCTTGATGATAGCAGCATGAGGTTGTAGGAGAAAGGTGTAGTCGAAATATGGGAAAGGCACTGGCGGTGTGTTGGGGGTTTCGAGAGTCTATAAAGTGAGGATTTCGACCTACATCTGACAACAAAAAAAAAAAAAAAGGCACTCATTTTATTCTGGTCGTAGCGGTGTAGCCTTACGTTGATATAACCGAAGATGAGTGGAGGAAAGAGAAATAACGTTCTTAATGTGTGTCTTGAGATTGTGCGAAGCGGCTGGGCACAGTAAAGCATGCCCTTTTTGGGCCACAATGTCAGTGTTGTGCAGGTATTATCGTTCGTACTTCTTACAACGGGCGAAGGAAACAAAACCGAAGTGACTTCCGAAGATTTAAAAAAAAAACGCGGTGTTGGTATGGACCGTGTTTAGTAGTTATATTTCTTATTGAAGGGTGCGTGTTTTCCCTTTGGGAACTGTCAATTATAAGGGAAAATAATATAACTATGGAACTGCTTTCTGGAAAGCAGTCATAAAAAGCGACCATATTTTCCCTTTTTATAATTTGTGCAATTCCATATGACGCTTCACAGGTTTCGTTACTTCACACGCGCTGCAGGGCGAAGAGAAGAATTATCTTGTTCGACATGGTTTTCACACATAGGCATGAAAAAAATATAGCAAGAACAGAGGGGAGTGCTTTGAGTTAGCTGCGTTGAAGATGCTGCAGAAATTCAGCATTATAACTTTAAAATAAGAGTAACTGAGGCTTTCTGATGACGAACAACCGCCACATGAACCATATCAGAGCACGAATATACTGAACTGCCCTCCCTCCCCCCTCCTTCTGCACCAACCTCACCAAACTGCCAACGACCTAACACTACACTTTCTTACATTTCCTTCTAGAAGATGCCACCGCGACATGCAGATGACTCAGTGAAGCATTCTTTTTTCCACTGCATTTTATTTTACATACTTCCAGTGCGTCTTTTGAAGCGTTACTATTTTTTTCAATACTTTAAAATTTTGCCGGGTAAAGGGGAAGGTTAGTTGTTCTAAATTATTCTTGAAACATTTTTTTTTTCGCTTTTAAATCAAGCATATATTTCGGGCCCCAAATATTGCTTCTCTTTACAGATAAAATAATTCAATGTTTCATGCAAGCATTTGGCAGGAAAGAACACAGTAAGACAGAAAAGGTATCACTCTGGCTACGCAGACACATCGATGCCATTCCTGTTCTGCTGCTTTCTGACACTTTCTCTTCCATGCATTTAATATCGCAGATGTCGATTAAATGGCGCACAATTTATAAGAAGCAAATAAAACTCAATATTATCCGAATTCTTGTTCAGTAAGAAACCGAAAATACTAACTAAGCCACATTAGTGGCTGCAAAATATATCACTTAGATATTTTCCTAGTGTTGCTCGCTGGAATTGTGACATAATTTTCTCTTCAATGACAGAACGTGGTGATTCATTTCTGGTACCTTTCGGCGGATTTCCAACTATTCACGATATCTCTACTGGTGCTACTACTATTTAAAAGGTAAGGAGCGCCCAACCCCTGACACAATACAAAGGCGAGCTTTTGAAGGAATAAAAGTGGAAATGTTGCTTCAGAAGTTTTTTCTTCGTTGATAGCCGATTCGTGCTGAAAAAAATATACCAACACTTTTTCGACGGTTTTGGGACTGAAATTTAAGATGGCCCATGAATTTCCACACTTTTTCATTTAGAAATGTTGTTGAGTTTTGTGCGTTCATTTTAAGATGATTGTTCCTTGCCGTTTTTTGTTTGTTTGTTTTTTTTTTGCTATTAGAGGGAGAAAAAATAACCCAGAGGTTTAACCTTACTAAGCCTAGTACAACCAGCGAGGCAGTAGTTTGGCGCCGAACGCCGAACTAACCTGCCTGTTTGAACTAGGGGCAGCGCATAGGGCTCATTATGCTAGGATCCTGGAAGAGTGGATTGTGATATCACTTACCCTACCATCCGAATAGCGAAGCTCGATTAGGCCTTGCCAACTGAGGCGAATTGGATGACGCGCCAAACTGGTGAGCCAGATAGACCTCGTGAACTAATAATATCGCACTTAAAGAAAATGTGATAACGGGGAATGATACGATGTATGTTCCTTTTATTACTTTTTTTTTTACGAATATTGCTCGAGCAAGATGTGAAAAGAGAATGAGTAAGTACGTTCCAAGATACTGCCTTTCAGGAACGACGGGTGAATAGCGTTCCAATAAAATATTGCTCTTGCCATAAACCAAAATAAATTTGGGCGACGTGAAAACAAGTTGCATCAGGACCTACGACTGAGGATGATATATTTCTGTTAATACTCCGCCTCAGAAACAGGTGAATTTCACCGGCAGTCTGGGTTCATAGGCAACGAGTATTTAGTCAAAGCAACATTTTTTTTCGTCATTTGCATGTGACTGAAAAGAACAGTGTTATCAAGGAAGTCAGCATAAAGAAAAATGTGATGATAAACTATAAGCCCCCCCATCGCGAACTCGACAAGTACTCGAAATACTAAATATAATAAAGTCTCATATATCATTTCTAATCATCGAAGAAATGGGTATGTGTTGAGCATTTCAGAAGAGCGAAAGAGCTCTTCAATACTCCACAAGAAGTCCACAAACTTTCCGTTTCTTATACCTCGTTCTGTCGTTGAATACGGTCTTTCTTTTTCTTTTTTCTTTTTTTTTTTGAACGATGAATTTCAGTGTGTCCTCCGGTATTTATACATGACTGCATTAAAATTTCGGAATTGGTTGAAACTGTTTTTCCACATTACCAAATCAGGATTGCGTCAGGCGCGAATACGGGTACAGGCATGGAGGCCATACATAACCGGTTCTTGTTGCATTTTTTTTTAGATTCAGGAATATTACTTGTCTGACGTGTAGACACAACATCTAGTGTAGATGCTGGAACTACACTAGATACGTTTTCCACTTAATGAACTTAACTGCTACTAACGCGACAAATTAAGAGCAGTCGTGGCTCAATGCGGAACTCAAGCCAGGAACAAAATTTATTTACCGGTTTGGGTTACAATATATTTCCCTCAAACTAAGAGCACGCGCGACTCCCATACGTATGGTGCACTGAATCGTCTGTTGCGGTGACTATGCTGTTTGCTAATCATTCTTGACGCTCAAAAAAGCTGAGAAGAAAATTGTGTCCATGTCTGCCTAAGTTTGACGCCTAAAATACGCAAACGACAAATAAATCTCATTGCTTGCTAGGCCAAGTCGGTCGCCGAAATCCCATACCAGAGGACAAACATGCGGTAACAGTCACTGATACGTGGAGGATAAATCCTACACTGTGAGTACGCCATGCCTCAACAGGGATAAATTGCCGCAATTCTGAGCCTAGAGCCATGTTACGAAACACAATTCGCGACAAAGCTGCAGAGCTAGTAAGAGGCGTCGCTGCTCTCTTTTCTCGACGAAAACAGCGTCAGGATTCGAATGTCAACTCTGGCGCGAAAATTTCCCAACCTTTTTAGGTATGCTTGAATTATACACCCTTATTTCAAACCATTGGCAAATATTGGTAAAATGTACGCACGTTTACAGAAGGATTGGTTTTAAGATTATTCTCAGCAGAATATTGAAACCTGAATCATCAATATCTCAGTGTCTTTGGTGGTTGCTGTGGAACGGGGCATGAAGGAATATTCTGTCCAGGAATTTCTGTGATTGATCGAAAGTAGCAAAAATAAAACCTGAATGTAGAAACACAAACATAATGCATTTCCTCCAGCTTCTTCTTCTTGGAAAATTGTTCGGTGGTGGGTATCAGGCTCCCAATCACCTTTAATCATTTGGTATGTAAACATCCTCAAGTTTCTTCTTGACAGTCGCAGGATGCTGGCCGTGGCGGTGTTTTGCCTGTTATCCCTAATTGGATGCTCTATCGGAACATGGGTCGTGGCTAGCCGGAACCTGTCACCATTCATCCTCTTCCCAGGTCCCATTTTGCAGTGAGTATGTATTGGGACCACTTATGCAGATGTAAAGAATGAATTTCACCTCTAATAGTTTGGATTATAGGATTTTACGTCACAAACGAACATCAGCTCTGAGGGTGGCAATATGAAGGTCTTCGGAAATTTATACACCGTGGGCTGCTTTAACGTGCTTTAACATGGCACAGTACACGAAAGCCTTTGTTTTCTTTTCCACCGGAAAGTGGCCGCCGCGGCAGAGACAGAACCAGCCTCCTCGGGATCACAAATCAAAAGACGTAACCCCTGAGCAACAGCGACGGCGCTGCCCCTACTCAGATTTTACAACACTTTTCACATCTTAATGGGCTGCAAGGTCTATGCGAATGAAACACTGTCTCCTACTCGAGAGGCTTTCACAGTCACGACCACAAAGCAAACTGTTCTGCAAGCAGCCGGAATGGCTACATGTACTCATCACATGGTCTCAGAAGTTACCGCGATCGGCTACTGATCATAATGTTCCATACTAGAACTCAGATACGAAGGGCTAATTTCAATGATGACAAAACTTAGCATGCCTCTGTTACAGAAAGTACAGTTTTGCTGAAAAAACTCAGGCATTACGCCTTTCCATTGCCCCCCCCCCCCCCTCCCTCGCGCACTCCAAAAAGACAATCTTCTCACAGAACCCGTAACTTGCTTTCAAATAAGTTCATCTCCTGATCACCTTAAAAAGGGACGAACATTCCAACGACCTCCATTTAGCAAGGGACGATGCTATTGCAACCTTGTGTCACGCACGTAGAGGCACAGCGATGACAACAAAGCGCTGAGCCCGTGCGTGCGACGCAAAGAGGACTAAGTGTGATTATGTCGTGCTGGACACCGCTTTCCCCATGCTGTACGGATGCACATTTGTCAGCGGTTCCTCTATAATAATATCAACCATCTCTGCATACTTTTTTGGTAGTACATTACGTCGGGACGGCTTGTTCGATCAATGCCATGAATGACAAGCAGATGCCAAAACATGATGGAGCACTCCGGTCTGCAGCTTGCGCTTGCAATCAGAACACATAGCGCGAGAACAGTTTTCTACCGCGTTTTAGTGCGCTAGCATTTTAAAGGCACAGATTCTGTGATCCAAGTATCGCTTTGAAACTGGGCCCATTGTAAAGGTGTCATGCAGTATTGCTACACTTACTAGATTACACAAGGCGGCTAACATCCTTATAGCTATCTGTAGGTATTTATGCATATCCATGCTCTCTTTCGTTACAGGGTGATGCTAAAGACGTCCAACGTGTACTACTTCCGGCCCTACTACCATGGCGTGTGTTTCTTTAGCGGCTGCGGGACGTTCCTAGTCATAGAAGACTTTAAAAAACGACAACTCAGCAAGGTATTTGTTGAACTACAGAAGTATGGCTTTTTCATTTGGTCAAGCGTTATTTACATTTCTTAACAGCCTTTTTTTATGTACCTTTAGAATAATATATGTATTGGAATAACAAATATCTTTAGAATATAGATGTACCATCCTTGAAAATGATAAAAGCAACACTGCAGGAATAAGCAAGCATACCAGCTATGACATCTCACAGTTTGATAAACGCGCTGCAAATGCCAACCAACAGAGCAGAACTTCCAACTGACATTTTTAGTTTCAAATTAATACCGTGGAATACCCCGGTAATGGCTGATATGCCATTACTGATGGTTGCGCCATCCGTGATAACGGGGAATTAGTAATCGACCAATCTTCATCGCGGAATAATTACAGTGTGCATGCGAGCTATGGCACACGCAATATAAGGTATTTCGTTTCATTTGACTGCTAGTTTTGCTTTTTGCACATGATATCCTTAGCTGCCTACCTGCCATGTACTATACGCAATACAAAACTAATATCACTAGTTGCAGAACAAGGATACCGTGAGAACAGTGTAAAAAATATTGGGACCTATTTCTTGAAATAAAGTTGTAGTATTCTAAAAGTGATATGATTCCATCACTGTTACAACATTGAAAACGGCTAAATGGGAGCTTAAGCTGTCCTTTAAATACATTACGTAACAGCTTTAAGACTCCTGTCTGCGGCAGCCATGTGGGTCCTCGTCCTTCTTTATGTATTTTGGTACTTCCTTCATCGTTAAACCCCTAAAGTGTTTCTCTGTTCTTTCTCACATACTCATTAAGGCGCACTTAAATGAAAGACCGCTCGATATAGACAATGTCCAGCTCCAACCGAGGTCAAAAAGTGTGCCTGCGTGGCTTAGGCATAGCGTGTCAGACTCAGGATCCAATGGCACCAGAAGATTTGGTTCGATCTCACCCTCCACCGAAAAGAGTTATTTGAGTTGGCAGCTGCTACCAACTCGCTGACGTAAAATGCATTCGTGACGTGCTGCAATCCGTCAGCCAATCAGTGAGTGGCCATACCACCTGCCAAGTAGTACCAGCTAGGTGCGAGGCATGTTTGGTATTTTTCGCCCGCAACCTCATTGTCTAGAAAGTAGACTCAGGATTGTCTGCAGAACAGAGCATTTAACGTTGTCGCGTTGATACGGAACACTAAAAATACAGGGACCGACAGGAAACACTCCAACTGCGCAAACTTTCAACCGTAGTTCGAACGATTTTTAGAAGTTAACGCTTTGTGTTTCCCGTTTGTCAAAGTCTTGATAGCTCTGCTTATCTCTTAAATATACAACAACGGTTGAAGTAAATTCTGGATGCTAGAGCGCCGTGTGAGCGCATCCAATCAGCCCCCATTAGATGGCTCTGCTTCGTATCACGAACCAGCAAGCCTAAGTGTTTACCCATAATAATGTCATTGTCTCGCCATATTTACTTATTAGATGGTCCAAAACGCTTGTAAATTAAACAAAAGGTTATTTGGCTGCACCTGGTATCAAATAAAAAAATTTCCACATAACGATGGCAGCTTCAGAGCTAGCTGTAACAAACTCCCGTCTTATCAGTCTCCCCGTCATCTCAAGCACAGTAATGGGTAGCTGTGGCATTGAAGCGTTATTGGTCACCTCGGAGCATGGAAAGAAGTGTATGTGTTACGTTTAAACTCAATTTAAGGCAGTTGAAGGGAGCCACTATAATTTCTTTAAATCGGAAACTTCGTTATATTCAGTCAGGTCTTTCTCGTTCACTCATTTCGATACATTCGATTATATGGTGTAGTAGCATATTCAAAAGCTACCGCTGCATCATAGTGGCAAAACGCAATTGCGCTGAAAATGAAACTGTGACCCGCGGAAAAAAACAGACACTGCAAGAATGTGTGAAAAGAGCTACAAAAATTGTTACCCCCCTAACAAGAAGAGCATCAAACGACTACAAATGTATCTCCCGGAAAAGGAAGTCGGAGTTGATTAAATGGGTTCGCTTTGTAGGCGGCGACTGTACAGATTCGTCTTAAGTTTGAAGTGAGTCCAGCACGTCTTTCGTATCCAAACTGCTTCTGCAGATAAAGGGCATCCATAAAGTCTCTGAATCAGGGGCTTTAGGTGTCCATCACTTCACTCGCCATGGTGAATTCAACTGGAAAATATAAATTAACGTTTCACAGCGCAGTTTGGCAAAAACAGGACGAAGGCGCTCTACGATGTCACCATTGGTTCGCAATCAAAACAATTTGGGACGTTCTTTACAAAGCAGAAAAAATTGACGATTTGCACCTGCATTAAAAAAAAAAAAAAGTTTCGTTAAATCGGGAGACAGATCGCGAAATCCGTGTCTTTATTTCGAGTTAGTCAAAGCATTGAACCCTAACGGTGTCTTAAGGGGAACAGGGATATCTTCTTTAAGTCTGGAATTTCGTTAAATCTGGTTTCGGTAAATAGAGTTCTGAATGTATATCCGGTGCTTTCGTGGCGCTTGACAAGAGGATTGTGCAAACTGTGTGAGACAACGTTTATGCTACTGGCTGCTTGCAATTTCGTGGTGCCGGGCAGTAATACATGCGCCCAGGTAATTCACGTCAGCTGCAGCGAAGACCGACCTTCCTTGTCGCCAGTGTTGAAATCTGCTTATAAAAAATTAAAGCTGTCCTTTTCCGTTACGGTTGTTTAGGCCGTCCTGTGTGCAGGCTGGGTCGTGGCAGTTAGCTGCGCCCTGCTTTGTGTCTTCATGAAGCTAGCCTGGTACAGAAGTCCGGAGCCGACTTCACAGGCTGTCACGTTACTGGCAGCGTTCTTCGACCGCGTCTTGTGGTCAGTCTTCCTCGCTTGGATCACGCTGGCTTGTTCTTCAGGACGCGGTGGTGAGACTGCTTGATTCATTTTCATACAACATGCATTCCAACGGTACTTGTGAGCAGCAGATGTGCCCTAAACATATATGCGCCTAACTGCAGATAATCCAGAGCTTGTTGATCTTGTCAGTTCTGGAACCGCATTTAGAAACCAAACAGCTTCACGTGGCCGATTGTAGGAGGCTGCGAGACGTTGGCGGTGCCTATGACCTGGGCTTTCAGCAATTTGGAGCACACTGGAGACTGTTTTTAGCAGCCATTCTCTGTTTTGAACAACGTGCGGTTGTTTGGATAAACCGCAAGCCACAATTGGCAGAGCAATCCAGAACCTTCAATTTTGTTCCCATGACTTGGCCTATTTATATACTCTGATGTGTCAGGAACTTTTGTTACAGGTATGAGCAAACAGCTTTGTCGTGAACAAAATTTCCTTTGACTAGACCCTGATTGTCAGTTTTTATTCATTTGCTTCGTTTTTGTGCGGCCAGCCTACCTAAGTTCGGCCACGAAGCAGCCGTTTTATACATCCCTAAAGGATATGTGTTACGGTGACATTTATGGTACACGGAGAGGGTAACACAAGTGGCACTATCGAGAGCTTTGGGTGCGTCAGCATGCAATGGCAGCCGCATGACGTACTCTATTTTTTAATTCTCCTATCTGGAGGGCACTGCACTGACTGACAACCTTTAAAATGTCCTTACAACTGTAGGCTATGTATGAGCCGCATAAAGGAAGCACTACATTCAAGATTTGTGATGGAACGAAGAGAAAAATGCACATATGGGAAAAATGGTGCGTACAGGTAGCCGCAGATGACAGCATTAATGTTTTCGCATCATGCCCTAAACCGTATAGGTTCAATGTGCTGCAATTTTTTCAGAAACTTTATAGGCTTTCATGTACATTGAAACTGAGCACTGCTTTTTTATTCTTCACCTTTCTCTCTATACTCCCGTCCTACTCTCTTCCGTCTTCAACACAAAATATCACATGAGTCCTTTTCCTACGCTCCTGTTAAATCTCTCTTTAAAGAACCTCTCCTTTTCACTCAACGCAGTGCGCCACACAAAAGGCCAAAATATTATGTGAGAAAACTTAAGGTACGGGCGGTCTGTAATTTATACAAAGTGAAAAAATATCGATCCAATGGGTGCAATTGCTGCGCGCTACTTACTCTGTTGTTGCATATGATGGCACTGCATTTGTTTTCCAGACCTGATGGGATGCTTGTGAGAACGTGGAAATTGTTCAGTCGGAATTAATATTCCTACTGCGTAGCCAGAAAATTACCCAATACTTCAATTTCACATCCGGATGATTTATGCTTCAAAAAAGCCAAAATTCCATGCTAAACTGATACACAGACATAACGAAGCTATAAAAACAAGCAAGGACTTCTTCTAGCCAAAGCTAGCCGGTCATAATGTTAGGCTGAGCAGGTGTGCGTGCTTATATTATGTTTTTGTTTTCTTTCCCAGCGCATGTAAGAGGTAAGGAATGAGTTGCTTGCAGAATTTACGCTTAATCGAATGATTAAAAGAATTCTCCAAGAGGGAGTACATTTGTAAGAAACTAATTACTCATTAACGTCCATCCGAGCTCAGACATACTGCTACAAGAGAAAGCTGTGGAGCCACGTCGGCCGCTTTAGTGTGAATTTGTCTTAGTTACCGTGCTTTTGGGCGTGCTCATGCTTATAAATGGTACTTAATTGGAGCTTTCGCTCTGCCTCATGCAACCTTCAGCACAAACAGTTAGTGACTTATATGTTCTTGTTGTTGTTGTTGTTGTTGTTGTTGTTTTTGCATGGCGGCTGAGCAGTTCTTAAGTCTGACAGATGGCATTGTATTGCTGGAAAGGCAGCACAATGAAATAGATTGCCTTGGTTTGATTGCTTACACGCTTGTCTTCGTGAACAGAGGTTCTGAACGGTACGCACCATAATGACAATAAAAAGCTTGATGCAAAGTAAAAGCTGTGGAGTTCTTTTTTTTTTTTTTTTTTTGTAGCCCTATGGGGGAGATCAGCGGATTATCAGTGAGTATTTACTCCCTTATACAAATTACACTTGTATCCTATTGGGCTGAAGGAAATTTAGATGTGGGTGTTTTTCAGGTGCATGTCAAATTAATAGGCGAGCATACCTTATTCTAACTACTTTTCTGCAGGACCTGTAGGAAAGTTCCTGTCCTGGAGTGCCTTCGTCCCGCTGAGCAAGCTTTCATACGGCGTCTACTTGATCCACCTTCCCTTCCTCGAGCTGCTCCTGCACGCCTCTAGGGAGCGCTTATACTGGTCGATATTTTATATGGTAAGGATATCGCTACAACTAGCATTACTAGGCAGTGAGAGTGCAGGCTGCAATGCACTAAATCCATGTTTTCGAAGTGATTTGAAGGTTATCTTGCCCACGGAAGAGGACGCTTCTAAGAACAGTCAACCGCTAACGGCCGCAACCGACATTTAACAGACAGCAACGAATGAAAACGCAATGGTGTAACAGTCACCATCATATCATGGTGCGCCAGAACATCAATTTAAGAAAATTCCTAGAAACGAGCCTAGAGCAAACGAGAGAATGGATAAATATTATTGCGCAACATTTCTCATTGTGAGGCGCCACGGTGTCGACACGTGAATGTCAACTGCAACGACATTATGTGAATTGCGCCCGCGGACAAAGCAAGGATGCAGACAGGAAGGGATTTCTTAGAACCGCTTTGCCTGTAACCCATCGGATGCACTTCCTGATAAGATTCAAGTGGCGTTGGCCTTGTAATATTCCGCCCTAAAATTTATGCGCTGTCCCTCTGCCGTTCATGCGCCAGCTTCATGTGGGAGATTTTCTCATAAATAAAATACAAAGGTGCGGGTTCAAGTATGTCATGTTGCTTTATTTGGTATGATCTAGACCTGCTTTTGGAGATAAATACAATTTTTATTAACTCTGGTAGCCATCAGTGATTGTACAGAAAAACGACTGTACGCTAAGTGACAGAAAACGATAATCAATCATGTGCATTGTTTTCATTTTGTGAGAATGTTCAACCGAATACGCGAATGGAGCATTCTCGTTTTGTCTTCGTTTTGTTGTCAAGGTGTTATTGCATTTTTATTGAGTTTTATATGTGATATTTCGGTTCAAGCTTAAGCTGCTTTCCTGCCACAGTATGTCTTATCGTCGAAAGCTCTTTTCAGGTGACTCGGTTCTTCGCGGTTGTGGTCTGGAGCTTTCTATTGGCCTACTTGGCATTCGTTTTGTGCGAAGCGCCGACGGGAGCTCTGGACAAGCTGCTTTTCGGCAGGATATCCCGGCGTGGAAATTCGTCCAAGGGGCATCGGAACGCACAGTCCTGTATAGTCGCGGAGAAGACAGCGCTGGAAACTAAAGACAGCATATGCTCACGCTGCTAGCAATGTGGAAACACCAAATAGCATCGACTGGCTCATTTCACTGAACGGCCGCGTAAGGAGTAGCCCTAGAGTATTGAGCATCTGCCTCTTCCGCTGCCGCAAGCTGCATGCATGGAGGTCACATCTTACTTTACCGCAATTCCTGCTCGTTTTCTTACGAGCTCATGCTTGTCGCGGTGGTTGAAATGTTCTGTGCGAAACTTTTGCAGAAATAACCCTTTGACCTCAACTCACTCTTTCCGAAAACTCATCAATCATGACACTCTTTGACCAAGCATATTTCGTGCTAATAAACTGAAAACATCACTCTCACTATCATTCACTAGCACTTTTCACTGGCAATAGTTTTGAGCGGATGTGTGGGCCATTTCAACTTACGCTATGCACAGGAAATCAGGTAGGAGCACACTCTATACGGTATGGATGGATTTCCACCCCATTCCTATGAAGGAAACATAACAAATGTTTTATTAATCCGGTATGATGAGCAAATTTCCCAAAGGAGAACAGAAATTGCAGGCGACTTCGCTCTATTGGCAAACTGAAAGTTTGCGCGTTTCACTTCGGCACGGCGCGTTTCACTTCGTTTTCGAGGCGAGGTTGCCAAGCAGATGCACCAGGCAAACATCTGCGAAGCAGGTGGCTGGGCACCTTATGGTTAGTCCACTACTAATTTTGGGGCCGCTTAATCAAATGTCAGACCACAGTGCAATAGAGCCGGATTCTCTAGCACAGATGGAAGTTGATGAAGACAACACGCAGTGCAGAACACGAAATGTACTGAAGTGTGACATATCCTCCACCGTGGGTATGCGCCACATGCACACACACGAGAAAATAAGAGTGGCAGTAAGCATGCGAGGTGAATAACAGTGATGATCACCCCGGATGCGGCAAAGAGTGATTCCTTTTTCTCAATTTTTAGGGTCTGGGGTGCCTCGATACCAGCGCCGCCGTACAGGGTGGTGACACCCTTTGGCATGCCCCGCGCCACCGTTTTCTCCGCGCTCGCCATGTTGGGGCAAGGCACTTTGTGCCGTTGCTGCGGAGTGTCCGAAGCGGTTGGGCTGTGCGCTGTTTGCTGGGCGATTGTACTGTGTTCAGTCGCCAAAACTAGCATGCCAGGCTGTTGTGTTCCATTGTGCGCTGGCTCAGCAAAACAAAAAAAAAAAGAGAAAGGAGCCAGATGTTTTCGTTTTCTACGGAATAAGAGACGGAGAAATGTATGGGAGGCGAAAGTGAAACGTGAAGACTGGACTGCGAATGGCAACGCGAAGATCTGCGAAGTAAGCCACAATACCTGTGCTGCTTTTATGCATTCATAAAATTTCTTTTCACATTTCGATTGTGTAAAAAGGCCTAGCGCAGACGCAGATCACTAGAAAGACGACACACACACACACACACACACACACACACACACACACACACACAC
>JAJIZL010000146.1:436854-448009 GCA_023969395.1 Amblyomma maculatum
ACACACACACACACACACACACACACACACACAAGCGCTTGTGTATATGCGCGTGTCGTCTTTATTGCGGTCTGTATCTGTTTATACGAAAGCGTTTTATAAGATATTTTTGTACTCGTCCAACGCAGTTACCCACTTCTGTTTGGAATCACATTATCTCACGCAGCTTCACCTATCTGCTTGTAAGCACGAGCTTTGTGTGGTTTTTGACTTCCCAATCTAGCATTGTGCGCAACAGATTTTGGTCTGCCTTCTTCAACGTTGAAGCAAGTCGAAGAATCGCACTGCCTGGCATCGGGAGTAGCGCGCTGTGTTATTTAAGTGTAAATTTTGAATTTTCAGCTACGTAAGGGCTCATAAGCTAAATATATGGACAATTGCGTCTGCTATGTTGTAGTCACTCGGGAAAATGTAGAGTAACTTTCAGTGAGTGACACTCGACTTTAGTATCATTCGCGTAGTGTTACACAATAATATCTGTTGTTGAGGATCTACCTTTCTATGTTCATAGCCGCACCAAGAACATGTGGAGAAGGTCGAGCCTGGTATTTGCCAAAGGAATGCACCATTTCGCCCTTTCGATTGCTTCCCTTTGCACTTGATCTTGAAAGCTGGTGGCAACCAACGAGGCTACAGATTCACACAGATTGCATTCCCTCTCTCCTTCTCGGAAAATAATGCAATGGAGAGCGATGGATGGCATGTCACCTCGCGACAGAGTAGGAAGTAAAACGCAGTTTGTAACAATTATTTTGGTTGTAAAAAAAATTGTAAAAAATCCCCGTGAGTCGACCGCGCTGGAATTTGTCAAGTGGGCTTATCGCTAGTACAACATTTCGCGAAAAAGATATAACAGGTCCTCTGAAGCCGTTTTTTTTTTTTTAATTATGCACAGGAGCAGTTTTTCGCGAGATTTTTGAGATTCGCAATAATGTAAAAAGTTGGCTTCTTATGAAATTGAAGTCATTTTAAATATATGATTGGCAGCTCGACAAGTCGCAAAGAAACTGCTCTCGTGACCTGGAAGGTGTAGCGGCATGATTTTGTGAAAGCGGTCGTGAGGAAGCAAGGTGCTCGCGCAGCATAAAATTTCATCACGAATGCAGCCTTTCCTTCCCTGTATAATTAAATACGCATCGCGAGGCTATGTGCAAGTACTTGTCCCCGCAAGTACTCGTCTGAGGTTAAGCCAAATTTAGGTGAAGCTAAATTTGACCGCCTGACACCCGAATTAGTGCTGTCGCTTGTTTGGCATCTGTGGAAAAATTGTGCGAATGTACATGTAAATATCGCATTGCTTCCATAATGTTTTATTATTTCATTCATTTGGTTGGTTTGACGGGTTTAAGGTCCCAAAGCGACTCAGGCTATGAGAGACGCCGTAGTGGAGGACTCCGGAAATTTCGACCACCTGGGGTTCTTTAACGTGCACTGACATCGCACAGCACACGGGCGCCTTGCTTTTCGCCTCCAACGAAAAGCGGCCGCCGAGGCCGGGATTCGATCCCGCGTCCTTGGGCACAGTAGTCGAGCGCCGTAACCACTGCACCACCCCGGCGGGGTATTTCATTCATTTGCGTGCACACTACAAAAGACGCAAAATGACCGTTTCGTCGCCTATCTCATTTCAGCGCCAGTTCGAGGGCAAACAAAGCGTATGGATGGTGGCTCCTGAAGTCAACGGCTGTCCCGACATTGTTTGATTGTATTTAAAGCTTATCGGAGCAAAACGACATCTGATATTTGAAGAGTCCAGTAAAATCCGTTAAATGCCTTATCGAACAAACCGATCCGATTCCAGTGGTTGATTGCGCGGAACACCCAAAGCTGATAAACATACTATTAGAGCGGTTCAGGACGATGCGCTTGCGCATTTACTTTAATTGGCTATGTCAGCCAGAAAAAAAATGATGGGTACAGCAGCAAACTGTAGCTGGCGCCAACTTTGATTAAAAGATGTAGGCGTGCATCCAAATCAGCTTCAAAGTCTTGATGAGGATTGTTTTGAAATAAAATGCCGTGTGCATCAGCGTGTGACACGTGTCAAAGGTTGATTTACGCATCGTTCTTTGCTGTGTCTTTTCTACGGTTTACGATGGGCCATTGCGACACAAATAATTTTCTATATACGACTGACTGAAACGTAGACATGATTTTTGATGAATAGCAATAGACGCAACTGAATGTTATGCACCTCATAACCTCATTCATGTCCGGCAGTACAAAATGTATTGCTTTATAAAACAGCCAGTCGTCAAAATAACCGCATTTGAACATCCGAGACGGCGAAAGAGTAAACGCTTACCATCTGCAATTTGATCATTTCCTCTTAGAACTATACGCATGCTAGCAAGCAGTGGTTGCTTTCACATTTTTTTTTCGAGCAAAAAAGTGTTCAAGATTGCGAGCATGTGTGTAAAAACGTTACACAGCTGAGTCTGCTAGCGCAAGCGCGTGCTGAACAAAAAATCGGGCAGAAGCTCCGTAGCCCGCCGTATCTGGGTTTGCTCCAACATGGCGCCGTCGAAGGCGGTGTCTCCACCCTGTACGGCGGCGCGCTGCATCGAAGCACCCTAGTAGGCTCCTCTGAGCAACGTCATCTGGTGACAAATAGCGGAAACATTGTCAAGACGCATTGGAGTACATTTAAAGATTGCCATTCCCGTCGTTATTGTAGTGCAATGGTCTTTTCTACACTCTCGGGAAGAGTTTTATTTTTGGGCTGTATTGCAAAGAACGCCAATGAAAGATTTCCTGCACCGTATGGTATCCGATACTTATGCGTAGAAAGTGAGGATGGGGTACCATTTGATTTAATTATGCTTATAGGCCTCCACTGTATATGGTGCTCAAGAACGGCTGGTTACCACTGTGATAAAGACGCACGGCATGCCAGAATTTATTTGCGAAGAAGTGTGGACAGGTGTTTGGCCATTCAGAAAGCGGCTGCGGAACCTCCCGAGTGGCTTTTACGATTAGAGCCTTTGTTGTGTATGAATGAATTTTAGCGTGATGGAGCCAGTTCTATGCTGCCTGATCGCGACGTCTCATATGCAAATAGCGTTGCTTTGTGATTTTTGTTGGTTTTGTTCTGATGAAATGCGATGTGTCAAAGCCAGGCAATAAAAAAAGCTATTGTGGCGCAATGAATTAACACTTGTTTTCTACACGCTGAAATGTCTGTATGAATCCACTGAGTTAAATTTTTTTGCTATACTTTTTTCTTTTTTTTACAATTCACAACATTCAAAAATAATTAACATATTTCTTGGGGTGGATTTCCCTCTAGTTTGCATAATGCGTTTTTTTTTTTAATCCTTAATGACCGCAAAACCAGCCGCAAGCAGAGTCAGGAGGTGACAGTATGTACCGCTTACACTACGCAATTAGTTCACCGTAATCATTTCCTGCCTTCAGTGAGTGTCTGTTACCTTTAGGTTGCGTTCAGAGACAGCTCTCAGCAGCAGTCGACGTCTTTACATGAGTGTTTTCATCAACTATATCGTCATTGTCATCGCTACTACCATCATTACTATTATCACTAACTGCAGCGTAATTATATTCGATGCTATCATTATTACTAATTCATCGTCATTGTCATCATTACTGCCATCTTCCTGGCCTGGTCCAGAACTTTGTGATCCCCCAATAGAAAGGGGAATGGCCCCATCAGCATCAGCATCAGCATCATCATCTTCACGCTAGACAATGAGAAGAGCGAAGTAATAGTTGTAATTAATTAGCTTTATTCGTCAAGCAGCCCTGCTCTAAAGTTGAATGTCGTGCGTCGGGGAAAACTGTTGCTTCTAACCTGCATTACCGCTGCAGATCAACAGCTGCGTAAAAATGAACGTTAAAATTCGCCATTTGGTATTCGCCGCGAGGAAATGTCACTATAACCTACATCCAAATTGCGAATTCTATTTGCATCGCGTCTTGTGGATGAAGTCTCAGCAGAAATTCATCAAAAGTATGAATCGTTCCTCCGCGTCTGCTGTGCAAAATGCCACCCGCTTCGCGTAGGTCATCCAAAATGATGACAATTGCTTCCGCCGCCCGCTGTTAAGCTACTACAATAAGGTACCGGGCATCGCACACCATGCATATTGCCTTTCATTCGGTAAATCCAGCAATGTGCGGTACCCGCTCCACTTTGATATCGATACCAGTATGAAGTTTGCAAAGAGCAACATCGCGTGGGCTTACTACTAACATTCTTGGACAGTGTAATCCGAGTGAGATGCTACTATTTATAGGACTGTCACGTGAACCGCATTGTCCAATTCCAAGCACACATACACCCAATAGAGCCAAAATTTAATCCACTCAGTTGAAACCAGAAACGGAACACTACATATATCTCTGGCTTAAAGGATATCCACAGACCCTTACTAATCAGCTCGGATTGTATGTCCATGCCTCAACGCGACTCCCCCTGAACCCAGACACGAGCTCTTGAATTCGGAAACAAGGTGTCGTTCTTGGTTCGAGTGGCCTCCACACCTAGAGAAGTCGTGTAGATAGGCGATATAAAGTTTTGAAGTTTGAGCCGGTTTTCGAAGCATTCAATGCGCTTAGTCCAAGCCCCTCAGTATCTTCCCCGCTAAGGCGGTGGACCGCATGTTGTGCTGACGCTCATAATGCCACGGAAAGTACGCTAACAGCTCCCTTGGAGATTCACATTCCTACAGCATGTGCCTTGGCAGAAGCCTATTTGGCAAGTACCTTTCAAGCTGGATAATCAGCGCCGTAGGTATAACGTGCTGAAGCCTCCTCTTTGTCAAGTCGAAGCATTCTGTGAACAATGTCGCCCGAGTGCTGATTCTCGCCCTTCCTGCTGTCCCGCTTATATAGGGTAGCTAGGCGGGCCAAGTCGGGGATACATTTTCCGAAAAAATAACAGCTCGAACAACGAGGATGAAAGATATTTTTTTTTACCTTTCGTCCCCGTTATCGGCGCTGTTTTGTTTTTTGAAAAATATCTGATCGGTGCATTCCAAAGTGATGAGTTGCTCATCTAGTAGTCTCCATAAAGACGAGACCGTGGCGTTAGCTTTTATTGATCTTTTTTCAGCACGGTCCAGTTGCCGGTCGGCAGGTTATCCAAGGTACATGGGCTACCTTCAGCTGCTGTACAGCTGGCGATCCACCGTATGACTGGCCAGATGCGTGGTCCACAGAGCGTGTCGTGAGCAGCAGGCACACAAAGCAGGCAAATCTTCACAGAGTAAACCTATACTAAAGCGTGTGCCGAGTGCATTGCGCTAGAAGGAAACCTGAGCTGCGGAGGAGAGCATCCTTACTTTCTGGGTCAAGGGACTTATTACATGCACGTGCAGTCGTCCTCCGTTCAGTCTGTGGTTCCGGTTAGAGTGGGCAAGACAAAATAATTGCCCAGCCCGCACCGCTGGCTGGCACAATGGGCTTGATCTGAACTTAATAAAAAAGCATTTTACTGATGCCGCTCGTAGATCTTTGCATTGTTGCCCGTCATGAGTGTCTATGTACAGTCTTTGTCAATAATATACGGCCCAAGGTGTTCGCTTCTAAACCTTGTAACAAGGCTCCTGTAAGCAATACTGGAATATAATAGACAAGCTAGAGAAGAGTTCGGACGAGATTTGTCATCTGCGAGGTTTCGAACGCTGGAGATGTGCAATGAGCCCAGATACGGTGCTTAGAATCAAAACCCGTGGGCCGCATATACTTTTGACAAATACTGTACATGGCGGGCAACAATAACTACATATATGCAGTGAGCAACCAGGGTGATTTTGATGTAACTTTGGGGCGACGTTTAGTTTACTCTGCGCGAATTAGTTTGTATATTTCCTGCATTTTTCTTTTCTTTGGAAATGGCTAATGCTATTAAGAACACGATCTGTTTTACACAACTTAAATTATTGCACGTTCAGTAAATTATTGCACGTTCAGTTAGCAAAAATAAATCAACCTTCTTTGAAGCGCACAATATTTTCCGCACCCGCCAAACTAATCAACATAATATAATTCAACAGACGCACTCAAATCTCAGTCAGATTGTTGATACATTTATTTTATTTGCTTGCTCTATGCGTTTGCAGCCATATTATCGCAAATAACAAAGGATATTGGAACGGAATGCGTTGAAGTATAACATAAAAACATGCAACGAAGTTAAATGTCCGAAATATGGCTAGCAAAAGAAAGTCCAATACTCCGTCCTCTCCAGCTCCGTAAATATTCGAACGGCTCACCAAAACATAGTGCGACACCTACAAAGCTTTTGGTCATCGTGCTTGGGCAGACACATTGTCTGGTTCTTGAATGAGTCCAACCTCTGGATCGCCGTGACCCGCGTCGTCCGCCAGGAGTTGGCAGCTCTACCCGGTATGGCGAAACCACTCACCTCGAAGAAGGCCTCCGGTGAGGTCACAAGCGTTAGGCGGAACAGCAGCTCCTCATCTTCGTCACTGGTGGCATTACGTGGCTTAGAAAAGGCCGCATTTTCCACGCGCATCAGTTCCCACCAGTTGCACTTGCCGGGGAACGTGGATCGCGCCACCTTGTTAATGTGGGCCACCACGGCAAGCGAGAGCTGGTGGACGGCTGCGGGTTGCTGCCTAGACACTACGTATTCGTTTGCACACGGACAAAACTCGTCAGGGACGAAAGCGTCGGCGCATGTGCGTTCGGGTGGAATCCTACCGAATAGGCTCAAACCACGCCTCGTTACCACGGGTTTAAAACGCGGCAGTTCAGCCAGACTAAGAAGAGTCGCGTGCAGGTCGTATGAAGTTATGAGGCGCTGCTGGTTCACCTCCAGATTGACAACGGCTTCGGGGTGCCGGCGGAGAAATTTCTGAGGGAGCGCTAGGAAACAGGCTGGCATGCCGTCTTCTTGGCGACCCACCTCGGTCATTCGGCTCAGGCCGTAGCGCAGGCCATGGTCGGCGAACACGAGTATTGCGGTGTCGTTGAAGGCACCGTAAGCATTCAAGCTCCGCAACATGGCCTCCAGTGGTTGGTCCAGGTAACCAGCTGTATTTAGGTCGTCATGTGTAAAGCAGGTAAACCATAGGAAGGCGAAAATCTTCTGCTCTCTGAAGGATAGAAGCTGCGTGATGTACCTGGAAATATGGCAGGTTGAAGATATTTTTATTCTCAGATCTCTGGACTCTATAACAGCATAAAGCGTATGACTAAAAAAGCTCCGCAAAACTCAGAATGGAGTAGATCACTTGCAGAGTTTATATGAAATTTGTTATGATCCAAACAAAAGTCTTGCTCATCAGTGCACCCTTCAACCGTTCAACCGTAGCGCAAGGTAGGGATAAATGGTAAACCTTTAAGTCCTTCGGAATATTTTCGGCCCACCGAACCAGATTTTTGTTTGGTTTAAACGGTTGATGTCGCAAAGCATTTCGGGCTATGATGAACACAGTTGTCGAGGGATCTGGATACTTTCTACCCCATGGGTTTCTTTACGTGTACTGGCATCGCATACTAGCGAACAGAGCTTGTGCCTCGTGTTCGGGTGTTCCTCATCCGAGTTCTACAATCAATAATCCACCATGCTGGGTACTCGCATAGCGAGCATGGGGACGAGGGTAAACTTCATTTTCACTCCATCAAGGCGCATATATATCATAAGACAGATGAGTTCAAGGTGTCACAAGTCTAGGTACTTACAGATATAGTATTGCCGTAGTTTAGGTCAAGATTGGGCTCATGCTACACAGGGCAAATAATCGGCCTGCGAATCATCTCACATACTTTCCGACATCAACTTCACCGTATAAGTCTAAAAACGTTTTCCACAACAAAGCAACCTTAATAAAAAGGCGAGACGCTAAAAATTTTCACGAGTACTCTTGACAGTCTTACACAAACATTGACGTGTTTGTGAACTAAGTAAGCGAACACGTTTTTTAAACGGCGCTGTTAAGAAGGTCTGTTTTCGGGAAGGGGGAGTATGGGGAACGGGAGGTCACATTTTAAGGTCAATGCCTGCCTCACGTGCACAGTTTTAAGAGACGGCAGCGCAGGCCATGCTCAAGCGTCCTCGCTTGGAGTTGTCCAAGCAGCGAAGTTGCTGAAATGGCCAGAAGATATTTTATTCGGATGTAATCGTAACTGAGCAAGTATCGAAATATGTGTAGCATCATGTGGTAGGCGTTCATGGTGCATTTTTTGCGTGCGTCTGTCCACGTGTTCATCGTCACATTTTTTACGTGTTTGGCGTTGCTCTGTCTATTGTCAGGCCTAGCCGCGGGAAGATCATGATGCCTTTTCTAAAAACCGATTGCCAACCACATTCAAGGTTAGTGAGTAACCTTTAAAGGCCACATGCATAAGAACCGGTGCCCCGCAGAGAAGCCCAGATGGCAGGGGCTTGGGATTAACAGGAGTCAGCGCCGCGAGGGCACACCGTCACGGTTTCGAGTAAGTAGCAACATGTTTTGATGGTGCTCAATACTGTGCTGATCTTAGGAGCGTTTGCAAGGCGTCTGAGGAATTCGCGGTTGTTGATGTTCATGAACAATGACCACAGTTTTGGTCATGGACATGGCCTGGTGTCACTACAACATACAAGTATAACGGTCGAAGGAAATTTATTGCCGCGTTCGTAAAAAATAATTCTTCATCACCATCAGGCGGATTATACCCACTGAAGGGTGCATGCCTCTCCCATGCTCTTCCAATTAACCCAGACGGGTGCTAGCTGCATCCACTTAACCCCTGCGAATTTAACCTCATCCGCTAAACTTTCTGCCGCCCTCTGCTACGCTTTTCTTCCCTGGATTTCAATTTGTTACCCTAATCGACCATCGGTTATCCTCTCTTCGCACCACATGGCCATTTCCTTTTGATTTTTAACTAAAACGTCATTAACTCGAGTTGTTTCTCTGCCCACACTGCAAGCTTCATACCTCACGCTTCATGTTACGACTAGCATTTTTCGTTCCATAGCCCTTTTCGTTGCCAACGTAAGTAGAAACCTTTTCGTCAGCCTCAATCATCCCAAAATCCGTTAGTTGAAAATATTCCGGAAGTATTCTAAAAAGCGTCCATTGTCCAGTTTCTACGAGTGTATTTCGTGGAAGTCCAAAGAAAGTATCAGGATGCGCGCAAATCAATACCATTATCATCGACATGAGGGCTGCCATGTGCCTCGGCGTTAAAATTTCTAACTGTACTGTCTAGCTGTGCAGTTGTATAGGAGCACTGAAATGTTGATTTAACGGCAGAGCCTTAGATAAAGCATTGTGAAGTAGAAGACAGTACGATGCATACAGACTGACCTAATAACAGCGCAGGTTGGTGTCTTCCAGTTCAGAAGCACTGCAGTAGGGTAGTAGTCCGCAGGTGCTTTCCTGAACCCGGTGACGACTGGGTACACGAACATGCCTACTGTCGGTTCTTCTTCAAGGAACAGTGTCAGGTATTGCTTCTTCTTGTACACGGACATCAGGTGAGCCAGCCCGTCGAAGTAGCTGCTGCATGATGGGGGAAGCAAGCGCAACTAGGATGGTTTAGACGCAACGCTAATTTCAATGAAACATTTTACTTAGTCCTCTGTGGAATCATTCATTTATATAAACTCTTCTAATGAGATCACTGGATTGATTTCTTTCACTGCCGCTGCCCTTCTCTTAAGACGATGCCCAGGTGTCCTCCGAAGAAAAGTGCGACAGATAATGTGCCTTTCTTATAAAGCAATATATTATATTTTTATGTTTTATAATAATATGATCACATGGCATACATGAAATGTGTAAGCACATTGTATCAATGCTTAGGCAAACACCTGTTGCAACGGTGATGTCAACAGCCGATTCGGGCATCACCACAAACTCGCTAAGTGCGCGCGAGATGTAACGCTCTAAAAGCATGGCCACTGCCGTTCTCGCTTATGCCACTATGGTCTTGAAGTGGTTCGGGCTCTCGACTACTGTGCCCGAGGATGCGGTATCGAATCCTGGCCGCAGCGGTCGCTTTTCGATGAAGGCTAAAACAAAGGCATTCGTGTGCTGTGCGATATCAGTTTGGTTCAAAGCAAAAGAAAGACACAGTACATGTCACACTTGTTCTGTGGTCATCTGAACCACATTTTAAGGGAAGGGCAAAGGTGGCAGTGAAGATGGAATGAAAGAAAACGGCGCTAGTGAATGACTACGCAGTAATTTCAATCACCTGGGGATCTTTAACATGCACAGACATCTCACAGGACAGGGACAAATCTTTTCACGGGCAGTTGTCCGCACTGTGCGGAGAAGTCTTCGGACATCTACCACATGGTGTGGGCTTGCCCATCCAACCCAGCTGTTCCTCCTCAACCCAACCCCCCTCGGAAGGACTGGGAGGCGACCCTGCTCGGCTGCTATGACCTGCAGGCCCAAAAGGCCTTGGTCGAGCGCGCCCGGGCAGCGGCCGACGCCACTGGGGTCCCGTACTAGGGACCCCACCTAGTATCTGTAAGAGCTGATAGTCAAAGATCCAGCCATGCATACATCCACCCTTTTAAATCAATAAACGTTTGTCACCACCACCACCACCACCACCACCATTGAAATGCAGCCGCTGGCGTTCGGGCTCGAACCCGGGCACTCCATTCCGGTAGTCTGGTGTCTTCACAATTTCGCCACTACGGCGGGACCATTTTCAAAGCGAAAGCTTTACTAGTTGTTGTTGTTGTGGCTGTAGGAAGAAAGAAAAGAAAATGCATGGGCCTGCTACTGGCTCTGTAGCTGAGCTACCTCCACTGCCTTGTGCGGACAGAAGAGAAAATAAAAAAAAAATTACCGACGATTACGTTGCTTCCTAATGCGAAATTTGAGCGCAGCAAATAAGCTGTTTCACCTTTTCGATAGATTGAGGCAAAGAAATCGAGCAACACATGTATGCGCTATCACAGAATTTTTTTTTTATTTTTCACACGTATTCATTTAACAAAGACTCCACTAACAGTTCTTCACAGTCATGAAGGAAGCTTTGTGGTTGGAAAAATAGACTGATATATGTTCGACTTGGTACACCAATGCTTGATTCTCAAAGACGAGATCTATACAAGTGCCTCGCGAGGTTGTCACAGCCGTGGGACGCGTTACGAGCGAGAGGAACGGGATACGAAGAGGCGTCCGTGTGCTGTGCGATGTCAGCGCACGTTAAAGAT
>JAJIZL010000146.1:448019-478595 GCA_023969395.1 Amblyomma maculatum
GTGGTCGAAATTACTCCGTAGCCCTCCACTACGGCTCCTCTTTCTCTCTTTACACTTTAACTCCCACCTTCCTCCCTTCCCTTACGGCGCGGTTCAGGTGTCCACAAACTCGTGTGACAGATACTGCGCCTTTCCCTTCCTGTGAACCAAATATTATTATCTACGCAGTCACGTTGTCTTGACTCGCTAGCGGCGGCAGCGGCATCAGACAGTCGCTGCTAGCGCTTCCTCCGGCGACCCCTCCCCCCCCCCAAACCCCCTTCCATTCCTTGTGTTCTCCGGCTGCTCCGCGCTTCCTGCGAGGCTTCGGTTGCCAAGCACCGGCTCGAACTGGGGGGATGAAAGTGGGGAGGCGCTGGTTACGAGGCCGACGCCGACGCCGACGCGAAACCCAGGAACGAGCGCCAAAGAGCTGCGCTCTAAAATGAAAAGAAGAGGGAGAGAAAGACGCCCGCCGGAACAGCCGTCGTCCACCACCGAAGTAGTGGTGGGTGCAATGACGGCCTACAACAGATAAAAATCAGTGGCAGGCCAGACCCCGCCGCAAGCGGCGGTGACCTACCTGTCCCAGCCCCATCAGGGCCAAGATCAGCCACCCTTCAAGCTTTACTAGCCTAGCCAGCGACAAAGTCATCGGTGGGCCAGGTTTGACGAAGCAGAGGAGAGATAGGTGTCGCCGTGCGACTCAGGTGTAAGGAGAAAATGTGACAGATGCGGTGCCTTTCCTTTCCTATAAACCAATATAGTGTCCTTGGGGCAGCAGTGAACCTTCAAGAAGACAAAATGATGAGTATACTACGGCGTCTGAGTTCCCCAATAACACCGTCTTTTTTACCTGCAAAAAAAAAAAGTAGTGTGACCTCCAGCTCACATGGGCCTCGAAGGCAATGAAACGGCCGACGCCGCCGCCCGCGCGCTCACTCTCCGGGCAACGCCTTCAGACCCTTATGATACGGATCTCGAACCCAATCCGGCTCTCACTTTTCGAGAAATTACTGAATTATTTCAATTCGGCCATGCAATTTATCCTAAGCTCTGTTAGGGTCTTACAAAGGTGGAGGAACGCACAATCCTCCGCCTTTACACCAAAACGCTGCTGTACCTGGCAGTTTTAAAACACTTTGATCCCGCTTTTACAGGAAAGTGCCCGCACTGTGCGGAAAAGTCTTCGGACATTTTCCACATGGTGTGAGCATGTCAGTCAACCCCGAACCTCACCCCCAAACCCAACCCCACCCGGGAGGACTGGGAGGCAGCCCTGCTCGGCTGCTCCGATCTGGCAAGCCAGAAGGCCCTGGTCCACCGAGCCCGAGCCGTAGCAGTCGCCAATGTGCTCCGGTGATGAGGAGCCCACCTAGTGTTTGCGTGAGGTTGCCCCGGCTACCTCAAGCTTCCTCCGAATTAAGTTTTTACACACACACACACACCTTGACCAGACGCCGTGTAAATGTCACAATTAGGTGGTGTTCACCTAAAAGTATACTGCGCCTTACTTTCCCGAGAAAAACCTACCTTTCCTTAAGGCGGCAAGGGAGAGAGCCTTTCTCTCTCTCTTTCTTACCACGGTGCATCAGAATTATTTGCAATGCTTTAGCTACGAACACGTGATTTGACCGCCAGCTTCAATATGAGAGCGGCTGAGGAACGAACGAGAAACCGGCAAATGTAAGTAGCAAGAACAAACGCTCTTAATAAATTTCCCCGCCGCGTTAGCGTAGTGTGTAAGACGACCGACTACTGTACCGGAGTACCCGTTTCGATGCCGACCGTCGGCGGCTGCATTTCAATGGAGGCGAAAATAAGAGGCGTCTGTGTGCACTTGTGCGTAAACATAAACATTCCCAGGTGGTCCATAGCTCTCCACTATAGCACCTCTGATCCTTTCTGCCTTCACATGCGCCTTCCTCTCTTCTTTGAGAGCGCGGCTCAGGTGTCCATAGAACAATCGTGACAGATAAAGTGTCTTCATTTCCTATAAACTAATTTATTTAAAGTAATAATATGAAAAATTGCGGATTGAAAAGGTGCTGTTGCAGGGATTACTGTGTATTCTACACGGCTTGTTTCATATCACTAGGCTCAGGCAATGCTTAAAACCCCCACACTTCTTTGACATGCTTTCCCAATCGTGGGTTACCATGATAGCGACGTTTATCGACCGAATGAGCTGCATACGGTTTGCATAAAACATCGGAAAACCAAAAAGCGAGAGCTGTTTGTTCGCGGTTACACCTATATATCGAATGATGCTTTTGGTCTGGCGAGACACAGTTTTGTAGGCGTAAACTCTTAACTGTAATAGATTATCCTTCAGTTTAACCCATTTTGATGGGTACAAAGACAAAGTTATTATCAGCAGTCGCAGCAATGAAGTGTTCGTCCCATTTTCGTGTGGCATCCCGGCAAATGGCGATGGAGGAAGCTTCGAGCATGAGCAGTGCCTAAAATAACACATCCCACTAAAGCTATTTAATTCAGCCCAGTCAGCAGGTAGACTCAGCGATTCGGACGGCCCAGGCTTAGCTACGAAAACGTCCCGCATGTATGTCACTCTGCTAATAAATTGTTCACGCGTAGAGCGAACATTTTCATCGGTGTGAGTAGCCTGCATTCTTGGTCTCCAAGGGATGTTCATTCATTGCTAGCATAGAAAATAAAAGAGCACCAATGAAGGCCATGCAAACATAAAGCACATGGTCGCCATGGTGCATCGTGGCGAGCCATGCATAGCTGGTACTATGCGTAACGGAAAGAAGCCTTTAGGCGGCGCAACCAAGAAAAGCATATGGGATTTCTTTTCTTTCTAATGTAACTTGTGCTGTTGGCATGAATTAGTACTGTAATTATATTATAGTAAAAATCATATTGTCTAGATATAAAGCAGACGAAAAACAATCCGTTGCATATAGGATCCTAACACAGGTCCTCCGACTTTGGCGTCCAAATAATTCGTAAGAACACAAGGAGTGAAACTCGGAAGTCCTTTTTGGCTCCTGCCCCGCAAATGGTGACATTTTCTGAATACAGCCAATATATGAATATCATCTGAGGCCTCTGACCTAAATGGTTTATGGTTGTTCATCTGCAACTTCCATTACCATCACGTTCGGTCTTCTGTAAATTTTGATATTTGAAAATATTGCGTAACAGAAATTATACACTGACACGGTACCTGTTTCCAACGGATTCCCTCACGGCTTCTCCCGACAGGCCGGTCATAAACGGCATCAAGTTGGGGAACGTATTGATTCCGACCTTGGTGTATCCACGGAACTCGAAGGCGTTAAGCTTCTCAATCAGGAAGCGCCTCATCCTGGGTAGCTGGCGAATGGTGTTGAGTCTTGAGGTGCCGTCCAGGCCGACAATGAGCACATTCAGACGCTCAGCGCTCGCGCTTGTTTTGCCAGTGTTCTGCTTTTTCCTCTTTGGTATCAGGAAGTATTGAGAAAATAAGATATGGCCGGCGAAGGACATCTTGTTGCACCACAAGAAGATGTACTCGGCCTCGGTTAAAGGGTTGCCGAATACGACGCGTTGCGGTATTCCCAGAACGCTCGTGTTGTCGGGAATGGGAGCGCTTTCGTTCCTGAACATTTCGGCGTAAAAACACTCAACGTCTTCGGGCTTCAACTTGTACCTGCTTGCCAGGAGAGCTTCGTCGAGCAGGGGCACGTTGTAATTGCCGAAATAGACGAGCATGTTCTCCGTGCGGCAATAGGAGTCGTTCCCGGAGTTATTTCGGTAGAAGGGAAGTACCATCCAGTGGAGGGAGTCGTAGCTCGGGAAGCGGCATCCGGGCGTCTCAAAGATGAATCCCGTGTTGTGGTGCGGTGCATTATCTTTAAAAAAAACGATGAACCAGATGGTAAAGGTAGGTACTAGGACGCAGGCTAAGCACAGTCTGATCTGCGGCCGAAGGACTCGTATCATGGTCAACACAGTGCTTCCGTTCCTGTTCTTTCTGTCTCCTACTGGAAAGCGTCCGGGGGGAGGACAGGGCAATGACACGGCATTGAACGTGCGCCATCAAGAACGTTCTTAGATATGAGAGATTTAGAAAACTGCGCGGTGTAGAGTGGCCACAATGATCGCCTATATGACGTCAGCAAGTCCCAAAACGACTGCAGCGCCCCTCCACCTCCGCTGCGTGGACACCTGAACCGCGACTAAGGGAAGGGAGGAAGGTGGGAATAATAGTTAAGATGGAAAGTTTAAATGTTTATAACCATCTTCTTTCAGCAACGCAACGGGAAAAAACTGCGTTTGCATTTTTTGAACACACTTTTGTGCGCATGAAAAGCCACCGCGTTTGCAGACGTATATCGAGTGGGCAGGCAGCATACGACACGCTTGAGCCGTGTCCGCAACTAACGTTGTCTGCAACCTTCTTGCTTCAGACGCGTCAGAAGACGCGATGCCTTTCATATGCGCAAAAAAGGGTGTTTAAAAATGCAAACGCAGTTTTATTTTCCATTGCGTTGCTGAAAGAAGAGGTCAAGTAGCATTTAAACTTTCCGCCTTACCCATCCACCAAAGGGGGACGGGGCGCTGCGATCGTCTTGGGATTGCCTGACGTCATATAGGTGATTGGGCTCTCTCGTCAGTGCAGTTTTCCCAACTGTCTCTAATAGCCATCAAGCACGAAGTCTGGTCGCGTGCATGCGAATTGGTGAACGTTATCGCGTGCTGCGATAGATGGGGCATTGTCCAGGTGTGAATATTTGAATGTGTTTGTGCGGTGTTCATTCGTCGTTTGCCGGGAGGTGCGTTACCCCGAGCTGAGATCGGCTCGCGAGAGAGACTCCACGTACAAGGAAATTACGAATTGGCATAAAACCAACAGACTGAAATATCCAGAAACCCCCCCCCCCCCCCCTACCCTTAGCAAATCACAACAAACACTACTCAGAAAACTTCAAATATGGGCTTTAATCCGCATAAATAAGCACAATGGTATCCAGGCGAATACAACCCCTCATGTTCCCTCTGCGGTGCTCAGATGGCAGATCTAGAGAACATCATGTTTAAATGTGATATCCTGCACCAGCCGAAGGGCCTGTAGATTACAAATTCGGAACAGTGGGAAGACGCATTGCTCAGCTCTAATCGAGGCCGGCAACATGCCATCACGGCCTGGGCCGAGGAGGTCGTCGAGCGCCATCGAGCGACGGCCACCACCGGGCTTGAGCAGAAGCGTCCTCTCACTAAGAAACAATATTCCAATTTCTCCCCAATAAAGTTTCCTCCTCCTTCTCCTGTGCTCGCGGGTTTGGCACCCGCAATAGGTTTGGGGTTCGAACCCGACCTCGGCGGCTGCGTTTCGATGGAGGCGAAACGAAGAGGCGTCCGTGTGCTGTGCGATGTCAGCGCACGTTAAAGATCCCCAAGTGATCGAAATTACTCCGTAGCCCTCAACTACGGCTACTCTTTCTCTCTTTCCACTTTCATTCCCACCCTCCTCCCTTCCCTTACGGCGCGGTTGCGGTGTCCACAGAAAACAAGTGAGACAGTTACCGCGCCTCTCCCTTCCTATAAATAAATCAGTTAAATCAGTTTGGCACCAGTGAGACGCAAATGTTCCTCTTTGCGGAAAGCCTCTTTGCAGGCACAGGCGATTAGTGGCACAAAATGACAGGCCGAGGTTAGGTCAAGTCGGTTCTTGAAACGCCATCGGAACAAGGGCTCGCATCTTCTGGTTAGGGTGTTGTACAATACTCTGCACTAGGCACTAAAATCGCAGAGGGCTCATCTGTCCGCCTCGTTCGGCATAACCTGCCAGCCAAGTGGATTATGTCCGTTAAAAATTAAACAAATAAGAAAAATTACACGGGATACGTTTTGTCATACGGGGTTCCATGGCTTGAAACAATTCAGGCTATGATTGACGCTATGGTGGAAGACTCTATAATAATACAGCCACCTTTGATTTTCAACGTGCCCGCGCAGAACATGGGCGGTTTTCATCGAAGCTCAGCCGCCTTTGCATGAAGGGCATGCTTTATCGCCCGTCGTAGGCGGCCAAACTATGTGTTGGTCATTCGAGTTAAAAAAAATTGCAGGCTAATGTTTATTACATGACCCCGCTCCAAGAATATACCCGTTCTGTTTAGTGTTTGGTCCATGCAGTCGTGGAGAATAGCAGATAAAACATCGTCGCGGAATAAAGCCTTATGGAACTCCGTATGCGGTAACTCGCCTTAGCAGTCTTACACACGCTGAGGAGGTTGCTCTACGGAGGATCCGGGTCGGCGTAGCCCTCACACTTGGTGTACCTCGAACATGGCCTCTATACCGATAGTTATATCCACGTCCAGGGTGTCCTGTCTTTACCTCAAAAAATAATGAAGTAGATATTCATCACTTTATGTCGGTTTGTCCGGCACTAAAGCCGACGAGAATTCGACACCTGCCAGCTGCAGGCCTTTCGCCGAACTACCGTCTTCTTACATTGCTTAGACGCAGGAGATTCATCATCGTTCCCCCTTACACTTTCTTAGAACAGCCAACCTTTTTCTGTTATTTAATGCCCCTTTTCATTTTACTATTAAATATTTCTATATGCCCTGAGGCAGCAAACAACGTAAATAAAAAGCTCCTAAATTACTTCGGCATATATTCACCACTTATTAGGACCGTCAGGAGCTGAAGGTAACGAGAATTCGGCACCTGGTAACTGTGCGTCCGTCTGCGAACAAGCTATACTCGTTTTGCTTAGAAACAGCTGACACATCGTCGTAAAATCCTCGATTTTACGGTATCGGCCAACCTTTATTTACAATTTTGCTTCCCTTCCTCCCCCTATTTTTTTCATCAACTCTCGTTATGCCTTGAGGCAATAAACGACGCTGTAAAAATCTTTACGTACATTTTACGCTACTTTAAGTCCGTAGTTGTCATTTCACAGCAGTTTCAGCGCGCCAGTAAACCAAATGGAGCCAATGAAAAAAAATCGCGCTGCATCGCTTGGACAGCGCAACAAAATGACCGCTAAACTATACGTCTAATTAGACGCGTAACTAACCGCAAGTCGGGGATGAGAAAAGCCGACCTTCCAAGACACGTACAAGCCTTGGTCATCAGCAGGATCACCTATACTGTCCCGTATTTACACCTAGCTAACTGCAAGAAGGTTAATATTGATGGGATCAAGCATAAAACAGCCTTTGTCCTCCCAATAAGCACATCTGCAGACAGGCTAATGAAGCTGAGGGTGCAAATACCTTAGCAGAAATGGTAAAGGCCCCAAATCTCCCAATACGAAAGACTGGACGGGACGAAGCATACTTCTAATACAAGGCATTATATTCTTGAGTCCGTAAATGGAGCACCGCCACATCGCTGACATGGCATGTGCGGCGCATGACGTTTTTTGTTTTTTTTCGGGATGTCTTCCTGCGCTGCCATCATGATATTCGCACAGATAATCTTTGCTTGTTGTCTGTTTCAGTGAGTGGCGCGTTTCTTTCTGCGCTGGACTCTTTCAGTAGTTACCACTTAGGCATTTGAGGCATCCACAGTGGTGACAGAAATTGAAGACGCTGCACTGCAATACTTGTTGCTGCTGTCACCTCTTCCACTGGAAGCACTGTGCTGTGCTCAGCTTCGCTGCGTACACGGGTAGGTGTGGGCTCGTTCTTTCCCAACGAACTGGCGACGTTCCAGCTGGGACTTTACGTCTAGCACACTGACATTGGCAGTAGTGAGGCCTTTTTCTCCTGGAATCACCTCCATATTCAACCTCCTGCCCTTTCCGGATGCGGTGACGTTTACGCGAGTGTTTAAACGCGGTGCGGTGGACAAAAATGTCCTCGTCAGTGTCAGTGCGGTTGATGAAGTCATAGCCGCCTATCACGTTAAGCCACTTCACTGTTCTACTCATGCAACCTCGGGAAACAAAGGCTTCCTTCGCGTGTTGCACCGCTTCCTGTTGGTGTTGCATGCGGTTAGCCTCACCTTCAGGATGTTTGTACACGGGTGGGCTAAGGATGCTACGGCACGTGCGAAGCTGCGCGTTTGCCATTTTGGATGGATAGAGCCATGCATGGACGGACTGCATGCTGAGGTGCTGCTGATGGCCCGGTGACAGCAAGAACCCAGCCACGGTGTCATGCAAGGCGGCCGCCCGGTGGACAAAGATGGAGAGGCTGTCAATGTCCAATGTGGACATAATCGATGCGTGGGTGGCATCGTAAAGCCCGTCGACGATGTACTGTTCGGCTGCGAACGCGGGCCACTCGATATTACAGGCCTGAAGAAGACGGACCTTATCATAAATGTAAAGGGCGACGTATTCATCTGGAGCCTGGCGCCACGATCTCATCGTCGTGAGTTTGACGTCGTGCGCACTGGTCAGGGGTGTGAACGCGTCAAGGAGGGCAGAGGTCCAGGCCGACCAAGTGGTGTAGCGGCGGCCTTCATACCGGTGCCAGGCGCGGGCGGCACCACGGAGATGGTCTTCCGCGACGGCGAGCGTGATGGAAGGAGACCAGGCGGAACGCCGGGCAGCAGCGTCGACAAGTTTAACCCACACTTCGGCGTCGTCAGAAAAGGCGACAAGTCTGCTAAGCAGGAGGAGGCCTGGAATTGACATCAGAACGAGATGAAAGACGAGTCGAATTGCCCAGGAAACAGAGGAACAACGCACCGAACGACCGGCTAAACGCCGTGAATATGCCGCCTTTCCTGTAAACCAATTATCATTGGTTTACAGGAAAGGGAAGGAGCAATATCTGTCACAGTTTCCCCGTTAAGTGTGTTTGGGCGGTACTCCATCGCTCCTGTCGCGTAGCGTTCCTTGGGGCGCGTTGTGTGCGACTTCAGATGGCAGGAACGCTAGACAAGAACACATCTCATGGAATCTCGTGGAATATGACAGACCTCGCGCACTAATATCACGTACTGGATTGCATTTCGTGAGCCTAGAAAGGCTTTTTCGCCTTAAAATGCATGCTATCAGAACAGCATACCACCCCTATGGTGAACTAGAACCCCCCCACCCCAATTATCCTTTCTAGGCTGATGGAAAAAAAAATCCCATGCGCGAGAGTTGTGCACGAGATCTGTACAAGAGATCTATCATATTCCGCGAGATTCGAGACATCTGCTCTCGTCTAGCGTTTCTACAATCGCGCACTTGAACGCGTGCCAAGGAACGCCATGTGACAGAGGCGATGGTGTACATACCATACAAACTCGCACTTGCTGAAGGAGACGTGACAGATACTGCACCTTTCCTTTCCTGTGAACCAATTGTAATTGTATATAGCACTACAATGAACGCCGATAAGAGGCAAACGATGAGAGGTAAATAATAGGGGAGGAAAGGTAGGCTTTCGCCATTCTCGTCTGAAGAGACAACTAAGAGACCCTCTAATTTTTGAAATGTTCTTATATATGTTGCAGCCATAATCAACTGCTTAGATGTATAGCATTTTTGTAATGGGTCCGAAACAAAGCAGTGGCTAAGGATCCTGATGCTTCCATCAATATAAACTTTGTACATAATTTTTTGTGTAATAAACCTGACGCCCAATAAGACCAGACTTAGCTGAGTAGCCAATAAGCGTATAATACATCTCTGAATCGACAATGTTGACAGAACAACGAAATATTTGCGCTGCAATCACCCTGTATTGGAGAGAGACCTATACTCCTGGACAACAATTTCTGGCTATACAGCCAAGGCAACGGGGTGGAGCGTTTTTTATGGTGTCACTACACCATGTGGTTCTGGCATATCTGGCTTCAGTTACGATTTCGGTTTCAGTTCAACATTTACTTAAAATTATAGTGTTCGAGCTCCCAATCACGCAGAATTCTTTCTTTCGACCGCCTAAAACCTATAAATCAACGTAAATTCACTGTCTGTTAGTGAATATCACGCGCTGCATATGCTCCCGAGAGAAGCACATTGTAACAACGCACAGAAACCGGCGGATAGACGCAGCAGAAGCAGCTGACTTACTCTTCATGAGGTTTCAAAAAGATAGTGCAGCAATTTTATTTGCTTGGCGTACTGTACTGATAAAAAAGCGCACTACACTAATGTGTACTGTCTTGGGTTGTAGTACAACCGTGGTGTAATAATAACGTGAACATTTTCGTAATGGTATAATAATCCAGAATACGATCCATAAAATTTATGAAGGAACTATATTCTGCTGCGCAATGAACCGATGCGTTTTGGTGCTGTAGCTATGGCTGCATAGCAAGAAAAAGTTTTCCGGGAGTATACCGCCAGATAGACCAGTCAGCTCTCTGGTGTCATGTATAGTGGAATGATACACACATTCGTGCGGAATATTGTAGAAGCTGGAATTTATCTGACAAACATTTTACACTAGGCTGCGGCGTACACACTGGCAGACTTGTGCTGTACACTGTCGTCCCCAAGGCTTACCAAAATTCCGTTATATCTGAAGAACTTCACGTAAAGTTATTCGTTGAGTTCAGTTCCGAACTCAAGGTTGAATCCAACCACCAAAGCGTTGCTCAATTTGATTGGCCACGGCAAGGCACAGACGGTCATTTCCCCTCTTCGCCACGACTTGAACAGCCAGAGGCAATCCTTTTGCAGACTTCACAACAGGACACGCCGTCGCGGGCACCTGGAGGATACTAAAGAGCGCCATCATTCCGGGTGAGTCATTGAAAAGTAGGTCTTGATTGTGGTAGGCGGCCGTACTCATTGCTGCTGGCAGAATAAGAACGCCATCGTCACCCAGCGTCTTTTCTAGGCGCTGGCGCAAGGCCTCCACTGAGGCAAGGTGCGCTTCTGCTTTTTCCCTGTGCGAAAAACGGAACGCCGCTGCCGTCTTGCAGTGAACTAAATAGGCAAGCGTGTAGCGGCCTATCCCCACAAGAGTACGGAGGAAGTCAACCAACACGTTCACACCACTGAGGCCGAGGCATTCGGGAGCTTCCGCTGCGTAGACTTTGTACCATATTACCATGGCGTACTGAAGCTCTGGCACGTGCAGACGGCGTACATCCGAGCCAACTTCTTCCTTAAAGTGCCGTACTACCTATAAAAGAAACACGAAAAGGTCCATGTGTAAGGCTTTCGGAATGATTTCTATGAGCAGTTCGCTAAGATGCCGCAGAAGTTTTTTCACACTGTTTTTTATATACAGCGTAATTGACCTCAATTGCCTCCGAGCAAAAGTAGCAAAACTCTTATTGCATCCCGAGAGTAATTGGTGATCCCCATCATATCTTGTTTTAACGCTTTCACAGTATTCCTTTACGGGTTGCATCATGTGTTCCATATGATATTCCTGCGACTGCGAAAGCACATATGATATATGCAATCCACAAAGACCCGGCAAATGCACGAGGTAGAATGCTGCGGCAGTTGCTCATGTAATCATCAGTATGTATGTAATCATACTGTGCAATCATACAAGTACAAATTGCCGTACTTGTATTCACATTCCGGTTCTCCATACTATTCTCATACCTTCAAAGAAATGTTTTGCTTTGTTCAGCTGATGGACAACAATCCGTGACGCAATTGCCTAACCCCAGAGAAAATGGCACTACCACTTAGCACTACATGTTGAGAGCCTGATGTTCCTACAGTACATATCTAAAGATTTATTTTTACACCTTTGTACAACTTAAAAACGTATAACCTCATTGGAACATGTGGAATGGGCTGAACAGTGATATAACCTCATGAGATGAGCTTGCTAAGATGGCAGCACATACGCACAATCACACGTCACTTTTAAACGGTATAATTGAGGTCAGAAGGCGCTAGAATGCATTTATCTCTATGTGCGGTAGCCTTGGTGGAGCACGATAGTGCTACTTGCCTTCAGGACAGCCTGACGAGCCTCAGCGGTGACGCGGCTGAAATAAAGGCTTCCTTCAGTGTCCGAGAAGAAAACCTTGAGCTGTTTCATATCCACCTGCAAAAATGTATCTATCATTAGCAGGGCCGCAATGGCTTTCACGGTTCAACTGAGAGCTGTTTAACGGTGCGGCTTCCTGCTTTCTCACAACACGCAAAATGGGCTATACGAGTTCTTTTTTTTTTTTTTTGACACAGAGTTTCATCCGCGCGGTCTCTTCAGGGGCATTGTACAACAATTCGGGAATTATGTACGCGATGCAACTGAATATATAGACCAATAATAACAAAGTTAAACGACCGCTTTTTTATTGTTTTGATTTTAAGGTGAACATTTATACTGCGAAATTCGAATTCATCGACATCGGTGGTGAGACCCGTTTTTTAAGTATTCATAATGTTGTTCAACACATCTAACGTCAAATGTACGCATTTTGAAGCTAGTTTAGCATGCGTCTTCGCTATGTGCTTTTTAAAATTAAGATGCGGTTTGTACCTCGTCAGAGTAATGTTGATTCCTTCTACGTAATAAAGTTGTACATTAGAACCAAACCGACATCAAACTAAAGGAAAGCGAACTCAACAAGCTTTCAAATGAGTTTAATGTAAATTTTCAAAAGCATATCTTAAGCTAACTGTATTCACAAAGCAAGTTTAAACGAGTTGAATCCTGAGGGAGCTTTCAATGAACTTTCGATTTTTGGGACGTTAATATTGTCAAAGGCTCGTATTTCGAAACCACGTTGCCCATTAAGAACGTTCTAAAACTCGGGCCACCTTCAATGGCCTACTATTTCACAATTGTGTTTTGCACCTTAAGAAACAAAACCTGATATATTCATTCATTACATATTTGGCAATTAATAAGCTTCAGCACGTACATAACGGAAGTCTTGCTGTAAATTAACCCACCGGCACTGAGTCCACCTAAGCATATGTCCCAATTTTTAAAAGATAAACATGCTTCAACGTTAAAGGCATCACCTGATGTAAATAGCTGTTTGCGACCTGAGAAAAAATAGGTTGCACTGGGCTTATCTTTGATAGAATATATTCTTCCTTCCAGTGTGCCGGCTGCAACTTGCATTCAGGAACAAACCGGATTCGAGTAATTTTGTCGCCTCGTTCGTCACTCGTCCACACAGGATAAAATAGCGGTCATTATTAAGCATGTTTTACAGTATCATAAGGTAATAACTCATATCGGTACACGGAAGTTATATTTCACGCTAAAATGCAGCCTCAAGAACAGCCTGAATTGTAGCTAACATTCATTCTTACGGCGCTTAAATTGTAGTGATTTATGGAAACTTCTTTGCACCTCCGGACTGTACCATTAGAGAGATTGAGATAAGCGCAATCCGCGAGCCGTTACCGTGATCTGCCACAGCGCGTTCCATTGCTCATGCTCAGATCGCCTGCTTAAAGCCGGCATGATGGAAATCTACACACAGACCTGCCGCGTCGGAATAAATCAGCATGTATAGCACTGATGGCGCGCGGTTACAGATTACGGTGACGGATTGCGGATCACGCTTCTTTAAATCTGTATTGTATGAGAAATGGTTGAAGAAAGTATATTCGCTAGGTATGCCAGGAAGTATTCAGTCTGTATACAAACCTCATCGTCTAGCCTAAGCTGATCGGCTGAATCTCCTGCCAGAACCTTCATGAGCATAGGCAAATCCTCTGAGAATCTGGTCATAGGGCCGACGCAGTTGTACTTCGCCATGTTTGCTCCAACGTCTGGGAGGAGGCCGGTGTTCGGCACCACTCCTGCATGCAAGGACATGGGCATGACGTGCTACAGTTGTTCGTGAAGCGTTTTCTCAAAGAAACAACGCTGGTTCGATTGGTCAGCTACAATTATGATAAAACCATAGAACATTTGTGCACAAACTTCCATGTTGCTGCAGAGACATCAGCTACAGCCGTCATCTAGGAATTTCTCTGGATGTTCATAGAACGAAATTCTGTGCTCAGGAGCTGTGTGCCAGATGTGCGTGGGATCTGTGGGCATGATGTGTCACTTGACAATTCGCTGTCAATCATCCTGATGACGTCATCAGACAAAAACATCCTGTCTCCACCGGGAGTCGAACCTCCATCCCTATGATTTCCAGCCGTACGCTTTAATCAACAGCGTCACGCCTGGGATTTTTTTCCATTATTGCATGAAAGTACTTAAAGCCCGATTTAACCGGGTCGCATTCCGCAACCGTCACGCCCGGGATCGTGAAACGCACGTCATATTTCTCCTTATCTATCGTGAGGATAATAGTAGCGATGACAATGACGCTGCAATTAGTGATAATGACATTGATGACAGTACCAATGATAATGACGGTGCATTTAGTTGATAATGATAATGAGAGCAAACGTTATGCACCATGTGTAGCCGCAATGCTCCGGCTTTCGCATTTCTGCAGCATGGATTCTACATAGTGCTCCCAAAATTTTTGTGCCGTTATTACGTTTTTACGCATTATTTCTGTTTCACACTAGCAACGCGCCCCAGAAATCAAAACGACTAGACTTTGGCCACATGGCTAAATTCATAAAAGTGAATTTCACAAAACTGTAGATGAATGCACCACTGTGTCGCGTCCTTTTCATGTTTGCCAAAATCATTGGGGAGAAACTGAGGCACAAAATGATTTCGAGACGAACGGAGCCAAGTGTAGAAACTGCATAGTTGGAATACGGCAAAGAACTCACCAGCTGTTGGCTTGTGGCCAAAAATGCCGCAATACGCCGCCGGTGTTCGCACGCTTCCACCTATGTCTGTGCCGACTCCTATCAAGGAGCCAGCTGAAGTCAGAAGACTGCCTTCGCCACCTGCGTCAACAACAAATATGCTGCTGAAGTTGTCGAGAAAAAAAATGGTTTCCTAGAACAACACCGGCGCGGATTTCAGGAGGGACTCTTCTTTGGCACTGTGCTGACCAATTCGCAGAGCAAAGATGGTCAAAAAAGAAATGCTTAACTATTAGGACACCGCTGCAGATTTCGTGGTTGAATTGTTGTGTCTTAAAAACCCAAAATTTATGTTTCGTACCTAGGACTTTCGCACATGAGGAGTGATACTGTAAGGACTGCGTTCCGACTATTTATCCGTAGTCCTCAAAGACATACGGAGAAATATGGGAAATAAAGCTTGTATATGCTTACAAAGTAAGTCGCGCTTAAAATTTATTTACAAAGAACATGTATACTTAATAAATATTAAATCCGACCAAATATTTCTCGAACAATATTCAGGTATATCACTGCGATGTGTTTTTGTCGTTGCTGCTACTCCTGATATGTTCTTCGCAGGCGATCTCTCAGCCGTTTTTTCGGGAATTTGTGATTATCGGATCTTTCCAATAAAATCCGCTTATAAGTGAGTGGTCGTATGCTCTTGCTGAAAACCTTGGAGCCTAGGTGGCTTGGATCAAAGCTGCGTAGTGAATCTCCACTGGTGAACAGGCTATCACAAAAATCAAAGTGTGCCTCTTGATTATTGTAAGGAATAAAAGCAATGTGGTTTGTAATCTAAATACGCTCTGAAACTTAAAAGTTCTGGAGGAAGCATAAGGGATTGTGTTGGAATACAAGCCAGCTGGCGCACCGCTACTTCCTCCTGGACCACGGCGAGTGTCGTGCGGATTTCGGGTTGTGCCGTACAAGAGGTTGTGAGCGTCGTCCCACGCGCACAGTTCGGGCACATTGGTCAGGGCGAGCGGAATGGCTCCTGCAGCTCGCATCCTGGCCACGGCGGGGGCGTCCTCCACCGCACGGCGTCCGCGGTGCAACAAGGAGCCGGCGTCTTGCCGCATGCCTGAAAGAAGAGGTCCTAAAGTTATTCTCCCTATGCCTACCATGTCTGCTCGTATTCAAGGCATTGCTCTATGGCTCAACGAAGATTTCATTTTTTTTTTTTTACACGAAGCGTACTGGGATCGATGTGACGAGAAGTCGCTGCCGTACTAAGGTTTGAGAAAAAATATTTGAGTTGTGCTTACTCCTTCATGGCAGTGGCCACCAGAACTGACCTGGTACGTCTTTCCCAAGACATCTGGCAACAAGCGCCAACTGTGCGTCTACTTCAAGTGCATCCTACTTAGGGAAGAGTCGAAAAACGTGCCTCAAAACAATGAACGCGATGCATATGATATATCTAGCGTTAGTTAACTGATTGGATAGCGGTTGATAAAGTGATTAGTTTACTGATCGATTACTGAGTAATGACTGGTGAATATAAAAGATATAACAAATATATGCACCATATGCAACTCTCACCAGCCAAGGATGTAGACCATAGTGTGGCGAGACCTGGCGTATCTCCGCGAGAGACAACGCGAGTACACGTTACAGCATTTGTCCTCCTTATATGACATATTCCCACCTTGTTTGCAGCTATAGCGCGACCATTATGAGGGGATAACTCCAGGCAATCATTGCTGCCGCATGACCGCTATGTACGCACAGTAAATAAGGTCTTTAAAACATCAGCTGTTTAGCGGGGCGATATTATCTGCAAGGCATGAAATACTTAAGTGTTCTGTTTTTATTGTCGTTCCCAGGTTTCCTAGAGTCTTGAAGTATATATCGAAAATACGGAGTGCGCTGACTTTGTCCTCTTTGCTGACAGACACTTCGAGCGGTGTCCCTCTAACTCTGCCTATAGAAGAATCATATCACCTCTAGTTGCAGGAATTGTTTTATTCCATACTGCCGCAAATCACTGCGAAGTTTTCCTTTTTTAAGCTATCCTCAAAAGAGGCGACCCGCTGCTTTACCACTTTGCTCCTAATCGCAGATTTTAGGTATAAATTTATCTGAAAAATTATTAGCCACGCTCACTTTGCTCTACTCTATGTTCTTCATGATTGCCGTGGATGATTACTGAGCCAAATCGTAATAGCTCTGCATGAGCTTTGAAACGAATGCGGGAAAGAGCGCCAGGCATTCTGTAGTTCGATGGTGACCTAACACGTTTTCTGTTCTTACTACCGCCGAGTTGCACGTTTAGTTTTTGGCCGCAAGTCAGAGTAATCAGCTACGCACTTCTAAAACACCTTTATCTGTCTTCCTGCCCCTAGCCTGCCGTAAGCACAGCAGGTACAAATATTACTAAGTATTCTATTTACCCATGCAGTGCTGGCACCATGCAGCCTGATCTTGTTTTCAACCTGAAACGTCATATTTCTCTTGAACGATTCAGAGCACGCAAAAGACGAACTATAGTATTTCTGGTTGTCAACGCACTATGCATCTTCAAAATTCGCCACTACCTCTTAAATCAGCCCAGACGGCAGGGATGGACATTTTGATTTCAATTAAAGCCCAGTGCATTTGATACTGCTGTCGCCAACCATTTAGTCTAATCTCTCCGGGCAAAAGTTCGTCCAATGATAGGCTTGTCTCGGTGCCAATACATCCTTCTATTCTGTTGCCTATGACATCGTCCCATGATGTACAATGCCTTTCCACGAATAGCCTTCTGTTTTCATTGCTAGTAGTCTAGCACTACTGCTGTCTTCCCTGCAGTCAAATTGAAAAATGTGTTCGGCAAAACGGAAAGGTTAACAATAGGCTTATAATTTCCAAGCATTGGTACCGATTGATTTTCTTCTCAACTAGATTTATGACATCCGTCTTAAGCGTATACTCCAGCCCTGCTCCAGGAGACCTGCAAGACCTTGAGCACATGCCTGTTGTACGTCCCGTTTTCCATTTGTGGTTTAATTTTATTTTATTCATACACAAAATACAGTAATAGTAATGCCGTAAATTTCACCAGATAGGATGCGGAATAAGTATAGCAAGAAACAAGTTTCGAACAATGGTCGTTGTGAAGATTTAGGTGATTGAATCCCCGCACCTTTAATGGCGATGCTGTTTTTGGCAGTGAATGGCACGCCCAGGAGCGGTTTCTCCTGGCTGAGTTGCCGCGTGCTCATGGTGGCAGAGGCTACTAGTTGGTCTGCCGCTTCGGCCTCCCGAAGTGCCTCCTCGAAACGTTCTTCGACGACCGCATTGATGATGGGCTGCACCTCCTGGATACGCTTGATGTACGCCGAAACGAGATCGACGCTTTTCACCTGCAGTCAAAACGTGAAATTAAGGCACGGGTAGCAGCCTTGCACTAGCCTAGCCGACTAGCGTGCACTCTTGGAGACCAGCTTATTAGGAATCGGGGAACATTCGAAATTTTTGAATAGCCAATTAAATATTATCTTCCGCTACGCGCTGACTGAATTAAAATGTTCTATGATGTATTCAAAAGTAACACTATGTCTAAAAAAACTATGAATATTTGACATGAGGTTAGAATAAGTCTCGTCGCAATTTTTATCGACGACAGCTTCAAAAAGAGGACGCCCCACAGCATGCTGAGATCGGCCCTGCTCGAATGCATTCGGATCAAGGTTACTCAAAATAACGGCTTGAGGGGCAAGTTGGTGCATCATCGTATTCAGATATGTGGCGCAAATAAACACAAACACAGGAGAAGATACACAGCACCACGATGATCTTCATTCGTGAGGCAGCATTGATAAGCTGGAATATGGCCTTCAAGACGAGGAGATGATGCTTAGTTAAGGCAGATTTATCAAACACTCTCTTGATTCTGGATCTCGAAGTCCATGGCTCTGAGCTTTCCCCTTTTCCATGTACCACGATTTGGCACCAGTGTATACACTGACGTCATAGCAGGAAGAGGTAAATTGGCCATTCGTATACCATTGGTATCATAGAGTAAATACCGACTTTATGTACCCTATCCTCTCGTGGAGACTAGTACTGTGTCTCTGAAGAGCTTTTGCTCTATCTCCGTGATATCGCCCGCAGAACCGCCGTTTTTGCTCCGCTGTCTGGCATGAATGTTTGTTATGCACGAAAGATCAAACATGTAACGAATTTAGGTAAGAGTATTCATCTCGGTTCTATTATTTTCAGATTCGCATTTGATTTGGCGCCTGTAATTGTGTAATTGGTCTGGTATCTAGATACATTGTTCTGATCCGATTTGGCTTAGAAAAAAAGTAATATTCCCGCCACCCCGGACTCTACAGACAATGTTTCACGGAAATGCAGCATGTATTCCATTTCTGTCTTCCTGTGCAAATAGCCAGCAACGTATGGAGCAAAGATGGTCGCAAGCACTTTCAGATTTTCTTGCAGCGCGTTCGTTTCATAAAGAAAAGCAGTGCATATTTTCGCGTTCACCTAAATGTTTGTTCAGCTGCAGCTGTAAATGGCAATAAGCGCTATCTTTTGCGGTGAGAAGAATTTGAAAATGGCAATCGCACGTTGGATGCTGACCAAATTATAAGCATCTAGCAAAACAAAATATAATAATGAAGTTATATGACCGCAAAAGAAGTTTTTATCTTTTAGCAGTTTTTTACATGATATCAACGTAAGTGACCTTTACTATTTCATGTGATCGCATAAGCTTCTACTAGCGCCGGGAACCAAATTATTCGAACGCGCAATAATTCGGCTTCGGCCTCTATTAAAAATACAAAGATGATTCTTCGTCCGACGTCATTATAAATAAACCTATTGTCATAACACTTTATTATAATAAGTGTTACTCACCGTTTTGGCTTAGAACAAAGCTTAAATAAGCGCACCAAATTCTTTTTTACCCTTTTTGTTTTAAATTAACAGGGTCGATACTTTTGTTATGCATGTACAACCAGCCAGCTCTTTTGTACCACTTGCAGCTGGTAACACGATAAAATTAGGAACTGCTAGAGCCAGGAACGCGGTGACACAACGACGTCTTTGCAATTTAGTGTTGGGGCCTTCGCTTTGAAACCATTTATCTGAGAACTCAGACACGCTATTTTCTAAAGGGAGACCCCGTCTTCTAGCCAAGCGTTGCCAGCTTGAGTAGCTTTTCCAATTCGCTCACTGATATGACCACTCTTCGAGCTTTAACGGGCCACAGTCAACCCAAAACCAGGAATAAAATGCACCAACGTTCACGAAAGTTCCATCAGCATGAACGTCTTATCATAGCCTTCAGCAAGCACACCTAATAATGCGACGTACATTACTCAGACGTAGAATGTCACCAAATTGTAGTAAAGCAGTCCTGGGAACTAAACTACCATTGATGTAGTAAAGTGGTAAAACAACAGCAGGCGGGGGACTCTTGACTGTAGGTCAAAACCATTATACAACTGTTTACAAGGCGTATTTACAACTTCGAAAAGATGTGAAAAACCGTGGACGGCCAAGCCGACTGCCTCAATCTCAAAATACGGATTCCGCATTTCAAAATAATTGCTTAGAGCTCCTTAGGCTAGCGAGACTCAAGGCTAGCCATTTTATAACCGCCTTTGTCTAGTCAGGCCCTTCTCAAGGTTGTCTGTAGCCACGCGTACAAAATAAAGAAAGTTGTTTTACGTTTTCTGGAAGCCCTCATTGTGGCATCCCGACTGCGATAATTGGTTCCTTGCTAGTAGTTTCTTATTCGGTATCAAAGGGGTCCCGAAGGATTGATTACCCTCTCACTTTCCGATTTCAAAGGAGCTACCCGAATAAGCGGCACCTGCCAACTCTACCATGTAATGCCAATACTTGACGTCACACAACCCTCCCAACAATCAGAGACCATCCATGATACCTGCCAACTACATGCTGTGACAGGCATGTCCCCGATTTGTCTCTCACAATGCCTACGCCGACAACGCCAATGACAGATTTTCTCTAGAACGAAACCTGTAACTTTGTCGCGTTTAAAAATAACTGAATCTTCCAATCGCTATTCATAGCGCACTATAGTTACTCATTTGTTTTAAATTCGATGGCATACATGTGCCTAGCACTCCCGTTCTCATTAGAGGAATTATCTCGTAAAACTTTAAACGGCCATGCTTTGTGATGTTTATATTATTCTGGGTTTAAGGCTACAGCAGTGCTGGTGAATTCGTTTGTTTGTTTGTTTTTGTTTTTTTTTTACTCTCGAAATAAAATAGGTTATTGGACGATGCATTATTTCATGAATTTTTTCAGATATTTACCGACATAGGATGCAGAACGCCTACGTTGAGCAAGCTGAAGCCGTTTGTCTTTGGAAACAATGAATTTTGCTTTTAGAAATACTATTTTTGAAGCTCATGGTGTGTTAAATGACTATTATCGTTGATGGGAAAGAACATGCTAACGCAAAACGGGACATTTATTTCCGATCAAGCTAACCTAATTCATGACAACTTTTGTATCAGCTTTTAAAAACCTGCTTGGCCTGAGCACTAACAGCTTTGAAGGAGCTTTTAGGCACTGATGAAGATAAGTCCACTTCTAGAAACGTTGGCTCGGCTTGGGAACTGAGGCTTCCCCTCTACCTTGGTTCATTTCTCTTTCCTACTGCGTAGCCATCGTCTTTCTCTCTTTCTACCCTGGATTAACAGCTTCCAAATCTTTCATTTTGGCCCGCTATAGCACTGCCAAGTAAGAAATTATTGGAATGTGGATTCTTAATGGAAAACAAAATTTTTTTTGTTTTCCAACAATGGAAAACAGAAATTAACTTTTCAGGTGCCATCCCTAATCAACAACATACCAAATGTGAAATTTTCATTGGCACCTAGGGTATTTAAAAAGAACGCAAAACAATATTTAAATGAATCTCCCCTATAATTTCAATGGTGGTAGTAACTGTATTTTTCTCATATGCAATCTTTTTTGTGCAAATATTTTTTGCTATGAAATTTGTGTTATTGACAGCGTGGTCTGTTGATTTGTATATCCAATGAATACTGCATGTATTCATATCTTTTACATATCATATGTAAGTGCTGCATAATGTTTTTTTTTATATACACTAGAGGTGTGTGCTGTTGTCTGTTGTTATCTGTTTTGGGAACCAAGGCCCAGTCAGGCTTGTCGCCTTTTGCCTTGGCTTTCCCTTTCTTGTAAAAGAAAGAAATAAACTTTAACTCCAAACTAATTGCCCCCATAGCCCGCAGAAATTGCGCACTGCTCAGCTATTTATCGTGCAGGTGATTGCTTCGTTCACACCACGGTCCATATACTATAGCACCGGCCGTGTTGTGAACGAGCGCACACTATATTATGGCCTAGATCTTACTTTTTTCGGCGTCTGTACCAACGTGTACGTGATGCTCCACGTTATGCCCACATGCCCATACGCATATAATGTGGCGGCCGTGGGGGGAAGCAAAAGGTGAAGGTTTTCGTTGTATAGATTTTCTTCTCCGAGATAGCTGTATACTGATCATGGCCGATATGCGGACGCCCGAGGTCTCTCTCATGGTAAAGAAAAAAGAAGAAATTTACTTATTTCATACGTGTAGTGTCCTATACAGTATCGATGTTAGAGCTAATGGCATAAATTTACTTCTAGCAAAGATCTGGTGCGCTTCTCCGGCGGCATGTCTTGTCCTCTATGGGAAGTTCGCGTTTAATGGGAGGAGCCGGTGACTACAACGCTCCATCATCGCCTGCTGCGGCCGTCGACGGGACAGGCAAGGCCATAGCTTCCTCCCGCTGCTGCTTCCGCGTTCACGAGCACATGCGGCTTTCATCTGCCAGTTATGCGCACTTCGCTACGAGCGACGAGCAGCTGCGGGCTTCGCGCATGGCATTGTCTTGTCTTATCCTACGCAGGTTATGCCTAAAATCAAAATCCACGAACGCCATCAGCACGGCGTACTGTGTCCATATCTGAGCTACTGCTCATTACGCTTCATCTTACTTGCACTCCTCCTTCGGCCTCCTCCACAATTCTGGTGATTGTTGTTGCTGCTCAAGGAAGACGGGAAAGAAAATGTCCAACCCGTGCCAAATGGCTCGAGCTCGGCTACCACCACCGCCTTGCGCGCACAGAGGAGAAAAGAAGGAGATGAGAGAAGAAAGATAAAAAGTTAGAGTGCACATAAGACCACTTACGTGCTGTGAATACACAGCGGATGTGGTTCTACCGGAGCCAGTTGGCAGGCGTCTGTATTTCTGTTTTCTTTCAGTCGCGACAGAAACAAACATCAACGTTTCGTCGTACGTTGTTTGTGAACTGTCTGTGTTTCTGCTCTTGTGGCTTATTTATTAGTTTTTTCGCTATCACTATCACATGTATTGACGGCATCGGCCGGTTATTACTTGCGCATTTATTCAGCGACGACCAGCGAGCCTTTGTGACCATGGTGCAATAAATAAAAAGCCTTCGTGGTAGGTGTGTAGCCTGTCCGTCTCTTAATCTGAAGGCCTTGGCGCAATTCCCGATCTATCCAAATTTACTCAATAATATTTTCACATCAATTACTTTCTTTCGCTCACAAGAAGCTTTCTGATAAATCTGCCGTTAATTCAAATATTTTCACCTGTTCTTCCTCTGACATCTTCTTCCCCTACGGCCCGTTGGAATTTATCGCCGGCTGCGGATTGGGCTTAGGTGGGACGATGTCACTATCGTTGGTGAGTTACCTGAGGTTTCGGGACCAGATTTTCTGAGAGAACAGCTGGTTTTCTTTCTTTGCGCCTTACAAGGCATTTCCCGTTAAGAGAGGAGACGCGCGTCGCAAGAGTAGGCTGCCACCACAGCGGCGAGTATACGCTGAGTGCATGAACAGATACCCCTGTGGCAAGGAGTCTTTGTCACCCCTTTCGAGGTCTCCTAGGCTCCCAGTTTTAAGGGCCAGGATGAACCACCAACCCATGATCCCGTCCTCTGAAGATCTGCGCCGAGGATTCAACGCTGCTAATGCACCCGTTAAATAAAGCTGCAGTCAGGTTTTTTTTTTTATTTGACATGGTCGTGCACCCTCCCTAATTTCAGGTGGATTGTACTGTTTCAATGTTGGCTACTTGCTTTAGGCACTGCTCTTTTTATAGCTCCAAAGAATTCATGCTATGAATAAAGCATAACACAGTGCACGAAGGTAGACAACCGGTGTCAGTCTTCATGCTTCTTTTCATAGGCGCCGTCACGTGGTAGGTGGCTTTAAAAGAAGTTAGCACGTTTGTCATCCGCTTCTTCGGTGTGCCAAACAACTTAAGTCTTTTAGGGCACTTCGCCTCAGCTGGCCATTGACGCGGCCTACATATCTTTAACAATGACTTTAATGTGCTAAAAAGTATCAGGAAACTGGTAAGCAAAGTGAATCTTCCCTTCCTGTAAAACCTAAACAATAGCAACAATACCGCTCTAAAAAACGCACACTTTTCCCACTCATGGAATATCACGAAAATCTATTCCAGCTAAGGGTAGGTGTTTTGCTGTCTTAGCATCATGTGTGTTTGCTTAGGATTTCGCATGGTCTTCCAGATACAAACTTTCTACATAGCCCGCCTTCAACCGTCCTCAAGCGCAGTATGTCACAGACAAGAATGCTGGCCCAAGTGGCCCTGCAATTAGTATATTATTATGAGAACATTATGAAAGTTGGAATAAAGCTATATGTTATATCAAAAAGGTTAGCTTAACGTTCGATTTAATTACTAGTCTAGTGCTCTCTTTCAAATATGGTTATAATGTTGCAATGAGCAAATAATGTTAGGTTGTAACTAAACCAGTATTTTTTACTCCAATAAGCATTGTTTTGTAGCCTTCTGGACTTATTATAATGGTTGGATTTTAACTCTAAAATATATTAATATTACATTTTAGGCACTGAGTCTCTGAACGCTTCCCACTCTCCTACAAAATGGGTGTTTCTCGACAAGCAGTATTTCGCAAAATGAATATCTTAGATTGTGCCTACCATAGGTTACTTGCACAGCGCCACTATAAATTCGCAGACATGTTTTTATTATGGCCCATTGTCGATCATAGTCCACTGCTAGGAAAAGTTCATGGCTTCTTGGTAGGAGTGCATTGTGGCATGTTGCGCTGCGTGTATCGTGGAGCACAAGCGTCGCACTTTAGTTTGTCTCCAGAAAGTTAAAAATTTTGTACCTTCATAACTGACGAGTCTGCATGCCCGTGTAGGGCTATCTTTTATATTTTAGAAAGTATTGTATTTTTGTCCCATCTGCGTTTCATTCATATTATTCAAATTCTCGGGGTAGTTGTGAAAAGTTTGATTGAAGTTATTTGACAGTACAAAAACGCTAGAACAAATAGCACTAAGAACATCCAAATAACATTTGACTAGAACAGAAATTGAACATTCTTGCAATTGTTTACCGCTACCTGGGCCCCGTTCAGGCGCTGATCACAAAAACTACTATAATCAGTAGCAGAGGTATGCACACTGAAGATTTCTGCGCTCACTTGGGCGTGGCTCAGAGGATACTGTCAGAAGTATGTACGGGGAGGAGGAGGGGGGGGGGAAGAGGGAGGCCTTTGCCGCTTGTTTCATGCTATCCAAAGCCCAATTTCCACAGCGCCTTGTGTCATCGGTAAAATCATAAGCAAATATAAAAGAACTGTAAGCGCACGGATTGCCGTTTCGCGAGTTGGTTTCAAAACATTCCGTGTAGCTCGATACATTTCCGCATGCGGCATGCAAGGACATGTAAAATTAGACATGTACGTATAATGCGGTCCGGATCTATTCTCTTTCAATACATCAAACAGTGGATTCGGTTTCAATAAACAATATGCGGAAATTACATCAACTTGGAATCACTGTTTTAGTTTTCACACGGGCTACAAGCGCATCCATGCTCACAAAAATAACGCTTTTATCAGCAACAAACAGAAAAATGCATCGGTCACATATTTTCAGCGGTGGCGCCCACGATGCTTGATTAAGGGAAACTTCTTCCGACAAAATTCGTTCCAAGACTACGCACAAGAAACTGAAACGAGGCAACGTCTTACCTCGCCGTTTCTGATTGCAGCAGCGAGCGATGTCGCCGACCGCAGCAGAATGTCGTCTTTTGCTGGCGGAACTGGTCGCGGCTTTTGCCAGAAAAACCAGAGGTGGAACAGCAGCCTAGTAGCGTTGCACCATAGGTACACGAAGATTTCCAAAAGCACAGCCTTGCAGCTTTGCAGGAGAGAAGGCATCGTCGAAAGCGCAGCTTTCGCTTCCAGAAGAGCCGCTCTGCTTCTATACTGTCACAGAAGCCTAGAGCGTGGCGCAATGAAGCTGCCACGGCAGCGTACTGCTACACTTCACGAGATCTTTTCTAGACACTATCGCCTTATCCGGATGTGGCAGGGAGATTAAGCATCCCACTCTCTTTCCCTGTGGCGATAACACGAAGACACGCTGCGAAAGCACATCCCCTAAGTCTACCGAAGCGTTCATCCCACAGAATCAGAGCCTCCTACGTTATCCACACCCGGTCATCGACGCCGAGATGTAACGATGCGAGCGTCTCGCTCTAGGCAGTCCAAGAGGGTGGGTGAAAGCTTCATCCTAAATTTAGGTCTTCCGGGATTGGAGCACCCCGTTGCGGCGAGCACCTGAACTAGACATCGCTGCGATGATGCGCTCGCCAAAACGAGGCGCTGGTATCAACGCTACCAAGCAGATACGTTCTGGCCTGGCATACCCTTCATCTATATTTAAGAGCAGTTTTCTCTTTATCGACACTGACTTTTTTAAAGCGGCATGGGGTGGTAAGCGTTTTCCTAACATCGCCATGTTTGTTGGTTTCGAATCTCATCGCGCCACATTGTTCACATATAGTTTCTGAAATCGCTGAAATGTGGAATGCAGTTACGAAGGGAGTGTATCTTAAGTAAGGGGGAGGGGGGGGGGTCGAAGAGTTGTTCCGTTTTGGGCTTTTTAATGTGTATGCAATGGAGGAGTTCTTATGGTATTACAAATTTAGTCCCTGTCAAAAGGGAACACTGCTATTTTTTTTCTTTGTGGTTTGGAGCGATTTCTAGTACTATTAAATATTTTGTGAGGAATCTGGTTTACGTTTTAGGGGCGAGATTGTTCTGGTCCTCAGTACGGGACTCCGTTGGCTGAATGTATTAAAAAAAAGTATTGTTAAAAGCTCGTGTTCAGCCTGGCGCATTAGTGTGACTAGTCTTCAGCCAACTTTCTCGCCACTCAAACATCTGAAAAACTCTGATTAGCAGGCGATGACATATGCGCTCAACTGCTAAGCCGAGGTGACCTAGATTTGATCTCGACTGCGGCGGGTATATGCTTGAATGGAGGTGACACGCAGGGCGCCCGTCTGCTGTCAGATATAAATGTAGGTTGAAGAATCCTTTGTATTCGAAATTATAGGAGCCGTCTTCTACGACGTCTCACATAGCTTATGTTGCTTTTTGACGTTTAGCCACACAAAAGCCTGAAAGAAGGCGATTAAAATTGCTCTCTAATCATTCGTCGAGGCATTCTGTAGTAACTTGGAAAGCTAGAAACAGGCCTGAACGGAAAAGAAACAGTCATAAGGTCTTGAAACCGCATTATTTTAGTTATTTCCAATTTTTTCTTGATGAAAACCTGGTTTCTCCAAAATTTGTGTTTCTTTTTCGGCCTTCGCATCTGAAACTAAACCAGCCACGTTGCGTTGTCTTTAAGGAGTATGAAATAGTAAGTTCATGCCGTTAACTACGTAAACTTGTTTAGTACGAAATCATTCATACGCTCACCTCTACCAGATACTTGTCCGACTATTTCCGTTTGTTTTCAGAGTGATTTTCAGAATGAAAAGTCATCAGAGCAGATTCGAACTGGTCTAGCTCGCAACCGGATAATCGGGTTTAGAAGCTGAGCGGCTTATTCTAAATTATTTTTTTATTGCCTGCAAATCTACAACCTTACACTGGTGCTTTCACTCGGTATAACCATGTTAAGTAGAGTTAAACATACACCATTTCAGTCGGTGGCTTCCAGATGGCGCCACATGTGCAGCTCAAACTGCAGCTTTCCATGCTTTCGCACTATAATGCGTTTAACTACTTTTAAATGTTACAGGGTGTATATTGCGTAATCATTACTAGGGAAAAAAATGAATTTTCAGTGATCACGCATGTATGGACACAGTTTATGTAACATAGTATTTGTCCTGTTTATATATCTGCAACTTCGGCAACAAGTACATACATGTCTGGGAACACTGCACAACAAAATATGGACGTACGATACAGGTTCGCGGTGGCAATTTCACTTAGCGCTGGGCTTCGATTTCTAAGCTGTGATGTAGTATTATCGCTAATTTCTAAAGGGCGAGCGGACGTCTGTGGCCAAGCAAGGCTGCCTGTTTAGACTGGATAACAGCAACTGCTAAAACTTAATCGTATACAGCTGTCTGCATATAGACGTCCGGATCGCAGCCTGGGCCGCACTAGATTGTTCTCAATATAAAATGTCCCTTCGGATAGACTAACGTGTGGGGACTCGGGAGCCAGTGCATGTCCATTACCGGCTTTTCTGAAAGGTGCGAAACTTTGTCTGCTGCATTTATTCACTCCTACAGGTAAGTCGCTTTCAAGTTTGTACCGGAATGTCTCAGCGCATTTATATTCGTCCTTCATTTTCGCAGCATATCCCTACAGCCAGCTGTTTTGGCTCATTTCAGCATCATGAAATGATGGCGTCAGAAGCGACGAACTGACTGAGCTTAATATGAGCACTTATATTCGTAAACACGCTTTGAAACGTAGAGTTTCGAAACCACGATTTGGCTACCTGGTGGTCGAGCCGCTTTCTGACTGAACCACCCGACACTCTGTTCACTAAGTACACTTCATAATGCTCGTTTTATTAAGGCAATGCAATGATCGATACAGAAAATAAAAAAAAAACAAGTGTTTATCGAGGAAAATTGCACGAAATTAGTTTTGGGCTGGTACTGATTTGCGTGGGCTAATCTGCAAACGCAGATCGGTTCAAATTAAGTGCCCGATGACAGAGAGTTGCATATTTTGGGATCCCAATGAGCTTGAGAACAGCAGACGGCATAGGAACGCGGAGTGCGTAGTTTTACCACTTCATTTTGCAGGTTTCAAACAAGCGATGATTTCAATACCAGTAAGTGGCGGAGGAGGAGGAGGTGGGGTGAATTGAGGTTGAGGAAACAAGGCAAGAAAAAATCCTGGAAATACGACCCATAGTTACGCGCAATCTGAATATTCCACTCTAATGAGAGCTTTGAAAACGCCCATGCGCAGCGAGAGACTGTCAGCCAGTCAAATGCGTGAAATGTTATCCGCGTGGCTTAGTTGTCAGGGACAATAAACAATTACCGCAACCTAAAAGCAACGAGAACAGACTACTGTAGGCACTCTACGGCAAACTCAGTGTTCAACAGCAGCGCCCCTATACAAAACGACACGCTCATATGTCATTGATATATTGAGGATTGCCTTGAAAGAAGTCTTCCCAACTTAAATGGTTCAAAGAAATGACTATGGTCACAGCTACTTTTTTAGAGTGCGCTTTTCTATCCGTAATTTTCTCAAGGGTGCGCCGTTTGACTACTTGGGAAAACAGAAAATACACCGCGGGGACATTGAGCGAGAAAGCACGCAGAATGGTTGGTTGGTTCGTGGGGTTTAACGTCCTATAGCGACTCACGCTATGAGAGACGCCGTAGTGGAGAACTCCGGAAATTTCGACCACCTGAGGTTCTTTAACGTGCACTGACATCGCACAGCACACGGGCGCCTTGCTTTTCGCCTGCAAAATGAAACGCAAGGAAACTCTTACAATTTTCCTTTTTCGTTGTCTTACATTCAGTGGTATCCTTACTAGCAGTGAAAATCGGAGGCGCCTTTTTAAAAATCACGAGAGAATGGTGCGCCTATCAGACACTAAGGCGCCAACCCTCTTTCAGATGTTTCTCACGGTGGCCGCAAGGTGGCGAAGTATGATCTGTAGTTGCGAATATTTGCGCATGTAAGCAGCATAGCGAACACCCAACTGAATACCACAATACAAACAAACACGTCATAATACGGGTATATAATTACCAAAAAAGCGCACAAGCAGCAAACATTTCAGTCGGTGCGGGCCCAAATGTCGCTGGTCGCTCCGCTCCTGCAAACTTAGGCCCGTCATTCTTTTCTACGCAAAATGAGAAGATTGCGGTAACGTCTCAAACTGATTCGGCTGCGCAGATATGTTTTAAAACGCACTAAACTTTAAAGGCCAACTGGGGGGTTTTCGACATTCTAGTTTTCTTGCAAAACATTTACTGTATGTTTTCGTCTTCGTCCTGAGGCATTTCACCAAATTTGGGAGGCGCACGATGATTCATTTGTGCACTACTCGATTTCAAAGTATGCTGGTTTCGTGGCCTCAGTTCAGTCGATTTCTTCGAGCCACAGATACAGGATAGGCGTCAAATTATCCGCCTAACGACGGCCTGGAGCCCTTGCACCCGGCCGGTGTGTTCGGCCAGTTGAATTACACCTAGCCGAGTCTCAGAGTGGGAGCTCAACAAAAGAATCTCCCAAAATTCTTCTGTTTTTGTCGGTTCATTTGTATATTTTTATTTCTGGACACGTCCATATTAGATGTATCAGATCCACCTTATCCTGACATAGTTTCCACCTACCTGAGAATTGCTCCAGGTACCGCTGACTTTAAGTAGCTGGGCGAGCTGTGGGTGACAGGTCGGGCACGCTGATATTCAGCTTTTGCCCGTGAGTGCTGTGTGCGCGGACTTGCAAGCTGCGACTAACCTTGCGACTTCGCGCGTGAGTGTGTGTGTGTGTGTGTGTGTGTGTGTGTGTGTGTGTGTGTGTGTGTGTGTGTGTGTGTGTGTGTGTGTGTGTGTGTGTGTGTGTGTGTGTGTGTGTGTGTGTGTGTGTGTGTGTGTGGGTGTGTGTGTGTGTGTGC
>JAJIZL010000146.1:478995-503915 GCA_023969395.1 Amblyomma maculatum
GTGTGTGTGTGTGTGTGTGTGTGTGTGTGTGTGTGTGTGCGCGTGCGTGCGTGCGTGCCTGAGTGGTCACTGTGAACTCCCTGCCGAGGAAGTATACGTTTTGATTGGACCCCGCCGGGGTGGCGCAGTGGTTACGGCGCTCGACTACTGTTCCCAAGGACGCGGGATCAAATCCCGGCCTCGGCGACAGCTTTTCGATGGAGGCGGAAAGCAAGGCGCCCGTGTGCTGTGCGATGTCAGTGCACGTTAAAGAACCCCAGGTGGTCGAAATTTCCTGAGTCCTCCACTACGGCGTCTCTCATAGCCTGAGTTGCTTTGGGACGTTAAACCCCACAAACCAACCAACCAAACGTTTTGATTTGCTTATTTTCTGTATGTGTCGTTCTCTGTGTGTCGCGCTGACCTGGAGACCTTGGCGCTTCGGGAAGAATAACAGTGCTGCCGCGTAGGTAGCGCGGCCTTGTTCCTGTAGTTAATATATTAACGAGTTGATAGCATTCCTGGTTATACTCTTTGAAGGGGCGTGTAGTGCCACCGCCGCTACAGGTTGATGACTTCCAGATGCACGCCTTTGCATGCCACCGTCACCCGCTTATCTCCTTCCTGTGTTGAGGACACAGACTCTTCCCCCCCCCCCCCCCGCCCTTCCCATAGACACACCGTGTATGAGGGAGACCAACCCGACCTCCTACCGCTGTTGCCGGCTTTGCGGGACCCTCTTACGCCGGAGGCCATCGTTGGGGAGAGGCCGAGCTGACCACCCCCACATTGCACCCTTCGATGTGGTTGAACAAACGAGCACCCATAATGGCGCTTAGGCTCTTTTTTCACGCTGACTGTGACCTTGTGCAGAACTAAACGAAGTCTCCTTAGCTTGTCTGCTGATGCGAGAAACAGCGCTCGAGGAGAGGCACTTAGGATTTGGCTCGGGCTAGCTCTCCGAACAAGGAACATACATTGGTCCACAGGAAGAGAAAGGCGCAGTATCTCTCACACTTACTCTGTGGACACCTGACCCGCGCCGTAAAGGAAGGGAGTAAGGTGGGATTGAAAGTGGAAAAAGAGAAAGGGGAGCCGCAGTGGAGGGCTACGGAGTATTTTCGACCGCCTGGGAATATTTACCACGCGCCGACATGATGGGGCTGGGTCAGGTTTGTCACCGCCGCTTGCGGCGGGGGCTAGCCTGCCACCCAATTTTTATCTGTTGTAGGCCGTCATTGCACCCGCCACCGCTTCGGGGGTGGACGACGGCTGTTGTTGCGGCGCGCGTCTTTCTCTCCCTCTTCCTTTCTTCTCTATTTTCTTTTCTTTTGTTCTCAGTTTTCTCTTCTGTCTGAAGAGGCGTCCATGTGCTGTGCGATGTCAGCACACGTTAAATATCCCCAGGTGGTCGAAATTACTCCGTAGCCCTCCACTACGGCTCCTCTTTCTCTCTTTCCACTTTCACTCCCACCTTCCTCCCTTCCCTTACGGCGCGGTTCAGGTGTCCATAGAAAAGCGAGTGAGACAGTTACCGCGCCTTTCCCTTCCTATAAATAAATCTGTCTGCGCGAGGCAGTGGAGGTGGCTTAGCTACTGAGCCAGTAGCAGGTCCGTGTATTTTCTTTTCCTTCTTCCTACAGCCACAACAACAACAACAGCGCTGACATCGCACAACACACGGACGCCTCTTCGTTTCGCCTCCATCGAAACGCAGCCGCCCTGGTCGGGTTCGAACCCGGGAATTCCGGTACAGTAGTCGGGCGTTTTACCACTGCACTACCCCGGCGGGGCCCCGAACGGGGAAGCGAGGAGGCCAGCTTTTTTTTTTTTCATGCTCCTAGACCAAGACGGTCTACAACATAGCGGCTATATGGTCGTTGCCTTACCATGTTGTTGCATGCGTGGCGCGTGGCAACGATTCTGTAGGAAGGATTTAACCAGCAGCGTGAGCGTGGATGGGCAGCGGTGCGCAGGAGGCAAGTAGGAAGGGAGCCTCCCGAAGGTAGTGGGTTCAGTTTCCCCATAATGGAGACGCAGTGTTGCCGTATTCCTTGATTGATGGAAGTTATATGGCTAGCGGGGCCCTGGGTTAGAGGCTGAGGCAAACCCAAGGGGCTGTGCCCATCTAGCATACTAGTTCTTCACTGGACTGTTGATGTGTGGGGCCGGCCTTTGTAAATTACCGCCTCTATTTCTTAGTCGACTGAGTGCGTAAAATGTGATGCGAACGAGGAGACTGCAGCCCAGTCTGAGCTGGGGCTCCATGCGTAGCCATGCGACGCAGTGTTACTTAGGTTCTAACCAGTTAGGTCGATGAATAAACTAGCGCAAAGTTGTTCTTTTTGTAAACCCATTTCTGCTTCCAGTTTTACTATCTGCATACATGTCATACTGTAAATACTCTCCTGTCGCCACCTTCAAGTAACTCTGCTGGTCTTATTCCACGCCAAACAACAGGACAGTAAGGAATTAGGAACCTTCAGAAAAGGAAACCAAACGGAATAAATTCTACTGGTTTGTCCAGCGACGCAATTTTAAAAACGTTCATTGCGGAAAGCCAGCTTTGCGGGCTAAAAAGGCCTATTTTTGAGGTAAAATATTGCGAACTGTATTGCTCGTAAAGAAAATTCACATACTGGACTCAGCTTTTCTGTTGATGGCCTTCGTTATGTTCGCAATGTTTACCTCTAAAAATAAAAAGTTCATCCGGTATGTTTAATAAATTGCTTAATCATTGAGCTTTACTATGTAGTACACAATATCCTCTTTTGCTTCACACCCACCTGCACAGACCGCACTGATGTATCTCCCACAGAGTTTAAAATAATGACCTGTAAACAGCTAAGAATAGTCCCCTGTATTAGAAAGGATGCAGAACTTCCCTGGGCGCAGTTTCTAGAAATCATAGCACACAAGCCCCTATACGCAGAAAAAGAAATCATGTGGTTTGGCTTGATATGTAAGGCTTAACGTCCCAACGTGCTTAGGCTATCAAGGAGTCCACAGTGGAGTGCTCTAGACATTTCTAGGACCTGAGGCCCTATTCTTAAGACGTATGGCCGCTGTACGGAGCCATATTGTTTTTCTGATTGGTTCTCGGAATAGTCAAGTGTTTCAAATTTGTGGCGCAAAATTTTGAGCTCTTGAAATGGCATTTTGCGGGGACGTCAAAATGACGTGACCTTGCAAACGGATTTTTACCAAAGTTATGCATGCTGCCTGAATAATAAATATAAGTAACTGTAGGGGGAAAAAGATGGTATATACAGTGCGGAGGAAAACACTTGTGCTTGTATTATAAATGGAGTGAAATATACTCCTTGCTCTCAAATGACACTTCCTGAAATTTGTTTGGCTGACAATGGGTAGCGGGTAATACATCACGCATAAACATTATACGATGATGTCACAATGACGTTTCAAGACGTGAAGGATGCGCCGCCATTGCCGTAATTAGCAGAAGTTGGGCGCCACGTTTGGGTCCTCATTGAGGCACGCGTATAGAAACATGGCGAATTGTACCTGAAGTTAGGGGGCTGTTATATCACTGCAGTTTGGTAGACACTTTGGTGAGTAATGAAGTAGACATCTTATTGTAATTGCAGAAAGCACTGAAACGACGTCATAAGGGTACTTTTCAGCTGCGCAACCTTTTGGAAGTAATCAAGAGGAAAATTTAAAGATACACTAGGGTAATAGCTGCCCTCCCGTTGCCAACGCTTTGCCCTTATGGGGGAACCATATGATGCGGTTGCTGTGCAAGGGACTTCGCGCGACAGGCAGCGAGGGGTCAATAAGGACTGCCTTAAACGTCGGTCCTAAACACTGCCTTTTTTGTCTAGCATTATGCCCTCACTTGGTTGGTTTGTTTGTGGGGTTTAACGTCCCAAAGTGACTCAGGCTATGCGAGACGCCGTAGTGGAGGACTCCGGAAATTTCGACCACCTGGGGTTCTTTAACGTGCACTGACAACGCACAGCACACGGGCGTTTGCTTTTCGCCTCTATCGAAATGCGGCCGCCGAGGCCGGGATTCGATCCCGCTTATGCACTCACTTCAATGTTAATGAATTGAGGAGGGGGGGGGGGGGGGGGGGGGGGGGGGGTGGCAAGCAAACAAATATACTGACAGCTTCTATTTTAATAAAGGAATACATATCCCATGTCATGGATACAGGTTTGCTTGCCACATGTGATGTGTTCTATATAATAAATTTGTTTTGGTATACATTGAGGCTCATCATTTCCTTATTTTTTAGACATAAGTACTCCATACCACGTTACAACGATACTCCCTAATCATATGATGTGGTTAACTGACATTTTATGTACATTCGTTTTAGTGTAGCCAGAAAATAATCTCCTTTTATTGATTTGCATTTCACCGTTTCGACAAGTAAGGGATACGCGTGTGCGGCGCCGCCCTAGCTTCATTCCACGATTTTCTGAGTCATCTTTCGCTTTGTTTTCTTATTCTCCGTTTATCACTCTCTGCACGCGTTCGGTAGTTACGGGGCATCGCCTAGTTAACCTCCCTGCTATCCCGCTCTTTTGTTTCTTCGTCTCTCTTTCTCAGACATCTCTCACATATCGCAGGAGCCTTTCGCACGCCAGCGCATGGAAATTCAACCGACTAAGTGTATTCCACTTTGTCGGTTACGTGTATTGAAGACTCTCTCTCTGCGCTGCTTTCCACGCTCTATACAACTCAAGCCGGCACAAGATGTCGAAAACTTAAGCAGACCTACTGGCCTGACGGTAGCTGGTCATAACGCGGCTGTGTCAGAAAGGTGAGCAGCACAGCCAGTACCTAACAGTAACTGATACTATGAGACTGCGAGCGTTTTGTTCGGACATAGAGCTACTTCGGATATCTGTCGATTCTTTCTATTTACGAGGTCCTTAAACGTTTACGTGCCTGTAGTTAAAAGCCGCTCAGAGAACGTGAGAGGTCATCGGCGCTTATGAGGAGCAATCCCAGGTTCCGCTCCAATTCTGAGCCAACCCACTTCCAATATTTCTTTGCTGTCTTTGCTCTTCAGCTGTAACGCTGCTCACGTTACAAACTCGCTCAGCCTCTACGTGCTTTGGTGCTGCCAAATGTTCGACCCCAACTATGTCATGACACACTGAGACCGCAACGCCGCAACGCACTTCACTTGCTCTCACTGCAACTCGAGGGAGCCGAATCGCGGAATGTACTGCAGCGGCTCTGTTCCTGCAGGAACATCGTCGTTTTTCATACTTGGCGCCAATATATAGTAACAGACGACAGCGCGCTTTTTTCTATTACTTTTTTTCTTTTTCTTTAGAGTTCGTAACCAGCTTCTGTGCTTGCGCATTCTGGCACAATCCTACTGAACAAGTCACATGAACATCACAACTGGAACAAAATGGCTAATTGTCCAGAATAGGGCCTCCGGTCAAAGCACTCGACTGCTAAACCAAAGCACGAGGGTTCACTTCCGGCTGCCTAAATGAACATTCCTTGGGAACCCTCCTTGGAAGTGAACCTTACTTGGGAAGGGCAGTACCTCCTTGTGTTCTTCACTCGCCTTCAACCGTGAGCTATAGTGGTGAATTAAAAGTGGGAACCTCTTGAAAGAAACGAATATAATAAAGATCAAAATTTATTTATGAACCGATTTGCTATCCCGGGACAAAAATACATTTCTGCACCGCAATATATATGCGAGTTTGCTTATAATATTCGTGAAATGCGTAAATTGGGAGCCGAGACAAACTTCTGAAATCGCCAATTCTTGCCTTCACATTTCGAGAACTGATTGCTTTGTATTTATTTTTATTATCCCTGATGATGAAATGTTTTAATCGTTATTTTAAGTTGTGTTATTTGTACCTGCATCATGTGTTTGCTATATTGAAAGAAACGCTAATCAAATGAAAGGAGGGGATTAAAATTGAACCACTTTTCGGGACCCATTTGGTTCCCTTGTTATAATTCAAACACGAAGAACGGTCCGGCCACATATACGCGTGATCAATGCCACAATGAGCATATGTGCAGATTACTTGTGCAATTAAATTGGAGCGTGATCGATGCGGCACGCAAGGAGGGCAGGAGAAAATTCGATGATATTGTCCATTTTGTGGCAATGGCAGCAAGTGAGTCCGAGTCAATAACGTGATCAGTGTTTATGTAGTGGTCTGCCGAGACGTCGTACTCGGTGTGACCGTCGGCAGTATATCATATGTGAGCGAATGTATGCTCGTTCTGAATACTTCTCCTACTCCTTTACATGCAGTTTTATAGACCACTCTACGGTGACTCGAGCGCAACAGGGTATCTTTAAAGCGCTCAAGTTTTCGCCCGATCTAGCAATAGTATGTACGCGGCATACTTGAAAACTGTAGGTACTAAATGTTCTTACCATCGTTTCAATTACTCAATCGGCTTACGGAATGGCGGTCCTCTTGGACATTCCTCGGTGAAGTGTGAGGGCTGAAAGGGTAAAAATGCTGAATGGTGCAGATTTCGCTAGCCATTTCTTACGGGTTGTTTTGTTTTCTTCTATCGTTGTATGCGGAGAAAAACAGGCGGAAGTGCAGGTTCTGCCAAAAAAAGTGCCAACGAGGCGTTTCAGTCTCCATAAGCACAACCGTAACCGTGCATCATATGTAATGCCCTCGTCAAACTTACAGCAAATAAGCGCGGCCTAATCGCACTGTCATGATTTCCTTTCCCGCTCGAATTATGACGAACTAGGAACGGACACGAGACTTGCATTAAATAAATAACGGGCTGTTTTCGTGGGAACCAACAAGCATGAACGATTTCCTTTACTAATTTATAAACTATGTCAATTTTAAAGGTCATGTTGCCCTAGATCATTCAATAAATGGAATCATTTTATGACAAAGTTACCCTACAGCCCTCAACTACGAAAAAGAGCTGATGCGAGTAGGTCAGCGGGCCAGCGCCATGTGACAGGTTGCCAAATACTAACCACTTGCCATTGTGAAAAAAAAAAAAAAAAAACTTTATTGTATGAATGACTTCACCATTTTCAACGTTTTCCTCTCACTCAACTATTTGCAAGCCTTTATTAGAGCCCGCTGATGTTGTTACTCGTTGCTTATGTTGCGAACCCCGGGCTGTATCCATCCGCCGAAGTGTCGCTCTATCTCTTTGGCAACGGCGAGACAGAGCCGGTCGTTTCCCCTCTTCGCCACTACTTGAACGGCCAGAGGCAGCCCGTTTGCTGCCTTCATAACCGGACACGCTGTGGCGGGCATCTTGAGGATACTAAACAGGTTCGCCATGCCTGGCGAGTCGAAGAAAAGCAAGTCTTGGTGATGATACGGAGCAGTGCTTGGTTCCGCCGGCAGGATGAGGACACCGTTTTCACCGAGCACCTTTTCGAGGCGCTCGCGCACGGCATCGACTGAGGCAAGGAACTCTTCAGCATCCTGCCTGCGTGTGAACCTTAATGCCGCTGCAAGTTTGTTGGAAATCAACATGGCTAGCGTGTGCCGGCCAGCTCCCACGAGAGATCGTAGAATACCGATGAAAACGTTCCCATCGTTTAGCTCCATAAGTTGCGGCTCCCTAGCGGCGGAAAATTTGAACCACGTAATCAGTGCATACTGCAGTTCAGGCACGCGCAGTGGGTGAATTTCTGAGCTTACTACTTCTTGGAGATGGCGTTTAACCTGTAAAAGGACAAAAAAAAAACTATTTGTAGGCACGTTAGGTGCTATGCCTCAAGAGAACATAATCGCTGCCATGCAGTCACGACCGGCAATTAATAAGTATTCTACGCATTTCGAACTGTTTATGATTTCTTACATGTGCTGCAAAGCACTGATGCAAAACAAGTTATTTGTCTACCTAAACGTTGCCAATAATAATTATGAAATAAGCCTTAGCTTTCTCGTAGGATATCTGTTTTTCGTGTGAAATGAAACCACATAAGCGGAAGGTATGCAATTTATGCGGACAGTATGCACGAGTCAGAATATACACGGACTCCATATTATGCCTTGTAGCTAATGAAAAAATCTTGCAATTATAATCCCGAAACCATTCAAATTCCATTTGATATGCGCAGATTCCGCATTTGAACGGTTCTATGTGCGCGTGTCAAAAGAGCGGGATGGCAGTGGTTCAGACCTACAATATACAGTATGGAAACCTTCCTTATTATTACCCAGCGTGTCGTAAATCATACTGAAAACCAGACATCCCGAATATTTTAATAATTAACTTTCAGCAGCACTCAGCACTGCTTTCGCGCACCTTAAATCGCACAACTGAAAAAATCAATTATACCACTTTACTAACCGCCGACAGCTTGCATGTTTGAATTCCATAAGGTAATCTCACTCCTCGACTACATGATATAATTGTGTCAAACATTTCCTCATAAACTTTCCTCTGCTTGTGGCCGGATTTTGATGGGTACTTTTATTGGTAGCCTTAAAAACTCGCGGCGCGTCTCCCTTTTCGATGCCATTCTTATTAGCTTTCCAGCAGCCTGATAATACATAACGCCCTCTCCAGCGTGGTGGGTGTAATTTTGGTGTTCCCAAGAGCGGCACTATTTTAAAGTTGGTCAACAAAATGCGGGAACATTTTTGGCCCTTATGGATTTTTTGTGAAAAATCCCCGAAAGTCTAATTTCTTGCTTTCTTAATTTCCTGGAACGCAGCGTTCTCCTTCCTTTATAAAAGTGAAAGGCCTTTCGCTTTGCGCATTTGGATTCGCGGTCTAACCCATTCATTCCCATGATTCCTCTCGCAGGAATTCATTTATGTCGTGCCATCTTTCTTACATCTGGATAAAATAGGATCCATAAAATTTTAGAGCTTTTCAATGGGTCTTCGTCATCGCCGACGTTGTCGATCTGATTATCGGCTCGGATTTCATATCCGACTTCAACTTGGACGATAGCGTGTGGCTTCGCCGCTTGACAGATAGTTTTGCTCGCCTCTCCATCTCTGGAGTCTTGCCTGACTTTGCTCCCTCATCGGCATCCGCACGCCGATATCTTCCTCTTGTTCCAGAACATCCTGGTGTAATTTTCCGATTTAATCACCCCGTGCAGCCACACCCAGCCGCCTAAGCATAAAGTGACACATCACATCGTTACCCTGTAGCCCTCTTGCAACCCCTCGACCACGCCGCCTGTTTGGAGACCGTATCGCTATCGCCAAGTAGGAAATTGACCCCATGCTGCAGCTCTGCATTATACGCCTGTCGTCCAGGGCGTGGGCTTCACTGCTGCATTTAGTGCCCCATTGAGATCCTGGTGACTGGCGTCCCTGCGGGGACTATCGAGTGTTGCAGCCAAGACTGTCCACGACAGCTATCCGCTGCCGCACATAAAAGACTTTCCATCGCGCCTGGATGGCTGTACAATATTCAGCAACGTGGATGAGGTTAAGGCGTACCCCAGATTGCTATCGAATCAGCCGGCATTCCTTCCAATCCAACAGACCGGGTCGAATTGGCCGAGATATCAAAGCTAATCAATAAGCGCAAGGTGGCCGATATAAGGAAGTATAACATGGAGAAAATTGAGCATGCTGTAAAGAACGGGGGAAGCCTTAAAGCGATAAAGAAGAAATTGGGCATAGGCAAAAACCAGATCTATGCGATAAGGGATAAGGCGGGCAACGTCATCACGAATATGGACAAGATAGTCAAAGTAGCCGAGGAGTTCTATACAGATCTCTACAGTAGCCAAAGTAGTCAGGACCGTAATGAGATTGGCGGTAGGGAAAAACAGTCAGACGTTCCACCAGTGACGAAGGACGAGGTCAAGAAAGCCCTAGAAACTATGAAAAGGGGGAAATTAGCTGGAGGGGATCAGATAACTACAGATTTGCTGAAGGACAGTGGGGGGGGGGGGGGGATATCATGGTAGAAAAACTGGCCATCCTGTCCATCAGTCCATCCTGTCCATTACGGCCAGTCTTACGTATAAGGTATTTACTAAGGCAATCGCTAATAGAATCAGGACAACCTTAGATTGCAATCAAGCAAAGGATCAAGCAGGGTTTCGGAAACGGTAATCTACTATCGATCATATCCATACCATCAATCAGGTGATAGAAAAATGCTCGGAATATAACCAGCCCTTATACATAGCATTCATTGATTACGAAAAAGCATTTGACACAGTTGAAACCTCGGCGGTGATGCAGGCATAGCGAAATCAGGGGGTAGACGAGCCGTACGTGAAAGTGCTGGAAGATATATATAGTGGCTGCACAGAAACCATAGTTCTGCATAAAGAAAGTAACAAAATTCTCATAAAGAAAGGTGTTAGGCAAGGAGACACTATCTCCCCAGTACTATTCACAGCTTGCTTAGAGGAAGTATTCAGAGACTTGCAATGGGAGCAGTTAGGGATAAGGGTAGATAGAGAATACCTCAGTAATCTACGATTTGCTGATGACATTGCCTTGCTAAGCAACTCGGGGGATGAACTGCAAATAATGATGGATGACCTAGACAGGAAAAGTAGAAAGGCAAGCTTGAAAATCAATATGCAGAAGACTAAGGTAATGTTCAACAGCCTCGGGAAGGAACAGCAATTTACATTAGGTAGCGAAGTACTGGAAGTAGTAGGCGAATATGTCTACTTAGGACAGGTAGTAACCGCAGATCCGGACCATGAAAAAGAAATAACAAGAAGAATAAGATTTGGATGGAGCGCATTTGGCAAACACTCGCAGATTATGACTAGCAGCTTACCGGTATCGCTCAAGAGGAAAGTATACAACAGTTGCATCCTACCTGTACTCACCTATGGGGTTGAAACATGGAGGCTAACCAAGAGAGTTCTACTTAAGTTGACGACAACCCAGAGGGCTATGGAACAAAATTTGGTAGGGGTAACATTAAGAGATAGGAAGCGTGCAGAGTGGGTCAGAGAAATAACTCAAGTTACCGACATTCTAGTGGAAATTAAGAAGAAATGGACATGGGCAGGTCATGTAGTGTGAAAAGAGGATAACAGATGGTCGCTTAGGGTAACAAACTGGATCCAGGGGAAGGAAAGCGTAGCAGGGGGCGGCAGAAAGTTAGGTGGGCGGATGAGATTAAGAAGTTCGCAGGGGTCAAGTGGATGCAGATAGCACAGAACCGGGTTAAGCGGAGAAATATGGGAGAGGCCGTCGCCCTGCAGTGGGTATAGTCATGCTGCTGATGATGATGATGACCCTTTGGTTTGTACAAGTACGTGCAAGATGCCTTTTGGGCTCCGCAACTCGGCTCAAACCTTCCAGCGCTTCATTGCTGAGGTCATGCGGGGCCTCGCTATTGTGTTCGCGTGCATTTATGACGTCCAAGGAGCTAGTAATTCGCCTGAAGATCACGAGCACCTTTTGCGTGACCTTTTCGAATGCCTACAGCAGTACGGCTTGGTTGTGACGGCCACCAAGTACGTTTTCGGCGCATCTGAGCTTGAGTTTCTGGCCATAACATCTCATCACATGGTATCCACCCTCTCGCGTTGTACGTCAAGATCATCCAGGATTATCCCGAGCCTACTATCCTGCGCCACTTACGCCAATTCTTGGGTCTGGTGAATTTTTCCCGCAGCTTTGTACCGCACTGAGCAGAGCTTCTCCGCCCGCTCACAGACCTCCTTCGGTAAACCGCTGGTTCGTCCCTGCCAATTCTTGGTCATCACAAGCCCAGGCCGCCTTTGCTTTTACCAGGCAAGCTGTTGCCAACGCCGTTCTTCTGATCCGTTCACGCTTCACTGCCCCTACTAGGTTGATGGTGGATGCCTCTAGCGTGCCCGTCTGAGCTTACAGCTGTGCATCAACTACGAGTGGCGCTCCTGCTGAAATTCGCGACAGTGTCGTGTCTTCCCCGGAGCGGTTCGTCATTTACGCTGCGGTACAGCACTTCCGACATTTTGTGGACGGATACACGTTCTACGTGCTGACTGATAACAAGCCACTGGCGTATGTTTTGTTGTGACACGTATGAAGTACGTGTGACGAGATGTTCACCATTTCGCATATATTTAGAAATTCGCTATCGACATCAGCCACGTGAAAGGTGCCGACAACAGCGCCGCTGAAGCCTTTTCTCGTATAAATGCAGTGTACTCTCCATCTTCAACCGTCAATTAGGCCGCATTATCGTCCTCACAGCAGGACCATAGCGAGCTCAAGTCTTTCCGGGAGAACCCCCGTTCTTTCTGACTGTACCTTGTGCACCATCCGTGCTCGCCTGAACCATTATGGTGCGATCTCACAGCCGAGCTTCTCGCCTCTTTTGTTCTTCATTCCATTTTCCCCATGCTACGTGGCATATGTCACCAAGGCATTCGGGCTAAACAGCGCCTTCTCACCCAGCGCTATGTCTGACCCGGAATTGACTATGATGTCCGAGCGTGGACGTGCATGTGTCTCCCCTGCCAGGCGATAAAGGTTTTCCGTCATAACAAGGCGCCGCATCAGTACTTCCTTCCACCTGGCCATCTGTTCGACCACGTTTATTTCCACATCGCGGGTCCTCTGTCCATGTCCCTAGGTTAGCGTTACCTGCTCACGATAGTCGACAGTTTCACACGCTGGCCGGAAGCTGTACCCGTCAGTTATATCACCGCTTAGACTGTTTCGGGTGCCTTCGTCTGTGCGTGGGTATCCCGCTTCGGTTGTCCTGGCACCGTCACAACAGATCATGGGCACCAATTTGACTTCACCTGTTTGCTTCCCTCAACTTCATCCTCGGCGCTAGGCATTGCTGCACCACTGTGTACCACATGCATCTGCCAACCGCATGGTGGAACTCCTTCATCATCAACTGAATTGCCGCCCTATCTACCAGGCTCAATTGCATCAACTCGGTTGACGCCTTGCCGCTTTTGCTCCTGGGTATAATGGCCGTCATTTGGGAGAATTTACAATGACCTGCAGGATACCTTCCCTGCGTCTCCCCGGAGACTTATTCACATCATCGCAGCTACCACACCAGCCGCAAGAGTACTTGCAGCGTCTGTACATTGTGTTACATACCCGAGGCCTGTTCCGTCTGGCCCCTCCTGTCGCAATGCCATTTTTGTACATCCCAATCTTGCCCTTTCCACACATGATTTGTTCGCTGCGACGCTGTCCGGCCACCCTTAACCCTAGACTCCGACGGACCATTCCGCGTCATTCGCCGTACCCCGAAAAGTGGCACCCTGCTACGGAGTTGTCATCAAGAGATGGTCAATTTGTATCATCTTGCACCGGCGTGCCCGGAGACCATGGGGAGTGCCTCGTAATGCCGCCTGACTCCAGCAACCCACCCTCCGCTGTTTCCAACTCCCCTGTTGCCTCTCCTGTGCCGCCGGCCTTTAGTTAGCTTTCGACTTTCAGTCTAGACGGGGGGCCCTAAGCGCCTTCTGGCTGCGCCGAGAGCGCGGCCAACGCACGGTTGCTGGAAGAAGAAATTAAAGATAGCGGCTGGCGGTGGTACGTGAAGCCACTGCTGGCTGTTCTGTTCGGACCTAGATCCGTGTAAGCTGTATCGTCATTCCCTCCTGATGACTTCGGCCTACAATTTTATGCAAGGAGGCGGCAGCACGTGCTGAGGTCTCTGAGAGTGTCTCCTTTGAAATTCACTAAATGTACTCGCCTTTCTAACTGCCTGACGAGCCTCTCTGGTGACACGGCTGAAATAAAGACTTCCTTCGGTTTCCGTGAAGAACACCTTCAGTCCTTTAATGTCCACCTGAAACGACAAGAGCTAGGTACAATAAAAATGGCAAGCTTGGCAAATTCGTTCCACATTGATAAGGACGGTGAACAGCGCGAAAAAACTGGAACACGTTTTCACGCTGTTCATTTTTCATGCTGTTCATCGTCCTTAATAACGGTCGATAGAAGACGCGCACAAACTTTAGAGCTTAAGCTGCTATCTATTTTACGACACATCACAGTCTAGGTACCAAGAAAATATAAAGCAGCAATATTTCAACACCAACTCGGAGTTTATGCGGTGCCTTATATGTAACCATTTTCGATTTTTTTAAATGAAATTATTCCCCAAGGTTTAGGACCTGCTGTTCATGCTTTAGCTACCAATCACCTACTACCGAAGCTTGTCGTGTTACTGGTAGCCAAGCCGAACCGAATCAACGCGAGACAATGAACAAACAATATAACGTTTTTAGTTAATCGGTCGACGGGACGGAAACAAAGTCGCGCTAAACGAAAACAAAACTCTCTGGCAGATTTAAGACCCTACAGTTGTAATGGGAATGAATATGTTCCGTAAAGGAACGCGCAGAAAAGGAACTATGTTTTCCGATCACCCCAAAATATATATTGCTTTGGACACAGACCTCTTCGCTCAGCTTGATCTCCTCGGCTGTGCTTCCTGCCAGAACCTTCAAGAGCAGAGGCAGGTCCTCTGAGAACCTGACCATGGGACCAACACAGTTGTATATTCTCATGTTGTCTCCAACATCTGGGAGCAGCCCGGTGTTTGGCACCACACCTGCGAGGACACGGATACGAAAATATTGTGATGATACGATCAAAGCCATGTATTATCATATCTGGGTTGCCAGCCAGCCGGCAAGTAAATATTTAATTTGTACCTTCAGTTACCTTTCCGTTATTTTCTAAACACAAGAACTTTATTGGTTAATTCCACTATGACTATGATTGAGCAGCTCCGCCAATGTGAGACGTCTTTCCTGAACGCTGCAACCTATTCTTATATTGTCTACAACGCACTTTAACGAAAGACTAAAAAATGACCCGCGTACCAAATCCGCGTAGCAGTAAATAATTTCTGATGTGCCGACATTAAAAGTGATTCACAAAATGAGTTCAATTCAATTCTTTTTTCCTCGTAGTTCTTAACACTCAGTGCCAGGACAGGCTGGGAATCCAAGCGGATTTCATACGCTGAAAAATTAACATGGAGCACAGACAGTGCATCGATGAAATACGACACTGCGCTTACCAGCTGTTGGCTTGTGGCTGAAGATTCCGCAATAAGCTGCTGGTATTCGCACGCTTCAGGCCTATGTCAGTGCCTAGTCCTACCAGAGAGCCAGCTGACGCCAGAAGGCTGCCTTCGCCACCTGGAATAATAAGCATTAGATGTTTAAAGGCATCCCTTTTATCCGTTGTCTCAACAGGTTGGTAGTCAAACTTCACGAGAAATCTTGATCGCCAGCTGAGATTTTGCAACACCTTCGCAGACTGCTATCATTGCCAGTGGCAGCCACCTTTCCGCTCGTTTGGCAATAGAAATTTGATACCTGTACCGATCTAAAAAAGGCAACTATAGCTTCATGACACCAGAGTTGTAGTGCCAACATGTAACATACACAGATCAGGCACGCGCTTCTATCAGTTCATGTCATGAATTTTATGCAACAGAACAGTGAGCCCGTCAAGACGTTTTTAGGCGTTGTGTAGCTACAACAAACACGAAGGCGTGGATTTCTGGGGAAAAGATTGAGACGGCTCAGGTTGTCGCAAGATTGAAGAACTAACTGCATTAGAAGCTGCGTAAAACCTCGAAAAGAACTGCTAGCAGCAAATGTTGCCATGTATCGCTCGGGAATTGAGCTGCCAGCCAACACATGCAAGATTTCGCTGCGGAAAGGTTACACAGAAGGGAACACAACCTATAGGAGGGTATAAGTATATGCATGGGAGCGGTCATACTATGGGGAAACAACCATGCCGAGCGGCTATGTTATCGCATGGTCACATGTAGTCAATGATTAAGTATTTCCCTGTGGATTACCTTTTCTCGGCCTGATTTATTTTTTTTTACATCAGTAACTTTGAAGGCATCAGCTACAAACGTTTTCAGCACCCGACGATATGCTCTGGAATTTGCTGCAGCAACGGCGTGCCGGTAGCCTGCACATGATTATGTGGTCTCTCCTGCATGTTTCGTTATTTGAATTTATTCCTAATATTTGCAACACAGAGGCAGATCTCCTTGTGTGCTTTCCTTGAAAACTCTAAATTGTATGCCATAAACGCGGAGCGCTTATTAGTCAGCATTCCTATGATAATATTTGTTGTCTGAATATTGTACACAAGTACCGCAGATGTGGATTCTCAGAGAAATACTCTGTAGAGCTACCTAGCCGTACAGGCAACACCGGGGTTTGTGTATAGAGCTTAATTAGTTCCGTCAGACTTACCGCTGCTACCTCCAGGTCCACGCCGAGTGTCGTGGGGGTTGCGAGTTGTACCGTACAGCAAATTATGAGCGTCAGTCCACAAGCACAGCTCCGGCACGTTGGTCAGCACCAGAGGGATGGCTCCGGCTGCGTGCATCCGGGCCACTGTAGGGGCGTCCTCCACGGCACGACGCCCGCGATACATTAACGAACCGGCATCTTGACGCATGCCTGCATGGAGGCAGAGATTGCGCAATTCCTCTTAGTGCTCACTAGAACAATCTACCAAAAGGATGGTTGCAAGTGTTCTGGTAGTTTGTTCTTGTGGATGGTGGGCTCACAAGCTTAGGTTTTCATCCGTATGTTATGACCCCAGAACAGACCGGTCCGGTACATTTGCGCGCATACGGCAGACCGGTCCGATTCATTCTAAACCTTTTCTCTGAAAGGCCCAGGAATTCACATCAGTGCATCAACCGCGCCGCTCCGCAGGAACCAGATAAAAGAAGAAAATACACGTAAAAATCTATATAAGTTTCGTGTCGTGCATAGCCTGCAGTCAATCGTGCTGAGAAACTCGCTTCCCGCAAGCTCTCCATGAGCTTCGTGGACTCATCGTCATCACAAAATTTGGCAGGAAAAGAATCGATGTGAAACGTCCGTTTTCATGATTGGCTGATAAAAGTAGCCGTTAAAGGTATGATAATGGTCATCATCATCATCACTCTAGAAGATTCAAAACGTCCACTGCATTCTTATGCAGAATTTCATCAGTGATGTTTCAAAAGGAGCATCTTCACCGAAAATTTTGAAGTTACTAAACTTTTCTGAATAACTCACGTAGTGATAGTTGCTACTGGCAATGGAGCTCTTCTCAGCACCCCGCAGCGGTGGCGCAGGGCTTAGAGCGCTCGACTGCTGTGCCCAAGGATGCGGGATCGAATGCTGACAACAGCGGCTGCCTTTCAGTGGAGTCGAAAAGCAATGCGCCCGTTTTCTCTGCGATCTCAGTGCACGTTAAAAAAAAAACCGGGTGGTCGAATCTTCTAGAGCGCTCCACAACGCCGTCTGTTATAGCCTGAGTAGCAATAGGACATTAAAGCGCAAAAACCAAATTAAACCACCTCTTTTTAGAGCTTTTCTTTCAGCTTTCTGGTAGAGTATCATAGCTGACATTCACCTCTTTTGAAAGATTCTCCATATTTACACAGCTTTTCTCTCGCTCTAACTACTAAGTGCTCCAGTAAATATAGGTGCGTGCTTGTGGTGGTGGTGGTAGTGGTTATTTTACTTATATACAAAAGAAAGGAAAAGATGTTTGCCAGCCCCGGTATCTGCTATCTGATACCTGAAGCACCTGAACTGGGGCTGGAGTTTTAACTTCGGTGCTTCGTGGTTTTCCATAAAAGCTACTATAAAGAATTTTTAATCTGGTTTGGTTTGGTTAATGGGGTATAACGACCCAAAGCAGCTCAGGCTATTAAAGACGCCATATGGCGGGATCAGAAAATTTCAACCACTTTGGTCACGGCCGCCTTGCTTTTCGCCTCCATCTAAAACAGACCGTCGTTGCCGCAGTTCGATGCTGCATCCTTGGGTACAGCAATCGAGCGCTCTAACCACTGTGTCACCGGGGTGGGTCATTTTGTAACCTCGACATTCATATAGAGCCCAACTACAATAATTATGGTTTGGTTTCGGATGCAATCTTTTAGAAACAATTCATTTCTGTTCTCTGCTCGCAGAGTGCTGTTGATGAGATTCTGTTAGCTATTATGTTAATATACTAGGTGTGCCGATTAAGTGCTCAAAGCTTTAAAAAAAATACGTATTGTTTAAGCTCAGTGAAAATAGAGCAGGGCTGTTGAAGGCCACAAAGGGTAGTGTGCAGTATTTTCTCGTTCCTTAATATTTATCTGTAAGAAATGAATAGCTAGCTTTCAAGAAATTGCCTTCATCCACAAACTGAATTCAGAAGTCGTAGATTGTGTTGAGAAATACAGGGCAAGTGTTTTCCCACATTTGATTTTTAAATAGTTTTTTTTCATTGGCTTGAAGTATAAAGCTCAAAGAAAACTTCCACTGGACAGCGGTGCTACGTGAGCGTTCCAAGGGCAGTCTCAAAGAAAAAAAAAATCGACCTTTCCTTGGGGCATTGACCCGACGGGCCTTTGTGAGTGCGCTGGGAGGGAGATAACGCCCAGCAGCTTGATAGCTTTGTTCTAAGGTCAGCAATAAGGCTGCATAAATGGTACTTTGGTGTAAACATTGCAGGCAGTTGTTTTTGCGCCTTACGTAATTACATACACAGTTTATATGGAAACATAATTCGGAAATGTTAGTGGAATGTCTGAGCTCTCAAACAATTTAATCAATCGATGCCATGCTGCTTTTTTCTCCTGTTCTGATTTCATAACTATTTTCACGCCATTGAAACACTACACGATTGAGACGCTATAAAATCGTACTGAACGGTTCCTAACGAACAGAGCAAGAAAAAAATAAGTAAGCTTTTCATTCATGCAGCGCTTGAGGGGGACAAATTCTTGCACCTTTTACGGCGATGCTGTCTTTGATGCTAAACGGCACACCCAGAAGTGGTTTCTCTTCGCTCAGCTGTTGCACACTCATGGTTCCGGAGGCCACTAAACGATCGGCCTCTTCAGCATCTTGAAGCGCCTCTTCAAAACGCTCCTCCACAACAGCATTGATGATTGGCTGCACCTCTTCGATGCGTCTGATGTACGCTGAAATAACGTCGACGCTTTTTACCTGCAATAAAGAAAAAAGAAGATGGTGAGCAGCCATTCATTCACTCGCATATATAGCAAATTGCGCATTCAGTCACGCTCAATGACTCACGCGGCGTGAGCCCACAAATTCCTTGGACGTTTCTTCGACAACGTAACGCCACCGCTACTGTTACTTCGAAGCAAGCACTACCACTGCGCTTGGTCATGCTCACGTGCAGATGAACCTAAGGGCGCCAATCAGGCGCACAGATACTGGATGCATGCAGCATCGCCTGTGAACAGATGCTGGTGTATACATGCTGCCTCAAAAGTCTCAGCGCATGCGGATCGACGGTGCGTGGTAAGTTCTACCGGTGACGATATGCGCTATGCTATAAACCCGTTTGGTTTCTGTTCCGTGTCTATACAAGACGAAGTCCATTGCCACTTCGATGAACGAAGCCCTAACTTAAACTGACAATGAAGAAACGCGATGCGTTAAGTGTACTCAACAAAGACTTGAGTATCCCCAGTAGCACGAATGGGGCTTTGAATTGCGGGCCCTTGTCGGCCTAGAGCGGGTTCTCCAAGTGGGCCTAAAGTGGGAGTTTGCAGGATTTGCAACTCTACATTGGTGGGGATCGACATACGCTGCCTCTTAGGCTTCCCATGGGGGACAGTTACGGAACCGCTGGAGCTGCCCCAGTAAAGTCAATCAGGGGTGTCCACACAGAACCGACATGGGACCCAATAGGGCAGGTAGAGGGCCGCTTAACGGGGACCCACAGGGGGCTGACAGGGGCTGCCTGTGTAAAGAGGGGTGCCTACGTAAAGCCGACGTAATACCCCAGTGGTCCATCTCAAGGCCCCCTTCAGATGGACCACTGGGGTATTACGTCTTACGTATTACGTCAGGGGGCTTGCAGGGGCTGCCTATGGAAATGAGGGCAGCCCATTAAAAGCTTACATGAGACCCCTGTGTGCCATCTCAAACGGACCTCCAGCGGGTCCTGAGGGGCCAGCCCGCACAAATGAAGGTTGCCCACCCAAATCCCATGTGACACCCCAGATGGCCAAATTTCTCCCAGGCTGGCTGAAAACAATGGATTTACTTTAGCACCCTACAAGGGTCATTCATAACCAAGCTACACAAAAAGAACGGAATGCCTTTAGTCCCTGCAGGGCAGTCACACAGGCCATAAAGCAGCAGCATGCATGGATTCACAGATGTTATGCATCACTGTTTGTACAGAATCATTCTGTGCTAAAAAGATTAATCTAGCAACTCAAAAAGTCACATAAATAGCTCCAACTGACTAAATACCAGCTGTGTACGTCTCCAAATACACAATAATACCACAATGTATTTCCATTAGCTCTTGTCGGCAACACTGCATATCAGTCTAAAAGCCAATTATAGCTTTAGGAAGCCTTTTACAAGTGGCCATATAGTAATATGATATAAAACAGATACTATCTTTAGGATGAATGTTTAGTCGCTGAAAGTTTGCACTTCGTGTACAAATTGAATTATGCGATTATATTAGATAATGTATACATAAATTACATGCCCGTTTGCAGGTAATAGTCCTGCAGGAGAAAGTAAAAGTACTAGAAGATGTGCAGTACACGAAGTGCAGCATATTTTGCCACATTTCGGTATGCTGGCTACAATTGCATGTTGGATTCAAAAATGAAAATTATTTCAGTCAAAAACGGTTTATTAAAAAACCTAACAAGTTCCTACAAATATCCACATAAACGTGGCCACATGAATTGTGTATTGTGCGACGCTAGGATAGGTTAAAAAACAAGAGGTTATCTAAATTAATGCGAAGCTTTCCAGTCCATCAGCGTCCGTGCTCACCGAAGGCCCGCGTGCACAGCCGAAAGCTATGCAGCGGCTCGGTTCCTGCCCGTAGTACGGCGCCGCAATTCGAGCTGTGTGTGACTGGCTATCCCATGATCCAAGGACATACCCAACCTCGCCGAGCCCCGCGCGCGCCCGCGCGTCTTTTCTTTTCTCTTTCTCATCCTCGCAGCGGCGGCGCGCCCTCTCCGGTTCTCCGCCGGTGCTGTCGGCGGGGGCGCCGAACTCCGAGCCGGAACCGAGCCGATACGCAGCTCCCTCCGAGAGAGGACGCCAAGGCGAAGAATGATTTACGTCTGCAGGCAGCTGGGATGAAAGCGAGCGCGACGAACCGACGGCGAATGGCGTCTGTCGGAAAAGTTTGTTGGCGTCTGGAACGCAGGCGCCGAAACACGGGAAACCGGGGCCTGAACGTACGCCGGCTTGAGCCGCTCAAGCGCCACCGCATCTCGTGCTCCGTCGATGTCGACCACGAAAGTAGACGACCGGCGCTCGATCACACGGAATGGGCCGAGGTATTGCTATATTACCTAGAAAGTATATTCTAGGCACTATAGTATTGCTGTTGCAGGGAACCGCGCATTGGGCCGTAACGGACGAAACCATGTGTTGCAGTTTTTAGGTCCGGAGTCACACCGTGCGTGCGTGGGCTCGAATCGACTGTGGACAAAGGTGGCGGAGGATCTCTCGAAGTCTGCCGCTGTAGTAACTTGCTGCGGGCAGGGCAGCTGGTGGTGTGCTTTCGAAAAAGTCAGCTGGCAAACGTAGACTGGTCCCATAAACAAGCTCGGCACAGGCGCATGAAAGGGTTTTGAAAGCAGAGCGGATCCTGAGCAAGATGAGTGAGAGGGCGTCAACCCATTTATCCTGAGAACTGCGGGCCATAAGCGCTGATTTAAGGTGGCGATGGAAGGGCTCCACGTGTCCAATGGTTTGCGGATGGTAGGATGTAGTTCGCAGCCGTACTGTTCCGAGCAGTCTGAGAAGTACTGAGGAAAGCAAGGACTCGAACTGGCGGCAGCGGTCCGTGACGATGTTTGTGGGACAGCCGAAACGCGCCACCCAACTAGAAACAAAGGCCGTGACGATGGTTGCTGCTATGATGTCGGCGATCGGCGTTGCCTCAGGCTATCTGGTGAAGCGGTCGACGCAACGTAATAAATATCGGTAGCCTTGGTAAGAGGGCAGCAGGCCAACTATATCGATGTGGACAACTGCGAAACGCTGGTAAGGCTGCAGGAAACGCTGGACTGGCGGCACTGGGTACTGGTTAACTGTCGCACGCTGGCTTGGTGCACACGCGCGGATCCGGTCGCGAATGTCGGCGTTCATGTGGGACCAAACAAAGCGTGATCCCATCAGCATTTGGGTTGCACGAATGCCAGAATGGGCGAGGTTGCGCAGGGAATCAAAACTTTTCTTGCGGCAACGAATGAGCAAACATAGTCTTGGTGTTCCCGTTGAGGTATCGCAAACGACTGGCACATTTTCAACAGGGACTGTTACGAGCTTGAGGGATCTTTGCGCTGTTCGTAGGTGCGAGAGCTCCGAGTCATCCGTTTGCGCTGGGACAGTTCATGTATGTCGAAAGGAAAACACGACGAAGTTCACATTTTAGAACGGCTGCGTGTCACAGCGTCGACGCGACTGAGGGTGTCAGCCGGGGTGTTGCCAACACCACTAATGTGTCGGATGTCTGTCGTGAACTCGGATATGAAGGCGAGTTGTTCTACTTCTCGAGGCGTCTATAGTGATGCAGAACGACCAATTGACTAGGTGAGTGGTTTGTGAACCGTGAAAACGGTGAACGCTCTGCCTTCATGTAAGTGGCGAAAATGGCGTACTGCCAGGTATATAGCGATGAGTTCATGACCGAAAACACCGTACCGTCTACCGTGTATGAGTAGGGGTCATGCGTTTTGAAAAGAATGCGAGGGGTTGCCACACGCCACTGACCAGACAGCTCCACACAGCTCGGCGCCGTGGCCTATTATGTGGCTTTAATTTCTTCCCCGCCTGGCTTGAAGGCACGATCATTCCTTCTGTTGCACAACATATTTGTCGCTGATGGATGAATCCTGCAGTATACCCCGCCTGAGTGACAGTTTACCTGCCCTCACGTTCAGAAACGCTTGCGCATCGCAAAACTTTTCATTCAACCTGTTGTTCGAGCAACAAGCTGACTATAAACACTGTCGAAGTTGTATATCAGCCGGCCGAAAGACGCTCAGAGGATTTGTGCAAGAGAGAATGCTTGACCCACTCCATCCTCTTCGACACGATTTAGATCTCTTATGTGACAGCTTAGATCGGACGTGGATGTATGCACATATATATCCGATATCCGGTCACAGATTATCGGAAAGGATGAATTGCGAAATATTGCTCGAACCACGGCGCAGGACTGCGGCCAGCGCAGCAGGTCGACAGACCGAAAACCTGAAGTGAAACCGAAGTGCTATTGTTAACCCTTGGGGCCCCTATGTTCGCATGTGTCATCAAGATACCACACCGTAAGAATTTTACGGTTGTTCGTCGCTCTTTCTCCAAATGCCAAAATGAATCGGGATTTGTAAGACGCCATGTGGAAGGCTCCGGAAATTTCTGCCACATAGGGTTCCATCGAACAGTAGGCAGGTGCCTTAAAATCTTTTCGTCAACCCCCCGTCAAAAAGTGGCCTCCGCGGCCGCGATTGAACCCTCCTGCTTCTATTCAGCACTCGAGCGTAACCAATGAGCCATCACGCCTCATACGTTTCAGATTCGGATATCAATTTTGCAGTCAAATCGCGGAATCCTTGTGCATTGTGGGCGAATATTCTACATATGATGGGTCCCGAAAGCTACAGCGCGCATGCATATGCTAAATTTCTGGCCGCTCTTCCTAAGTCTCAATATAAGCCTCACTCTGGAAGCGACGGAACTAAACCTATGTCAACTGAGCATAGACAATAAAAAAAAAAGCTCGGCAGAGGCAATTTACGAGACTTTTCTGGTCACAGGCCGACGAAAACGACCTTCCTTTTGAGACGTGTGTTGGCGAGGTATGTACACCTGCGAACAAAAGTGGAGAGACCACGTGTTTTGACAAATCTGCACGTCCGCTTTTTAGGACGGTGAAGCGGTTATTTCTGAATAAGGTAGTCTCCTAAATATACTTGGCATCTTTCCCAAACAATTTTGTCTGGCACATCGTTTCGTATCGACAAAAAAAAAAAAAAAAGCAGTCGTAGTTAGCGTAGTCTTTTGCTCGAAGGTGCACGTGTTGGTCCAATGCTGCGTACTAAAGCTGGAATGTGAAACCGAACGAGGTTCTTGCTGCTATTAGCCTCTCTCGCCTCCCTGTTATTCACCGGTAGTCTGCGCACAGCGTGCGCAAGCCAACAGCGCACGTTAGGAAGCGCCAGCACAGTCTGTGATAATCAGGCGGACGATGAGGGTGGATGTTTTGTCTTCGGGCGCGTTTGGGCCGAATCACAGGCGCCGAGGAGCGCGTTTCATTGAACTGGGCCTGCCGCATTCGGGCTTGCACGATGTCGACGATAACCGAACCTTTTGCCGTAGTCCCTGTATGTTGATTCTCCGCGTGCTTTTTTTTTCTTTTATTTTTCTACATATATAATCTCCCATATTACTACTGCCTGTAATATATAAACAGTGATGCTTATTCGCTTAATTGGGCGAGTTTGTATTTGCCCTCCTTACTGCGTTTCGGAGTTTGAATTGTTGTCATTTTACTGATTTGGATTCCGTTACGCGTGTTAATTTTTACCTTGTGTTTCTTCTTGAAAGCAATTGAGTTTATTTTATCACCCTCGCTGAATTGCTTCTCACTGGCCAACGCACCGCCACACATGAATCTTGCACGGACTGACCAACCTTAACTAAGTGAATATTGTCTAACGCTGACTAAGGTCAGTTGAAAGGATAAAACAGCCCCTATGGTTAGTTCGTTTGGTTGTGTCAGCGCTACGCCGACTGCGCCGACCAAAGTGCCCGTTTAAGCATTGTCTACATTGACCATCGAACGCTGACGCCCCTATCCGACACTGCGCTTAGCTAGGCTAAAACAAACTTTCTCACGGCCGTCGCCGCAGCACACGAAACCGCAGAGCAAGGTCACATGACGAGAGAGAGGGCGAGCCGTCTGTGACGTGTACAGCTGTGTGTGTGTGTGTGTGTGTGTGTGTGTGTGTGTGTGTGTGTGTGT
>JAJIZL010000146.1:504315-516540 GCA_023969395.1 Amblyomma maculatum
ATGTGTGTGTGTGTGTGTGTGTGTGTGTGTGTGTGTGTGTGTGCGTGTGTGTGACTGGTGTACGCGTCGGTACCAGGGATTTGACCGTGGGAAGAACGGATGTGAAGGTGTGAAATGTGAATACCGAGAGAGTCACTGAGTCAGTCGAAGCTGGACCGAGCGATAGAACGGACACGCATCGCAATAGCAGAGTTCGCACAGGCGCGTTCTTCTTGCGGACTGACATTTCACCTAATTTCCTAATGCGACCTCAATAAATTAGTTATCTTAATTTGAGTGCCTGCTAACCGTTGGTTGGTTTGTGGTGTTTAACGTCCCATAGCGATTCAGATTATGAGAGACGCCGTAGTGGATGTCTCCGGAAATTTCGACCACCTGCGGTTTTTTAACGTGCACTGACATCGCATAGCGCACGGACGCTACTCCGTTTCGCCTCCAACGAAACGCAGCCGCCGAGGCCGGGATTCGATCCCGCTTCCTTGGGCGCAGTAGTCGAGCGCCGCAATCACTGCGCCACCCCGGCGGGACTATGCCTGCGTGATTTGCTCCTGGCCGCTGTTCGACGAGCAGTTTGTGACAAAGATATATAGTTTATTAAGCCGGAGACTAACCTACGCGCTCTAAGAGACCTACAGTTTATTAGGCCGGAGACGAACCTACGCGCTCTAATTTGCGAAGTGTGCAGCTTAGCCCACTTATTTGGAGTAATGAATACAGCCAGGCTGCATGTTGGAATGTCACTGACCCTGTCTTTGCTCGTGACATCACATCAAAGCAGGCATTGTTAGCCAGCCTATGTATTGTTCGGCCCAAGCTTAACGACTTTGGAGCTTAGAGATGAGTACTCTTTGCTAGAAATTGTGGGTTAGACACGGGTATACTACTTTTGACCCGCACTTAGCTGCGGTGGGTCTGCGCAGGGCAATAGACGGACTGCCAGAAGTGGGGGTACCCATGCTTCGCCACTGTGGAGCCCAGAGCTGAGCCGCGATAAATCCTGCGCAGTGCACTGTGGGCTAGACGTGGACATTCTAGCTGTTTGCCCGTGCAAATCTGCTGGAGGTGCGCTCAGAACCGTATGCGGACAGCTGACCGAGGAGGTGTCCACACATCGACTACAATGCTCACGGCTAAGCCCTCTGTGGGTTTGATGCGGGCATGCTAGCTGTTTGCCCACACTGATCTGCTGCGGGTCCGTTCTGGTCTCTATATGGCCAGTTTTCTGTGGGGGTGTCCACGCTTCGCCACTGCCATGCCCAGCGCTCAGCCCATTCCTATACAACGCGGGACCTTTGTAGGCTTGATGCAGGCATGCTAGCTGCTTGGCCACACATTCCCGTAATCGGTCCCCGCAGGGCGCTACGTAGTGGGGATGTCTACCCTTTGCCACCGTGTAGCTATCCGCATCGCCCGCAGGTATCTGTTGTCGGACCCATATAGGTTGCCCCTCCTATGAAGCCCATGGACAGCCTACAAGGGGCACGTTTAGGTATGGTATGGGCAGCCGAAGTGCATTTTGGCCGCACTCTCCCCAAGTTGGACCAATGCAAGTTTGATATAGGCAGCCCCTTGCCCACATTGCCTATGTGGGACCAACATCGACCCATAACTTTGTGCTACTGGGGATTCTACCACGTGCAGGTACTGAGGTCGCTGTAACCTATCGATACTGCCAAAACCTCGATGGCTTCGTCTAAGAGAATAGGCAGCTACAGATGGAATAAGGCATTCTGACATTATTGAGTTCTTGAACGGTCGTATAGCTCTGTGCTGGTAAGAAACTTAACCGGTAGTATCGAACGTTATACGAAGGCCTCAGTGGAATAAAGTGCTGAGGTTACCCATACATTCGTACTTGCACAGACGCCAAGAACGATTATACGGACCCAAACATAAGAAGCTACATCATACGCGGTTTCGTGAAGTCTGTAGAATTTTAAATGCCCATGCTTGCTGATTGGCTATCGTAGGTTGTATGGGTACCTCAGTGCTGGCGAATACGTTTCTTGTTACTGCCAGACCAAAAAGAGGTTATTTGATGAAATCTTATTTTATGAATTCTGTCACAGTGTTTATGAATTCTGTCACACCAACGACGACACCGACGACGACGCGAAACGCAGGAACAGGCGCCAAAGAGCTGCGCTCCAAACAAAAATAACTGTAGGCATGTGTGTTAACGGCATCAGTTCCCTTTTAGGAAAAAAGCTTGCTAGGTTCTCCGGTGACACAACTTGACCTTTGTTAGAATTGTTTGTAACTGCGACTTCAATGCTCCATATCATCGCCTGCTGCGTCCGCCGACAGGGCAGGCAAGGCCAGAGAATCTTGCTGTCGCTTCCGCGTTCACGAGCTCATGCGGCTTTCATCTCACAGATGTGCGTAGTTTGTTCCGAGCGACAAGCAGCTGCACAATGGGCCTCGACACGGCACTGTTGTCTTGCCTGATCCAACGCGGATCCTACCTCAAGCCGGAATCCGCGAACGCCACTAGCACGGTGCCATGTGTCCAATTCTGAGCTGCCACCCATCGCGCTTAATTGCACTTACACTCCTCTTTCGCTTTCTCCTCTATTATGGGAATCGTCATTGCAACTTAAGGAAGGCTGAAAAGAAAATGCAGGGCACGGGCCAAAAGGCTCCTTCCCAGCCACCACCGCTGCCTTGAGCGCACCTAGACGTCTAGAAAAAGGTGCGATAAGAAAAATAAAAAGCACAGGAGGCACTTTAGAGCACTTGCGTACTGTGAATACGCAGCGGTGGTGGCTCAGCCGGGGCCAGTTGGCAGGCCTGTGCATTTGCCTTTTCCTGTGCATTTCATGTCAGTCGCGGTATGGTCATCGATTCTATTTTTTTAATTTATTTGTTTATTTCATTAGCAAACGTACTGACAGCATCGCGCATTTGCCAAGTGCACTTTTATTCTGCGCTGACTAATTAGCCGTTGTGGCCTATAGAGAGCGTGTCCGTCTCGCAATCTGAAGACTGGTTCGATTCCCTCATTATCCGAAATTATCAAAACATATTTTCAGCAGAATTACTTTTCTTTGACCGTTCTTGATCTGTGACGTCATGTGAATCAAGAGGCGCTTTCGATTTTAGCGGCTGATGATTGGTCTCCGGCGTAACGACGTCACTGTCTCCATTAGGAAGCTTAGATTATTGGACCACGTTTTCAGGGATAGCGGCACGTTTCGTTTCTTTGCGTTATATAAAGTATTTCCCCTTAAAAGAGGAGACGCGCATCGCAACAGTCGTCGCCACCAAATCGGCGAGTGCGACGGCTGCATGGACAGATACTCCTGTGACAAGAAGCCTCTGTAACAACGCGCGAAAATCCCCTAAGCTCCCAACCCCGAGTGCTTTACGCACTGATCGTTTTATAGCTACATAATACATGTGCACCAAAGTGCACAACCGGAATTGGTCGTAGTGCTTTTTGTCATAGGCGCGGTTGCGCGATAGGTACATTTAAAGAAGTTTGCAGGTATGTCATCCATTTCTTCATTACTTTGCATAAATAAAGTTTATTCTCTCTCTCTCTCTCAGCTTCCTCGGGTTGTTGTTCGAAATATACGGTTTGCGGCATTACGTCCGAGCTACTCATTGCCGTGGCCTACTGATCTTTGACAACGCCTTTTAATATGCGCAAAATCTGTCAGGCAAATGTAAGGAAGATACATATTTTGCAGCGCGAATAAACCATAGCAACAACACCGCTTTGAAAAACCGGAATTCTTTATCCACTGATAAGACCACGGTTTCTGTTCCCGCTAAGGTTTCATGTTTTGCTGTGCCATATCCGCGACATGCGTCTTCTCTGCTTAGGCCTTCAAAATGCAAGTGTCACAAATAGTTCGCCTTCGACCGTCCTAAAAAACAGTTGTCTTGCTCTATTATGTCGCAGGCAAAAATACTGGCTCAAGCAACCATTATGTCATCTTTTTTTTTTTTTTTTTTTGTTACAGTGTCCTGCAGCACCCGAAGGCATTATTGCAGGTGGGGGAGATGGCCAATAACATTGCTAGAAAGGTTAGAAATGCAATAAAAATACATAAAAATGAAGAAAATAACACCACACAAGTGATGATGCAGAATGAAAAAACATGCATCGACAGGGGGCAACTGCGCGACGAATAAAGTGATGAAAACACTCAACGACTAAGTGATGAAGAAAACACGCGCAAGAGAACTGCGCGCCACGTCACACATCCGATAAAACGCCCGAATTAAATTTTCTGCGGAGCACTCAGTGATGCCAGCTGGCTGTTCCAATCATTGATCGTCAGTTGAAAGAACAAGGTTTTATATACATCTATCCGGTATTTTATTCCTCGGATCTTCCACTGATGATCAAGTCGTCTAGATAAAAAGTGAGGTTGAAGCAGATACCGGTCTTTGTCAATGCTGAGCTTTCCAAAATAATTGCGATACATGATCTGCAACCTGAAATAAAAGTGTTATGAAAATCCCAATAAAGTTATATTTTATATAATGATAATAAAACTTTAATTCACCGCCAAGCACTACAGACACTAACAAGCCGGTCTAAGCCTGAGTACGCTGAAACATTTATTTGATGACCACATAAGCATCATTAATTGTAGTTTCTGGACGATATTACAATGCATGAATTGTAACAAAACATACAAATACATCTGAGGCCCAGGGGCTTTGAACTATTCCCACTCTTTTACTGAAAAGGCATTTCTCAACTAGCATGTACTTCGCAAATAAGCCCCTTATAATGTGCCGCCCATAACGTGCCAGCACAACCAGTGGCGTTGCGAGGGGGGTGAGGGGTGTGCCGTCCGCACCGGCCGCAGCGCTCAGGGGGTGCAACTGGGTAGTGATAGGAAGGAAGGGCCGGGAATCGAAATGAAGTATTGTGTAAAAAAGCGAAAAGGCGAGCACTGGTGGCGCTGAGACACTGACTGGTAAGTGTGATGTTCTCGTAGAACGAATTATTGTGTTTTGAAGAGTGCTTAAAAATACATGCCTTAGTTTATGCCAGAGGCTCCACGCCATTTTTACGTTGGATTGGGCCTGTGTACGTGCGCGAACCCTATACTGCGCCTGTGTACGTGCGTGTACCCTGTAAACACGAGCACTAACCCGATACCCATCGGGAACGCCTACGCGGGAACGTGTTAGACGACACCCGTCGGCGGCCGCGCCGCCGCATCGCCTCTTCCTGTGTATGTGTAGTTCACTCTCCTTTCCCAAGCAAGGACCGCTGGCAGTATCTCTCCAGCAGTATTTTGACTTGTTCATTTATCTCCTGTCTTTCTCGCTGCTCGGCCCAATCGCACATCTGCATCACACTTTGAAAACGCCCAAAGGCATGGAATGCATGTTGCTCAGTGGAAAGGCCAGTCTGATCACTACAGAAGAAGTAAAATGGAAGTTGCGATCTGGTGCTCAAACGCAGGGACGCCAGGTGCTGCGCCGCATCTCTGCACCAGGTGCGGGTGACCCTAGGGACACCACTGAGCACAAAGCCTAATTATATTCGTAGAGTTTTTCCCCATTTCTGATTTTCAACCATAGGGCTCCTCTCAGTGATGACTATGAAAACTTCATGGCTCCATTGTATTGTTGCATTAGTAGCATAATGTGCTGTTCGTACCGTGGAGCTCAAGTGTCGCCCTCGTCGCTGGTCTTTGGAAAGCGTTCCCAACGGGCGGACCTGCAAGCCCGTGCATATGACTACTTCACCATTTTCTAGTATTTAATGCGTAAGAATTAAATAGGTATGTTTTCAAGGCCGGATCACCAGAAGTTTGTCGGCAACATGATATTGGAATGAAACAAGTGATAAGAAAACGAATGGTTGCAATAAATGGACAGTGGATGAAAAAATCTCGATGGGGAAAACTTTGGTGCACGCAGAATTATAATAAATTATATGGAATTTTTATGGCGCACAGAAAAATACGTTATTAAATTACACCCAGTTAAAATATCAGACTTCTGGTATGTCATGTCACCAGCGGCAGAATTCCTTCCGAATGAAATGAATAAGAAAACGAATGGCTGCAAGAGATAGAGGATGAAAACATCTAACTATAGAAAGATTTGGCGCAAGCAGAGTAATTTGTTAATTAATTAGAGCCAATTAAGTCAATCAGACGTCGGGTATGTCATGCTACCCGAAGCTTGTCTGTAGGATTACGTTCGAACGAATGGAATCATAAAAACAAGAAAGATTGCAAGTATAGAAGACGACAAAAACCTCGCTGGGGAAAAATTTGGTGCATGGAGATTAATTACTTCAATAATTAGAGTCAGTTAAGTCAATAAAGGTCCTGTCCCCCGAAGTTTGTCGGCAGGATTACGCTCGAACAAAAAGAGTTATTAGAAAACGAATGGCTTCGGGAAGCGCATCAAATTGGAATTACTGTTTTAGTTTTTCACACGCGATACCCGCTCTTCCATGCTCACAAAATACAGACACATACTTCGGTCATATAGTGTCAGCGATGGCACTCAAGATGCTTGCGCAAGGGAAAGTTCTTGCCTGAAAATCATCCCGCGGCTACGCACAAGAAACTGAAACGAAGCAACGTCTTACCTCGCCGTTTCTGATTGCAGCTGCGAGCGATGTCGCCGATCGCAGCAGAATGTCATCTTTTGCCGGCGGCACAGATCGCGGCCTTTGCCAGAAAAACCAGAGGTGGAACAGCATCCTGGTAGCGTTGCACCATAGGTACACGAAGACTTCCACAAGCACTGCCCGGCAGGTTTTCATAAAAGAAGGCATCGCCGAAAGCACCGTTCTCGCTTCCAGAGAACCGCTTCGTGTTTACACTGCTGCAGAAACCGAGAGCGGGTTGAAGTGAAGCTGCCACAGTTCATGAGATTACTTCAAGCCACTGTCGCCTTATCAGGACGTGCACGGTGGTTAAACGTACCACTCTGTCTCCCTCGGGGCAATAACACGAGGACAGCATGCGAAAGCACGCCCCTATAGTCTTGAATCTGCTTCCAACGTTATCCACGCCCGGTCATCGACGTCAAAAGTCGCACTCTAGGCATTCCGAGTGGGTTGGCGAGAAGTCCATCCTGAATACAGATCTTCCGGGATTGGAGCCCCGTGTCGCGGCGAGCACCTGGACTAGACACACCCGCTAAGTTGATGCGCTCGCCAAAGTGAGGCGCTGGTGTCGACTCTACCAAGGGGCACTTGCTACCTACCACACCCTTCTCTTAATAAAATGTGTATCCTCCTCCTGCACACTTTTTGTAGATCCAGCATGGGGTTTGGTAGCACGCGACGCGTAAGCACTATGCTAACAGTGCCTTATTTGTTTGTTTTGAATTTATTTTTGAGCAGTCAGTGTTATCCCAACAAAGTGTTCACACATCGTTGGTGCGATAGATGTGATGTTGACGGGAGTGACGCCGGTATTTCTTTTACGGCAGGAGGGGAGGGGGGGGGGGGGGGGGGGAGGTGTCGAACAGAGTTTCCTTTTTATGCTGTCTACTGAAAGACATTTTGAGATATTACGGCTTGAGCAGCAGCTGCTGTTGCTGCTGCTGAGAAACACTTCTATTATTCCTACTCTGTCGTCTATGGCTATTTCTATTAACTGCGTAGTAGTACAATAAAACATTATTTCTTAGGGAAATGATTTAAGGGTTAAGGGCGGAGTCGGTTGGCTGCTCAGTTCGGGACTCCGTTGGTCGAAGCCGCTGCCCGAGCTCTTGTAACAGAGATCTTGTCCAGACGGGGCCGCCTCCCATATTTTGGAGAAGCAAAATTTCCGGAATGTGTGAGTGTTTTTTATGAAAAGGGATTATGAAAAATTTGAAATTTTGAATAAACCGAAACGTGACCAAAAAAGTGCGCATTTATTCGCTAAAAAGCTCACATATCAATCATGACTTTATCTAAGACTATGGGTGCATAGTATACTGCTCAGCAACCATTCTGCTTAAAACGACTAGATCTGATGTATAATCTTGGTTTACCGCACTTTATATCAGTACAAGTCAGCCTGCCTCAGAAAATTGAAGACGCGCGCTAGCATGTATACATACGTCGTCAAAATCTGTTCACAGCCAGAACATCTCTGTTATTCCATAGTTACGAAATGACCATTCAGTAAAATCTTCAACAACAAGCCCCGGGCATTTAGGCCCCTGCTCTTGCACTTCCAACAAGAATTCCAAGATTTAGGCATACTGAAAGTAATGTCGAGTATTGCTTCAAGACATGAACCACACTGCCACCGTGGTACACTCTCCCCGAAGTTTGTGAGCCCGCATTAACACAGCTTGAAAAGAATGCATAAATCACACGACCATTCAGTAAAATCTTCAACAACAAGCCCCGGGCATTTAGGCCACTGCTCTTGCACTTCCAACAAGAATTCCGAGAGTTAGGCATACTGAAAGTAATGTCGAGCAATTGCTTCAAGACATGAAACACTACCACCGTGGTACACTCTCCCCGTGTTTGTGAGCCGACATTAACACAGCTTCAAAAGATTGCATAAATCACATGACCATTCAGTAAAATCTTCAACAACAAGCCCCGGGCAATTAAGCCACTGTTTTTGCACTTCCAACAAGAATTCCAAGAGTTAGGCATACTGAAAGTAATGTCGAGTATTGCTTCAAGACATCAACCACTGCCACCGTAGTGCACTGTCCCCGAAGTTTTTGAGCCCGCATTAACACAGCTTCAAAAGAGTGCATGCATCACATGATTGCATATTGCAAGAATACATTGCACTGAAAGAAACAAATTTTGGGCCACATTTTGTAATAACGGTTGCAAAACTAAAGTTTATGTTGGCCGCTCAATAATACAAGGCAAACCAGAAAAAAAAATAAAGCATTATGACTGTCACCGTATGCTATAGTTTTCACTGCTGAATTTTATGCGATTACGGCCGTAGAAAATTAAATAGCAAATGCAAATATAAAAAGCGTCGTTTTTACTCGTTAGCTCAGCGTCCTGACTGCATTAAATTCCAAAAAAGCTGTTGAACCACTGATGGCAAGCAGAATACACCACATTGTAAAGGTCACGACAAAAAATAATATCATAAAAAAATCTGCTGGGTATCTATAATCACGTCGGGATAATGGCAGAGCAGACCTATGCGCTGAACAAGCAAGAACCATGGAAACAAAACCTATGGACATGCCACACACGTATTTCATGAAATTATTGCACAGCAAATTAAGAGCTGAGTAGTTGGTTGCTTGGAAATATGAAGCAAACAACATGATGCATTTCGCAAAGCCTATTTTAGGAGAATAGAAATCGTCCCGCGACCAGAAAGGTTTTATCGAAGTCATTATATTACGTCTAAGCACAGGACACACGCATATTCTATAGTTTTTTTGCTCCACAAATATGACAAACCTGCAAGTGAGATTCGTGGAGATGAACTCACAGTAAATCATGTTTTAATCTAATGCACAAAGCTCGAAGAACTGAGGAAAAATATTTTACTTTATTTTACACTCGGCACATCACATTTCATCCAGCTTTGCTTTTAGGGGAGCTAGCAGCTCTAGATCGCTTGTTTTTTTTTGTTTTTTGTTTTTTTTTTACGTTCCTGAGGTAGGCCAATGTTTTAGGTCAAGTATAGGTCAACATCTTAGAAATAAGCACAAGCGACCACGCAATCGTTGTTTGGCACACGATAGGTGCAGTTCCTTATCCGCCATAAAACTACATATATCTGACTAACACTAATTATTTAGGTTTACCAGATTATGCATAAGGAAACTTATGCCGGGACTATAGTGTATCGAATGCCTGAGATAAGGGCACGTTACTTCCGATAGAACTTAGAGTATGTTGCTAGGACTACACTACCTCATCTCCAGGGGTTCTGGCTCATTGAGCATCTCACTAACTCACCACTATTTCGCCTCTTTGTCCTGCGAAAACGGTTCAGGGGTTAGCTTGTACGATTTTTTTTTACACTACACCAGATATTTTTTCTAATTAAGCGCATAAAGAAATCCACGGTAAAATTTACAGTACCTGCATACTGCCCGGTTTTTGCCGCCAGTGACCATTTCACGCACATGAGTTGCATCCAGAAGTTAAGCGACTGAATAACCTTGCAAATATGCCACCCTAACTGACTGTGCGTGCACTGTGCAAGTACAGATGGCAAAGCAGCGATGCTATGTAAGTTGGAGCTTTTGAGATGCTTTTTATGAACTTCATTAAATGGCAGCGTGATTAAACCGTGCATATAGTTGTACATCATTTGCAATGAAAAACCATACAATAGTCAATTTCGCCAGCAAGAAGGCTTGAATTCAGGTAAAGCGACTTTAGTGGGCGAGAGTCTTTCTAATTTTGTACCGTGTTCATCGCGCGGCAGCATGTTGAGCCATTTTGTTCGACTTAAACCATAGAATAAAGCATTAAGTTCGACTTGAGTTCAACCTGACACATCCGTACGTGTGACCTGTCTAAGGAGGCTGTCTTAACAGGCGATGACGAAAGGCGATTGATTACCTAGCCGTAGAGGCCAGGGTTCGATATCGACCTGGGCAGCCGCGTTTCGGTGCTGGTAACACGCAGGACACCCGTCTGCTGTCTTATATCAACACATGTTAAAGCAACAATTGTATTCGAAGTGATCGAAAATCTTTATGGTGTCCCAGGTAGCTTATATAGCTCCACAAAACATTCAAAGAGGCAATGACGATTGCTCTCTACTCTTTCCTCGAGACATCTATGGAAGAAATATCTAAAATGTGTGTTTATTGTGAGAGCCTCCTATAAACTATTATTCTAAAACCTTTTCATGTCTGCGAATTAGTCGTGACATGTCTTGTATGGATCCTTAATAGCTCTTAACTATAGGCATCCAGAAGGTGTCAAAAACATGCCCTGTAATGAATGTCCGAAATAGGAAGTCAATAAATTCAATCAAATTCAGTTAGGTGACAGTATATATATATATATATATATATATATATATATTTTTGTTTCAGACTCCTTAATACTCTGGAGAGAAACGTACTTGAAGCAGGTGGAATGAGGTTACAATTTCCGAGAAATACCGTTTCAAGGCTCCAGGTACAACATCGCTGCAGGAAACATGCTGTCATTCGTTATAATCATACTATATTCCATGTTAGCAAGAGTCTAACATCTGCTATTTGACGCAGTGGCACCAAGTTGGCGCCATATTGTACAGGTGAATCTGCGAGTTCCCATGCTTTTGCGCTCTAATCCGTTAGCAAAGATAATACCTGCCAATTCTTTCTTACGGAGCGGCACTTTAAATAGTCAGACAGGTATATTATATGATCATTATAAAGAAAAACTACAAAATAGATTTTTAATCCGGACATACGTGTGGACGCAGTTTAGGGGATATAATAATTGTTCTGTATTCGCAAATCCATACAAAGTTACGCGTTTGTCAACACTGCACAAGAATATAGGTGGACGTCTAACACAGGTTCGCTATGGTCCCTGGAAAAAGCAGGGCGCACGTGCGCAGTAGCGCGCGGCGGCGGCAAATTGTCAGGCGACGGAGTCAGCGGCGGCAGCGGTGATGGCAGCCACTAGCGCCATTCATGACATCACTCGATTTCGCGCATGCACAGCAGTGGCAAATCTGGGGCTCCGGCTAGCGCGAAGCGCGGTGTTGACGAGCCTAGTGAAGCTTTTCGCTTCAAAACTTAATAAACCGGATAGTCTCTGATCTTCGCACTCCTCCCTATGGAGAGTGGTGTCCGCGCTCGTAATGCATGCGGCAGGAGCGTTGCACGAAGTAGGAGCGCAGTCTGCTGCCTCGCCGCCGTTACGCGTGGCTCCGCGCCGGCGACCCGGTAATGTTGCGAGTAAGCTTCGAGTGGTGGTCGACGGTTTTGTGCGTCTTTTCTTTTGCTTGTCGCGACTGGAGCGCTTTCCATGCTTGATATGCGTAGTTTTATTAGGCTGCGTTACAACTTACAAGGCGAATGTCAAATGCATAGCCCCTTCGCAGACAGCCTAGCACAAAAAAAAAAAAATCCTGTGTGTTCATGTTACAAACAGCACCAACTGCAGCGCGTCGTCGGGCCTAAAACAGGAAACAGGTGCCTCGGAAAGTTAAAACTTCCACATGAACGGCGAGCGATGCGGCGTGAACTATACATGAATGAATGAATGAATGAATGAATGAATGAATGAATGAATGAATGAATGAATGAATGAATGAATGAATGAATGAATGAATGAATGAATGAATG